>CM021100.1:955145050-955524147 GCA_007115665.2 Sequoiadendron giganteum
GAAAAATAACTTAGATACCACATTAGTGTCCCTATCTAGGTATTGAAGGAAAACAACATTAATATTAGAAATGTCTAAAATCAAATAATACAAACCCATATTTCATTAAAAATAATTTCATTCATTAATAACCTTGATAAAAATTAGGTTTAAAAAGTATAAACAAATCAAGTATAGAATTCAATATGTTAAAGTTTAGTTTTGTATTAAACTATGCTACTACACCAGTCATTACAATCATGAATTATTGCTTGCACCCACAACAAAATGTAAAATATACAAATTTGGTGCCATTGGATTTATTAACCATGAAATATCAAATAATGAACTTTGTATAAGGTGGTCCTAGAGGCCAAAGGGTTTTCATACTCAAATCTAGTTTCTTGATCACAAGTGCTCAAAGAAAGGTATCTGATTAGGGTTTCTATTTGTAATCCTCAAAAAGAATCTTGATATTTGTATTAGTATCCTTGAACACCCAAATGGTATGTTATTGGTGACACCCATTCCTATTAAGCACTAGTTTCCCTTGGATCACACCAGAAATCATGCCTAAGTGTACAAGGTTCTACTTGAAAGACATGGGGGGTGTGCCTCGTGCAACATACAAATGTCCTTTGTAATAATGCCAAGTGGTCTCATAGGTTTCAAAATTGTAACCATTGCATTAATGAAAACTAGAGTCACTTTATTTCAATATTGGAGGTAGACATAGATCCATGCCATAAATATTGATTAATGCTCCCGGGTAGATGGAAACCCTTCGCACAAGCTATGGTGCCAATTCTACACATTAATGACACTTTGTGTCATGCCTAGAGGTAAGTGAGTCAAACAATGAAAAATAATGGGAAAGTTAGAGTTTGAATGTTGGGGATACCCCAGCACTCATACCACAAGTTAGGGATCATGGTTAGGAATTGAGGCATATTGGCAAGACGAAGTCTATTTCATAAAAAAATGGTAATGAAAGGAGCAAGGTTTGATAGAAAAGGATGACAAGGTCAACAACTTCAAAAAAATTACAAAAGGAGGGAATGAAGGTGGGAATCAATGATTAGAGGTAAGACATGATAGGTACTAGATTAAGGGTAATCCTAAAACTCCCATTTTGAAAAGATGTATGAAAGGAGTTTTCCAAGTGTTAAGGTTTGTAGATGCCCATGACAAAGTACTTGGGTAAGGGGATGAATGTAAGTGTGACTATAAGAAGATGTATTAAGGAAACAACATAGCTTAGGGTTTAATAATGACAAAGAACATGCACTAGATAGATGTGAGGCTACAACTCTAACTCTAGTAAAGTGACAATATTGAATCAATAGTTGGGAGTCGAAGATGATCCTAATGAGGTACCCAACTAAGGGAAAGTCAAAACTCTGATGCTAAATGAAAACTTTAGGAAAATGGTTAGGATTTCATGGGGAAAGGTGTTTTGGGAAAGTAAACTCTAAAACTCTGATAAAACACATTCCTTAGAAATTTGAACAATAAAACCTTCACACTTAGAATATTTGAGATCTATGACATTGTACTCCATCAAACTTAACTCATTGAAATTAAAAAATGAACTTATGATCAACAAATATAAAATTTTTAAAAAGGAACATAAAAAATTAAAGTTTCAATCTTTTAATAATTGATATAAAATATTATGAAAATTTAACTTCTTCCATACTTTATATAAAACATTTGTGATATGATTAGAAACAATGACAATCTAGTTTTTGTAAAATATAATTTATTTCTTTATTATTAATATAAGTGGCATTCTACCACTTCTTGATCGATTAGAATGATAATAATTGCCCAACAATATCCACGAACAAAAAGTAAAAGTAGAAAGAAATATTAATTAAACACAATGAAATAATTTTCTCATGAAAATGGATACCATTTGAACGTGTGTTTGAGGTTTCTACATTTGACGTGAGTGTAAAGTGGGTAGGCATTATTCGTGTGCCTAGAAAATGGCCTTCATGCCCATACCTTCGAAATTTGAATATGATATAATATATGAAAGAAACAATGTATACTTTTAACGTATTTGGACATTTACATGTATTTTTTTATAAAAGGACAAAAGGTCAAAATTGTTTGGTCGAGCCATTTTGGACATTGGGTATGAGGACAAAGATGGTAGGAGAGAAACTTGTTTTACCCATATTTTATATACCTTCTCACACATCCATAGTATTACAACCTTTTTGATAAAATAGATTAAATTAGTTAATCTAATAAAAAATAATTTGGAACAAAGGGTCTAGTTTGATTGGTTAAAAAAATATTGTGTCGTAGGTAAGAGGTTACGAGATCTAATCTCCCCTCTATCCTCGTGGTACTAGAGGGCGTGTCGTGCCAACGTCATTGGTCACCTGAAAAAAGTTTACCAGGTACATTGTAGTTTATATGAGGGCTACATGATTCCTACAGTGTAAAAATAAATTAATAAATAATTTTAATAAGTAAAAATTGTGTATTAAGGATTTTTTTTCAATTTAGATTTATTTATGTTGGGCTATCTTGTATAAAATTTTGAATATAAATGTGGTATGGTTTTTGTTAAGAATGAGCAAATAAATTAAATTTCATTTTTTTTTCATATGCATCTACTTTTAGGAAATAGGTCTGACTTTCAAATTCATTAATTTTCTATTCAAGATTGGATCTACAATTTTCACAAATGACTTATATTAGGTGAATAGTTATGGAAGTGACCACATGAATTTTAAATTTTAAATTCAAAATTTGGGCCCTCTTTTTCATCCATCTAATTGTTGTGTGGTAGCTCAAAGCACATAATGTTTCACTTAACACCTTCAAGTTGTATTTAAGGACTAATCTTAATTTTTTTATACATCTAGAAATAAGAGAATCTAGAATGCATTCAAAGAACACCTCTTATACACATGAAAGAACATCAAAGTATTAGCTATGTGATATTAGCATTAAATTAACATTCTAGGGTATATTGTGCGATTTCCTGTGATCTTGATCATTGTAAAAACATTAGATCAATACTCAAGGTGTTTGACCAAAAGGAGAAATTCTCAACCATCAAAATATGCTTGACCACAAAATTAATTTTTAATGGAAAAACATATATCAATATTCAAGAATAATATTAGTGATTTCTTATCATTCTAGTTTATATTAACTCACATCATTTGCCCATAGCTTCATCAAAATCATACATGTTTCCCATATGTAGCATTAATGTTGAGCATGATGATATGCTACTTGATAATTTTACCTTCACATGATTTGGGTGTAGTGACTTTTTTATTGGCAAATATTCATCAATTATCAAATAGTTGAAATTTGGGAATCAAAATTTGGCTAATAGTTCTAGCTATAAGGTGACCTAAATCACCATATTTTTACATTTAAATTTTATTATAGTATTAGTTAAATCACTAGAGTGTTTATTTTATTAAAACTTTTAACTCAAAAAAAATCCATAGAATTTTGATACATGATTAGATTAGATTTGCCTAAATTTTATAAGTTATAGTAGAATCTAAATTGATTTTCCAATAATATATCATAATTATTAGTTTAGGGTCATACTGCTAATATTTAGTTGCCACCATTGATTTAAAATATAATCTAATGACCCTCATTATATTTCATGAGGTGAAAAATGTACCTACATTTTGTGATGCTCATGTGACCCAAAATTGTTTTTTGATCATTGATCTCAATGAAGATCAACGATCCAAAAGAAATTTCAGGCCCCATGAGCATTACAAATTGTAGGTACATTTTACATCATAGAATACAATGAGGCTTGTTAGATTATATTTTAAATCAACAATGGAAACTAAATATTATAGAGTCCACCCTTTAAACCCATTGATAATTTCCACCCTTGGGCCCCTACTTTTCCATAATAATTTATTTTTTATAAATGCAAGGATTCACCATGGTAATTTATGAATTTTCCTAATATTTTCCAAGATTCGCCAAGATTTTCTATGACAGTTAGTGGTGCAAAAAATTACCAATAAAATAATTAATTTTTCGAACAAAAGTAAAGATACACCAATAGAAAATAATATTTTTTCCAAAAAAAAGGAAATATGACACTCATTGTTTCTTAAGGTAGATAAATATTGCAAGAGGACTTTAAAAATTCTATTCATGCTTCATTACATGTCAATTCGTTCTTGTAATTTCCCAAGATACACACCTAGGATATTAACCTACAAAACATTTTTTTATTGAAACAACAACAATGATGAAGATACAACATGTCACACTATAAAACAAAGTGCACATAAGTGTCATGTGAAACACAATGACACAAGGACACTAACAACATGGATGAGATTGATTATTACTAAAGAAATTTGGCACTAATGGAATACTTATGAATCATGAGAAGGAACCACCATGATGAATATGCAAGAGGGGGAAATGGCATCCAAACAATTATCAGGTACCAACCCACAATCACATTTTCTTACAATATAGGGGAAGGATGATGGAATCATCAACTTGAAATCCACACTAAAATACTCTTTAAAACTGAAACAAACATCATAGAAACCCACACAAATGGTTGAACAACTAGGAGCTAACACCCCTTGACTAGACAACTAAACAACTAATTTTTGAAACAAGGGGTAGGATGAGGATAAAAACCTTCTAAAATCCACTAAAAACCAACTTAACAAAACATAAACACAAGTGAAAACCCTCACACTAGGTTTCCTTATTAGGAGGTACAAACCCTCCACCAACTAGAATAGTAACAAGTTGCCTCCAAGTAATGGCACACTTCTGTTGGAGTTGAGAAGATACAACACCACAGAAGCCCAAAAGATCTTTGCAAGCAAATAACCTATTACAAGGAGAAACAAAGAGAAGCAACAAAAGGAAATGCTCAAGAATGTGGAGCAGTGTATTCACCTGAAAATGTAAAATGAATAATAATACAAAAGATAGTTTTCAACTACATATAGATGAAAACCCTAGGCTTGCACAATAATAATTAATAAAGTAATTAATTATTATGTACCTAATGTTAGCTTAAGTGAAAAAGAGTTAAAAGGAAACTTTACATAATTAAACAAATATTGTTTAATTAATAAAGTAAATGTCCAATCACTCTAACACCCCCCCTTAAGATAGACATAGGGAGAAACTAAAACCTAGAAGAAGCTACTGAAAGCAAAAGCAATGGGTCCCGGCAACAAGGCCAGATCAGGTACCCAAGTACAATGAAATCTCTATGAAACGGAGAAAAGGAGAAAACCCAGTGGGAAAAAATCCTCCCCAAAAAGAGATAGAACAACATGCTGAAAGAAACATGAAGGAAGGAAGGCCTCATAAAGACCCCCCAAGGACAACTTCCTTCACCCCAAGCATAGAGCGCAATTGAAGATAGCACGGAGATGCAAAAGGTTTCGTGAAGATGTCTGCAACCTGCTCGGCAGTGGGAATATACTCCAAGATGAGAGAACCATCCTGAATCAACTGTCTGATAAAATGCATATGAAGCTCAATGTGCTTCGTCCACTGATGCTCCACCAGGTTGCGCGAAATGTGTATAGCACTCTGATTGTCACACCAAAGAATAGTGGGACTATCAGGAGGAAAACCAAACTCAGTCATCAACTGACGAAGCCATAAAATCTCCTGACTAGCGAGCACTGCAGCTCGGTACTCAGCCTCTGTAGATGATAATGCATGAGCAGTCTGCTTCTTGCACGACCATGTGATAGGACCAGAGCCAAGACAAAAAACAAAGCCAAGAAGTAGACTTCCGATCATTGACATCACCAGCCCAATCTGAGTCAGTGTAGCCAACAATGTGAGGATCCCCTAATGTGTAGTGAATGCCATATGAAGTGGTGCCCTGAATGTACCTCAAAATACGCTTGGAAGCTTGCCAATGACTCTCATGAGGATCATGTGAGAATCGAGAGACAAGACCAACCGCAAAGGAAAGATCAGGATGAGTGTGAGTCAAGTACAACAAACTGCCAACCAACTGCCTGTAAAGTGTAGCATCTACTGAAGGGGTGGGGCAAGTAGTAGTCAAAACAACCCCTGACTGAAAAGGTGTGGGGGCAGGCTTGTAATCAAGCATGCCAAAGCGCTGAAGCATATCAAAGAATACTTCTGCTGGTAAATGGAGATCCCCTCTGAAGACTGAATCACCTGAAGACCAAGGAAATAGTGCAGAAGGCCAAGATCTGTCATCTCAAACTGCTCCATCAAGGCTAGCTGAGAATTCTGAATCATAGAGGATGAGCTACCTATGATGAGAAGATCATCAACATATAGCACAAGAATCAGGATCTCACCCTCAAGATGCTGAATATAGACCGTGTGATCAGAATGACAACGAGTGAAACCAGTGGAGAGCAAAAAAGAGTCCATCTTCTCATACCAAGCCCGAGGGGCTTGTTTGAGACCATATAATGAACGCTGAAGTCTGCAAACCAAAGAAGAATCATGAACAAATCCCTGAGGCTGCTCCATATAGATCTCCTCCTGTAGGTCACCATGTAAGAAGGCACACTTCACATCCATCTGAAAAATGAGCCATCCTCTAGAAGCTGCAAGTGATAATACAAAGCGAATAGAATTCATCTTGGCGACAGGGGCAAATGTCTTGGAGTAATCAATACCCTCAACCTGTGAGAAACCCTTCGCAACAAGATGTGCTTTGTACTTATCAATAGAACCATCAGCAACATACTTGGTGCGATACAACCATCGGCACCGAACCATCTTTCTGCCCTTAGGAAGAGGACAGAGATCCCATGTATTATTCCTCATCAAAGAAGAATACTCTTCCTCCATGGCACTATCCCACTCAGGGTGACCTGTCGCCTTTGAAAATCTCTGAGGATCCTCTGAAAGAGCATGAGTCAAAAGACTAGAACCCGTAGTATGAGAACGAGTGCGACGAGTGTCTGAAGGATCACCGACCATAGATCCTGCTGCCTCAATAGTAAATTGAGCCCATTTGGGCCTCTAAGGTGGAGCAAGTGGAGGTGGAGATGGGGGATCATCAATATCCTCATCAGAATCCTCAAAATAATCCTGAAGAGCTGTAGAGGGTGGAGTAGGTAGTGAAGTGGACACTGGAGACAGGGTATCAACTGGAGGAAGGCGCTCATCAAACTGAACATCCCGTCGAAACAAGACCTCTCTGGAATCAGGATCAAATAACCTGTACGCCTTAACATCCTCACAGTAGCCGACAAATATGAGGGGTCGACTCTTCCACTCCATAGCTCTCCTCTGAGCATCAGGAATAAAAGCCCATGCCTCACTACCAAATACTCGAAATGATGAAATATCAGGCTTGTCATGAGACCAAGCCTCCTCAGGAGTCATATGTCGAATCGCCTTGTGAGGCATCCGATTCTGAATATAGTTGGCACAATTGACTGCCTCTGCCCAAAAAGATGAATCCATGGACCTGGACTGAATCATACAATTAGCCATCTCCCGTAAAGTTCTGTTCTTGCGCTCAGCGATACCATTCTACTGAGGGGTGTAGGGAATAGAAAACTGAATGCTGTAAACCATGCTCAGTGCAAAAATCTTTGAAAGCCTGATTCACATACTCCCCCCCATTATCTGTACGTATCCGTCGGATAGAGAGACCAGACTGCTTCTCTACAAATGTCTTGAAGACACGAAAGGAATCAAAGACATCAGACTTGTACTTAAGAAAGTACAACCATGTGCGTCTAGAGAAGTCATCAATGAATGTGAGTACATACTTGGCCCCTGAAAAAGAAGGAGTGGGAAATGACATGAGGTCACTATGAATCAACTCCAAGGGTTGCCAAAGCACGAGTGGTACTTCCCTTCGGAAAGGGATCCCTGTGATGCTTGCCAAGCACACAACCATGACAAACACCATCAGTGCAGGAAATCTATGGAAGACCAAGAACAAGTGACTGTGTACTCATCTGCTAAAGATATCTATAATTGACATGGCCCAAACGCTCATGCCAAAGCTGACTCACTGAATCTGCATGTGCTATAAGAGATGAACCTGTACCCTCAAAAGGCGCAAATCCATCAAATCTGTAAAGACAAGATGCAATATCAACACTACCAGTAGCCACAACCAAATCAGAATCATGGAGGTCTCAAATAACCACATCATGTGGTGAGAACTCAACTCTCTTACCAGAGCCAGTGTGGAAAATCTGATAAATGGACAAGAGGTTCGTCGAAATGTCAAGAACAACCAAAACATCTTGTAGAGTGTCCCCATCCAAAGAGACAGAACCTGAACCCAAGATGGAAAGTTGTGAAGAGTCACCCACTACAATCTGTGAAGTACCACAGGATGCAAGAGAAGTGACCAACTACTGAGTGTGAGTCATATGGTGAGAAGCACCAGAGTCTAAAATCCAAGTGGACCCATTGGTCGATGCTCGTGCAGTGAGAGCATGACCCTTCCCTGTGGTGGAAGAAGAAGAAGACTGAGGTGAGGAGATGTGTTGCTGCTGCATGGCCTCCTCTAAAGCCTCTAATCATTTCCAACACCTGGAAACTGGATGACCTTGCTTGCCACAGAAACTGCAAGTGTCTCCTGATTTCTCCTTAGTTTGGAGGAAGACTCACCAGACTTCGAAGATTTCCCATGTTTTGGATTAAATGGTGGTTTAGAATTAGACTTAGGAGGCGGTTTGGAGGAATGCTCACTACCTGCAAAATCTTTCTTGGGCCTCAATTTCTGCTTCTGTTTCCCCTTCGAGTGACTGAGCAACCAATGCTTTGCTCTTTGAACCTGAGAGCATATCCATCTGAGAAAGGTGAGACTGTTCCCGAGACAATCGCTCACAAAATAAATCAAAGGAAGGCATGGTAAAACTGGCACCCAAACCATCCATGGTGGAGTAGAAGGAGGAAGCAAATATCTGAAATGGACCACGAAGCTTCGAAAGAATCAAGTAAATGCACTTTGTGTCTGTCTTATTCTTCCCACAACCCTGTAAAATAGTACAGATAGTTTTGAACTTGTTCAAAAAATCCTCAATAGTGGGAAATGTATCAGGTAACAATGAAGTCAGCTCTGCCTCAATCTGTAATGCGTGGAACTCATTAACGGCCCCAAAAAGTGTCTCAAACTTTAGCCACATGGCTCGAGGAGTGAGCAAAGCATCAAGGTGAAACAAAAGACTGTTTGAAACATGCATGCATAACAAACCTATAGCCTCATCCATCTTGTTCCTGTGCTGCATAATCTCAAAAGGACACTGCAACTGAGGTTGAACCTCATCTAAACAAGACCATAACCCTCGTGACCTAAGTAGCCTCATCATACGAGACTTCCAAGTGTGATAGTTATGTGATGTGAGTAGCTCAACTAAAGAGTCTGCCATGAAACCCTGCACCTGTACCTACTTGTGTTTTTTATTATTATGTGATCTTTCAGAATAGATAGAAGATGCAGAAGCGTTTGTATTTTTGAGAGTTTTGGTGTTCTGGTTTTCTGATATAAATGATAGAAAGCAAGAGAAAAACACCCCCCACAAAAGATAAACCCAAACCCTAGTACAAACTAAGAAGAAGAAAGCAATGCATAAGCAAAAAAAACTTCAAAACAAATTCTTGTGTACCTGGTGAAAATTCTAAGAAAATAAATCACATTACTGAATAGAGCATGTTGAGAGCTTTCCAATGCCTATTCAAGTTTGAAAAACGGAGTCCGTTTGCATCTTCTATGACCCCGGAAGTGAAGGAAGAAGGCCTCACTTTGACTGGTAAAAAATATCCAGACTGGTAAATTTTTTATAAAATTACCTACACCATCAGATCAATGCCGAAACCAGCTTTCTAGCGCTTCTTTCTGTTCGAAAAACAGAGCTAAAATGCCCGAGTTATACTCGATTTTGTGATAGAGCAAAACAAATGCCCTATTAGACTCCTCTAGCACCCGGGAGCTTTAAAAAAAGAGCCCTTGGTTGCATGGGCGAACCAGGGGGCTGAAGCAGGCGGAGCCCATGGTCACCATATGACCAGGCGAGGGTCTGTGTGAAGCCCACGGGGGCTGAAGAACCGACTCAGGTCGGCGAGCCCGGTGAGCCCGGTGGGAGCAAGTCGGCGAGCTCGCAGGTGGCGAGCCTGGCGGCGACGAGCTCGACGATGGCGAACTGGGTGAGGCGGCCGGGGAGCGGACACGGCGGAGTCAGGTGGAGTCAGCTTGGCAGAGCTCGAGAGAGCCAGGCAGGGTTGGCACAACGGCAGCGGTGGGAGCTCGATGGCCAAGTGGAGCGCAGGTGGCGTGCTGGTGGCCACTTGGCAGCAGGTGGGCGGTGACCGAAAAATACATGGACCGCGTAAAAATTTATTGAAAAACCTTTGTTTTTTGATTTTTTTAATATTTTTTTTTATTTTTTTTTTGTGATTTTTGCTCCGTACGGCCCTAGGGCAAAAAAAATTTTGCCTTCCAAATTGACTGTAACCAAAATCGACTATTTGACAGTCAATTTAAGGGTTTTTGGGCGCTACGAATCCAATGGCACTGTCCATTTGAGCCCAAAGTGAACCCAAAAAATGGAGTATGCTGAATCCACCCAAAAAAAACTTAGAAACCTAGATTTGCTTCCAATGCAAAATCTCAAAACAAGAACAAGCAGCTGCAAATCTGAAGCTCTGATACCATGTTGGAGTTGAGAAGATACAACACCACAGAAGTGCAAAAGATCTTTGCAAGCAAATAACTTGTTACAAGGAGAAACAAAGAGAAGCAACAAAAGAAATGCTCAAGAATGTGGAGCCATGAATTCACACAAAATGTAAAATGAATTAATGATACAAAAGATAGTTTTCAACTACATATAGATGAAAACCATAAAAAGGAAAACCTTAGGCTTGCACAATAATAATTAATAAAGTAATTAATTATTATGTACCTAATGTTAGCTTAAGTGAAAAAGAGGTAAAAGGAAACTATACGTAATTAAACAAATATTGTTTAATTAATAAAGTAAATGTCCAATTACTCTAACAACTCCTACTAGTAAGGGATCTTAAATAAGGTAAAATATTATATTCTAAAAAATTCTTATATCTATGACATGTGTAATTTAGTGAGGAAGGAAGGGAATAATACATCATCAATGAGTGGCAGCATATCTTCACATATATAAAATAATTTCTATGAAGTATATTGTTGGTCTTCATATAGATATGCTTGTTTAAAATAATATGTATAGTAATTTAATCCATAATTGCTCAAGGATGAATTATAAGAAAGTACAAAATGATCCAAATAATAATTCCCATGTACATAACAAGTGATATATTATTAGGATGAATAGATAAATCTTTGTAAACTCCTAAGAAAAGTCCACTAAATTATGAAATATGAGAACCATACAAAAATATAGCATAGGATCAATATCAAATTAATCTTTGACCATCTCGTATGGTGTATGAGATATATACTACATTGTATCATTGCAATTATTATATTTAGGTCTTATCACTAACATGTAGATTTGCATCTTCCATTCCACTAAATAACATTAACATAAGTGTTGGAAAAGGGTACACATATTGTAAACCAAATCATGTAAAGATAAAGAACTATTTATATACTCCTCACTAAACAATCATCAATATGGGTTACAACATAACAATGTCCTACATTTCAATATTATTGGGCCATTAAAATTTACTTTTCTAGCATTCATCACATTTTTCCAATTATAATGAACAAACTATTAATAATTTTAGGATGATGTAAACTAGCATTTGAGCCCCCAAAAAATGATGTAAACCAACATTTTTATTTGCATGTGGATTTAAGAGTGGAGAAGGCTACATAAAATTCTCCAAAAAGGATTTTTTTAAGGAAGCTCTGATATTTAAGAAGTGATTTATTATATTTAAGAACCCAAGTATTAGACTAAAACCCCTACTTAGATCAAAATCTCAGTGATTTTTTTCTTAGTACTTTGAAGGAAAAAAAGGTTTGACCCACTAGTGTGACACATTATTATTCTTTTATCCATAGACATGATCTACAAGATAGAGAAGAAGTATCAAAAATAATATGTGGGGTGAAATGTATATATCAATATCACTAGAAACCTTTAAGGAAATGATGAAATAAGATAGGTAGAATTACAAGAACTGGTGAATGAATAAGGATATAGACCATGAGAAGCATACAAGATATGTTCACAAGATATATATCATAATTGTGTATGAAAGTATAATTTATAATTTATACAAGCCATTATCCTTAGAATCCTCAAAAAATTGATCACCAAAGGAATACAGATCTAATGGTATAGAAAGAGTGCTCAAAGTTAAAATAACATAAAATGAGATAGGAGAATCAAAATTAAAAAAATCATATAATAGTATAGGTAACTCCCTAAGGTACTCAAAGGTATGACCATTAAAATAATAAACTAACGAAGTACAAATAGATAGCACTTTATGTAATCCATGTATATATGCATGCATGTATGTATGTTTATATGTATGTATACACACATGTATGCATGCATGCATGTATATATTTATGTATATATAAACACATATATGCATAAATATGTTTACATACATACATACATGCATACATATAGATGTGTGTATGCATATATGCATATCTATACATACATATATATATTTGTGTGTATGTAAACATATATACATAGATATATGTGTATACATAAATGCATAAATAGATATATGCATGTGAAAATACATGTACACATATACATGCATACATGTATGCATAGCTACATATAATATATACATATATATGTATGTATATGTAGATATATGCATGCATGCATCTATTTATGTATACATATATTTATACATATATGGATACACACATATTTTATATATAAATATACACATATATATGTGTGTATGTGTAAATATATTTGTATATGTATATGCATATATACAGGTATCTATGTATATATGTGTGTATGAATATATTGTAGCATCATAAATTGTCACCCTTGACAATTTAACAATAGATTTTTCTCCCTCCTAAGTGCATGAATCTAATCATACACCTGATTTCCTAAATTATCCATTCCATGGCCCATTTGGATATTTATCAAGAAAAACCATGTACAAAACCAAGGAAAATATTTAATATTTTTCTCTTGACACATTACACCTCACAAAATAGGGTTGGGACAAGGGCGCACTGGGTGACTTTGTCCACCTATTTTGCCTCCAATTTTTAATATGTCAAAGTTGGCATTTTATTATTTGAATTTCAAATGTCAAATGTTAGCTATCAAGATTTATTTTTGGGAAATTAGATTAAATGCCTACAAATACCAAGTCATTTCATCTTTTGAAAACTAGTTTGGACAATCTATGATCAAGCAATTGTGAAGAGCATTATCAAGAAATTATTGTCAAGTCAAGAGTAGGAATTGAGAGCAGATTTATTGCAGCATTTCAACATTGAAACAACATGTCAAGTCTTATGTGAGTTTTTTCATTTTTATGCTATTATTTTGTTTGTGAGGACTAACCCTTGTAGGTCTTCCAAACAATCAAGCTTTGAGGAGATGTGCATGATTTCATTCCTTCAAGGATTTTAGATTTGAGTGATGAGTTGCACCCAATTGTTGATTCATCATTCATTTATCATTTAGCCTCTATACCTCAAAAGGATAAGATCTCTTTCATCAAATTTTACCATTATGGAGGTGGAAACACCAAAATAGGGTTTGAACAAGGCAAGCCCCTATATGGCACAACCCTTCCTCTCTCTTTGAATGTGTGGGTTATAGATCTGAAGAATATTGGAGGAATATTGAATAGTATTTGTTCATTATTGTATTAAAACCATACAACTTTACAAGATACAAAAACTCAATTATCCCAACAACTGACAAAGATTCGATAACAAGATTTAGAAAGAATAAGCCTTTGATAAGGGACTTGAGGATTGTGAAAGAAAATTTTAGTTTCATCTCTTTGGATAATGGCATCCTTTTCCACCCAAATTTACTTCAAATTTATAGGTTAGGTGTCTATGTGTCCACATTTTGTCTTTTCAGAACCCAATTTTGTATGTCAGCTTCCAATTTGTTATAACTCATGAAAAAATGTTACGTTTTCATAATTAACCAATTGCATCATTGTATCTCATCAAAAATAAATTTTCCAAGGCTGATTGACTCACCTTCAAGGTTGGAAGTCAATCTAATTCCCTTGCTGATTTGTATCCTAATGTTCTTTGAAAAAGGTTGACGTTAGTGATCTATGCATTAGGCCTAGGAACGCTTTTTCAACTAAACATATATATGTATATATGTATGTATATGTATGTATGTATGTATGTACATGTGTATGTGTATGTGTATGTGTATGTGTATGTGTATGTATATGTATATGTATATGTATATGTATATATGTATGTGTATGTATATGTATATTTTCATATATAATATAAATACATACATACATACATACATATGGCCCCTAGTGTGCTATCTATTTTTACTTCATTATTATGTATGTACTAGAATAATATCATATACATGGAAGTGAGATATATGCATTATAACATATACTTGTGTAGAGAGTATAAGGGATATCTTAGCTACATATATACATTTGTACATGTAGATACATATATACATATATGGATTCTAGAGTATGATATATTTATGCTTCATTATTGTGTGTGTATTAGAATAATATCATATACATGGAAGTGAGTGATATGCATCAAAGTACATACTTGTGTAAAGAGTGTAAAGGTTATCTTATCTATGGTTTTGAAACATAAAAATACCATGAAAATTACATCACAAAAATGGAACCCTAGGTAGGATATGATGTGTGGAAATAATATGGATATACAATCATTACCTACCACATTATCATGATGAGGATAATGATCATAACTATAAATTATATATCAGAAACCACAATGTGTGTAAAATTTACTATATAACTATAAATATAAGAAATTATTTAATCTAAATACAAGAAAAAATACCAAATATAAAAAATATGTGGTTGATGGGGTGCGGATCAAAGAGATGTTATAATAAATTCTAAACCCTAAGAGATATATAACATAATAATAAACACACAGATATGGATCTTGTTAGGAGTTTCATCCAACATCATGACAACAAAAACCTTGTGCTTCCACAAAGATACACTTGCAAACAATATGCCCGATCTTCCATTATCAAAATAATATTGATAAAAGATTTAATTTGATTACAATATGAGCTTGATTATACAGGAAAGGATGAGACAATCCACCTATGAGGTGGATTGAAAAGTTCCCCAAGATGTGACACAAAAGAGTAGACAAGTGTCATATAGGTGTCAATCTTAGGAACACTTGGAGTGTGCAAACCAACAACCTCTATGACCAAGTCATCAACCTTGTGTGCCAAGTATCGAGTGACCTTTGAGGTGAGATGGAAAGTCTTCCAAACTCAAAAATCTATGTGCATGATGTTAACCAAATAACTTGGTAACATCAAGAGGCTTAAAGGTTGCACATTCAATTAGACACTTGATGTTCTCTAACCTCATCAACCTAAGTACACCTAAGTATAGTGAATAGATTAATTATTCACACTAACACCCCCTCTTGGGGAGATCACAAAAGTGTAATTAGATTAAAATGAAATGGGTCCTGACTAGAGACCATGTTAGGTACCCACATGTCTAATGCATTTTCTCATAAAGTGGAGTAAAGGAGAAAGCCCAATGGACAAAACTCATCTCAAAAAAATAAAATTAGAAGGATTTAAGACCTTCTGAAAACATTTCCCTTGATGATTGGAACATGAAGATGAAATCCTAAAGCATGTCAAAGTTGTAAACTCTGTTGATGATGAACTATTGTTTGTTGGAAACAACAAATCTATATGAAATGTCAATCAATTTGTGAGATACGAGACACCGCATGAGTGAACTGATGTACACAAAGTTTATCAAACTCTATGAAGTTGATAATACATATAATACTGTGATAAGGGGTACTAGAATCTCAAACTGTGATCCACTGAATTAATCCCTTGTACAAGAGATCAAGATAGAAGGTTCATGAGGCCTTCCAAAAAGAATATTCTTCCACTTCTTCTTTGAAAGAAGCATTAGCATAACACATTATAGTCCCCCCTTAATGCTAAGAGAAACAAACATGCGAACTGAGATCAAGAGTGTGCAAGGAATGTAGAGATGTACAAGAAACTGAGAAACATTGTGCTCCAAGGCATACTCACATGAGGTGAGAATCACAAGGATCCATGTTGTGATGGAATAGATTAATTATTCACCATAATCAATTTTGAAATGAAAGATATGTAATCTAAAACCCTAAGGGTTATAATAAAGTTAGGTTCACCATTATATGCAATGAAGTAAATGATTTCACTATAATTCCCTTATAGTAAATAATTCAATAATTAATCTCCACTAATATTCTAGAATTAGGGCTAGAATAATAAAATGTTTTATTAAGTAAATTAAATGTGATACTTATCTTAGGATTTGATAATTGAATATAGTATTGAAGACATTAAATTAGATTTTCCAATGTGTTAAAATTATGACCTTGTGTAGATGAATGCCTTAGAATCTATAAACTAACTTTATTTTAGTCTAGTTCAAAATTGTACCGATGAAAGAAATCTTTATACCCATGGAAGTGAGCTAGTTTACATAGTCAAGAACTTGGACGAATCACAAGTGAATTATGGAAATGAATTAATTTTAAAATGATACCTAGTTTTGTTTAGTTGCCTTGCCTTGTCATATCTAATTTTTATAAATGAAGTCATGTTTATAGACATCATTTGGGAAGTTGCTTTGTGAGGCTTCATGTTCTCTTTAGTTAAGCCCGTCGTACAAATGACTCAATGATGATGTAAGTGAGTGACACAATTACAATATTTTGTGGTGTTGTTATGATGCTCTCATATGAATGTTCTTATGATAATCCTTCAAATGATCTAAATAAATTAGGGCTAATATTTAAATACAAAACCCTAACATGTAATATGAAATAAGTTACAATTTAGTTGTCCCATAATGACTAATGAGAGGGAAACATGGGCTAAAATTAAGAAATTCAAATCTAAAAGATTAAGGTAAATCTATGCCTATAGAAAGGACTTGGGATTAATTTACACTTGCATATTTAAACTATGGTGATAAACAATGAAGATGTAGAGTTAGATCTAGATCTTTGAGACAAGTGATAATAAGAACAAATAAAGATAAAATCATTTACCGACTCTCATGAGAGGGAAACATGGGCTAAAATTAAGAAATTCAAATCTAAAAGATTAAGGTAAATCTATCCCTATAGAAAGGACTTGGAATTAATTTACACTTGCATATTTAAACTATTATGATAAACAATGAAGATGTAGAGTTAGATCTAGATCCTTGAGACAAGTGATAATAAGAACAAATAAAGATAAAATCATTTACCGACTCTCATGAGAGGGAAACATGGGCTAAAATTAAGAAATTCAAATCTAAAAGATTAAGGTAAATCTATCCCTATAGAAAGGACTTGGGATTAATTTACACTTGCATATTTAAACTATGATGATAAACAATGAAGATGTAGAGTTAGATCTAGATCCTTGAGACAAGTGATAATAAGAACAAATAAAGATAAAATCATTTGCCGACTCTCATGATAAATATGATATCATATACACTAATCAATGTATAAAGATAACCTAATTATTGTAAATCCAAACCATAAAAATAAAACTATCAATTAGGTTATTGTAAAAGATAACCTAATTTTACTTTTTGTAAGGCACAATTTCATATTCTCAAGTTATTATAACGTGTCCTCTTATGTACAAGCTTTAATAGTGTTTTTTTTTCATTAATAACATTTTACGTATATATTAGTAGGGGAGAGGAGCCAATTGTCGTGTGGGTTCCAATAGTCATGCAGTCGATTGTGATTATTCATATCAATACTAGAATGAATTAATATTATATCTTGTATATATTTATTTCACATATTAAACAAAATATTACCAAATACGTGATATTATGGGACCAATAGTTGTTCAAGTAAAAAAAACATAAATACATTCATGAACAAGTGAAATAAATATTTTTTTGTCTCAAATAAAATATCTAAATTAACCACTATAAGTGTGTCATTTATAAAATTAAATGTTTATTTGATAAAATAAGACACTCATTTAAACAAGTATTGTTATCATATGAACAAATATTGTTCTTATGTGTACAACTATTGGGGTATCAATGTACAAGCATTGAAATATTTAATATTAACAGTTTGTCCTATCACAAATATAAAAGGTGAGCACAATAAAAACCATGTATTTTTTCAATAAATGTGAAGGATTTTCAAAAAGTTTTAATGTTCAACTATTGGTCCATTTTTGTTTGATATAAGTTGTAATTTAAATAATTATGTGTTGTTTTTATAACAGCAAATAGTTTTTATGTGTTCAACTATTGGTCCATTTGTGTTAAATATATAAGGTAGAGAAAACAAAGATTTATGGTTACCAATAGGTATTTGGTCCATTTAAGTTGCATATAAGTTTTATTTTAAATAAAAATATGATATTTTACAAGCAATAAATGATATTTTGTGTTCGACTATTAGGGGTAGCATGATTAAGTTTTGGTCAAATCTTTCAAAAGTCAAAATTTGGACACTTCTCAGTAGATGCGCTGATGTGGCAAGTTGCATGATGAGTCACACCTCCAAACCTTAGTTATAGATAAATAAGAGGCTAGTCTATATTTCAAAAAAAAAATGAAGATCCTACGATATTCTAGTCAATCGCTACATGCTGACAAAGTTAACCCGCACGACTACTAGCCCCTCTCCCCTAATGGTACTAGCAAGTTAAGAAACACATGAGCACCGCTAATTATTTATTTAGCAAGGACGAAGAGGAATACATAGCCCACACCTTCACCGCTTTGATCTCTTCACCTTCTGACCCGTTCAAAAAAGCATGTAAAAAATCTAGTGGCCAAAATCTGGCGGAAGGATGACCTCAATCTACTTGTCTGCTTATGCAAGCAGAGGGGCTAATATGTAGCTAGATACGTAGGGCACAAGGTAAGTAGGAGGCTACTATGGTTGCCGTGTAGAATAGAGCAGCGTATACTAAATTGTATATTAGTGCCGCCCAGGCCCACTACTTATCTCCTGGACCCATCGTAGCTCTCCACATTTCTTGCCTTACGCCAGCCTATGACAAGCATATCATACCTTTTTGGATTTTAACAGGGGTCGGCTGTCAGACAACGTGCTTCGATTTTGACTGTTTCACGCCCCACACAAGTTCTTGCAAGCGTGGGAACCCCACAGGATAGATGGTGGCGAGTCGGAGAGGTAGGCGTAAGGAAGAACGGAAAAGAATCTGATTTATCTAAAGCACGCCACCGGCCATGACTTCATATATATATTTTATATTAACTCCAGAACAAATTCTTAGTAGATCGCAAACAAACAGTGGCGACCTTTGTAGCTTGGTTATCCACTGCTGAAGAATCATCTCTAGGCTTCTACAAGTACACATAAAAAAAAAAAAAAAAACAGAAATTATCTACTGTAACTTGGTGGGCAGATTTTTGAGCATGATGGAAACTTGGAGTAGGATTTATGATGGAGGAGATCTAGAAGCCGTTGTGAGAGGCAGCACACTTGTTTGCAGTACTTCGTCTACTAATCTCTTCAACAGCACTGATGCTTGCTTATACAACGATCTGCTCACGAGATCTGAATGTTCAATGGAAAAGCATGATAAGGGTGTGATCCAAAGCAAGGATCATGCTTCTGAAACATTTATTCCACTCAAAGATGAACACGCTAGTGATCAGGATAGGCCCACTATCTTATCACCTCCACCGCCGTCTGTGTATCTCAAAGCTACGCCGCAAGGGCACAAGCCTACTTTAGATGCCTCTTCTCCCAAGAAAGTAGTCGAGAGCAATTCGTCCACTGTTAAGATCGAGCCCAATGTCCACAATTTAACCAGGCTACCCGGCATTAGAAGAAGGTAAGGGTTTTATTTGTAGTCCAGTGTAATGCTCAATTCTCTATCAAATGACATGTACGATTGTTGTACAGGAAGAGCCAACAAAGACGAATTATGTGCGTCCCTGCCACAGGAGGGGCGTGGAATAAGCACGGAGGCGGCGGAGTTCCCTCTGATCTCTGGGCGTGGCGTAAATATGGACAGAAGCCCATCAAAGGCTCCCCTTACCCAAGGTTTGTTTCAATCCATGTTTTTCTTTCTTAATGGTTTGGGTCGATCACAGTGAAATGTGGTTTTTAAAGTGCTTAGAGACTCAATTTTGTTAAATATTTGCCCTGCTCAAGGAAGTCCAGAACTGTAGCGTTTGAATATTGAAATTGGGGAGGTGTTGTATTGACGTATATGTTGAACAGGGGCTACTACAGGTGTAGCAGTTCAAAGGGGTGTCCGGCCAGGAAGCAGATTGAGCGCAGTCACACAGATCCCACTCTACTTGTCATCACATACACTGCAGAGCACAATCATGCCTGGCCCGCCTGCCGAAACGCACTTGCACGGTCTTCGAGACAAAGTGCGTTCCGTAGCAATACCCAGGAATTGTCTGTCCCCCCCACTGCACAGCCTCATGACTCATCTGCTCAGACCTCTGCGAAACACACTCCTGCTCGCACATACATAGTGAATGGATCAGCCCCGCCCCCACATTCACAGGAAAGGATGGAACTTAACTGTGTTCAAAATCAGCAGGATGATTCTGCGGGGCTAGATCAAGATTTAGTGTTTACGGCTGACCAAGTGCACGACCATGATTTATTTGCAGGTCTAGGGGAGCTCCCGGAGTTATATCCCAAGGATTTCACAATACATTCGGATGAGGAAGCTGCCAGCACTGTGATCGACCCGTTTAATCTCTTCAATTGGGCTCCTTTGGCTAACAATACACCCAATTCATGACTGCTAGCGGCTTAAACATTTGGTACTACTTAATACTCACTCTTCTACTTAGTATTGTGCATTCGCCCACCAATTATAGATCAAGGTTTGACCCAATCCTCCCTTGCCAATATAGTTTTTTTTCTGTATTAAGAGCTTTCCAAATTTTCGTCCTTCTGAAAATTGAGGTCATTGCGTCCACCCGTTCATGACTGGCATGCTTCAACCATTCACAGTAACAACTTACCTATGACATGAGCTCTTCCCGGATGGACTAAACACCTTTCAAGCGGCCCACTAAGGGACAGTTCTAATTAGGAGTATGCAAAAAAAATATAGTTGTCTCAATTTTGTTCTTTCTATTACTCCAGCAGTATTACACCTATTAACTGTATTCAAGAGAATCTACGAGAAATAGATAATCATAATAAAATGAACATCTTTACACTTGATTTCTCAGACGGAACTACCTCTTTTGCCATCATTCTTGAGTACATAATTTTTTCTCCAAATGTGTATATATTTATGTTTGTTCTCTGAATCTTTGAAAAAGCAATTCTGCACCTCTGTTTTATGATACTCCAATTTCCTGTTGAGTTCGACCCTAGCTTTCCTTTTATATATTTCATTCCTGATGGATCTGAACGTGATTTAGGAATATGTACAACAGGGTGCTAGCTCTCTAAAAAAGACAGCATTCTGAAATGTTATAGTTAGCCGGCATTAGTTTTCTACAATTTATGAAGTAGTGTAGGGTAGTTTTTGGTTTTAGTTGTGTATGTTTTTCAATCTACACAGTTAAAATTAAAAATTATTATATATTATTTTGAAATGTTGTTGGATTTATAAAAACTGAAAATTCTGTATTTTTGTGAGATTAGAAAACTGTTACAGTTAAATATTCATATGTAACACATGAGACATTAGTATCACATTAAAGGTTCTAAGTAACATCATACCACACCAAATCAAAATTTGTATGTTTAATCAGAAAAAAATGTATTTACTTAAATGTTTAACATTTCTACAATAAAATATTGTTGATTTTTTATAGATCAAATCATGTTACATTATTTTTTTAAATTGATGTGTTGAATCATGTTTCACGATCTCTCGAAATAAGTACAATAATATAAAAAATTAAATAAATGAACGATATTTACATTTACTTGTTCAGAAGATTCATTATTTCTGTGCCTTTCGATTTAGAATAAACTTCCGAAGATTTCTGCTAATATTGTATATGATTACACGAACTTCCATGCATATAAAGATAAATAAAAACAAAATGTTCATCAAAGCTGTACATTTTTCAGATTCCTAGAAGTTCGAGAGGACATATTACCAGTTTTGCAGTGCAGTTGGTAAGAGTTTGAATTTAAGTTTTGCCAATTATGCCTCCCGAAATAAATTATGCCTTGTAACTAGATTGTTCTACTCAAACCGTGTCTTTATCAATTATGTAACATATATGAACATGGATTGTGTAAGCCTATCAATTTTAGAGATGTGGTTATTGATTTTAGGCGTGGAAATGAAACACAGTCTACATAAGTATGCAGCAGTTCATTAATTAAACAAAGTAGTTAATTTAACAATTAGTTTACATATTCAAGTTGTGTTTATGAATGGATATTTGATTGGATTTAAATTATAAATAAAATGATAAAAGTATAAATGTATTTTAAAATTAGAGAGGATGAAATTAATTTGATTATAGTGGAAGATTGTTTTATTAAATTTTAAAATGAATTTGATATGGGCAGATTTAGATAACTATAATTTGTGAAATTTATGATTGTATGTAAATTTGGATCAAATTATTTGCAACCTTGATTCTTGTATCTATGGTTCTAACTTGAATGATGTGGCCCTATGTTTCATTGCCTATGCTAGTACATGCAAAGAGAAGACTTGGTGATGTTGAAGAATAATATTGGACTTTGCTATGTTAGCAAAGGGAAGTTAGTTTACACCAAAGAATAGATCTAACTGATAATGATGCAATTATGTTACTGAGGGTTTCAAGATTTCTTGCAATGAATTGTTGACCTAGACAAGAACTAGAGTTTTGACATTTTTTTAATGTAAAGGACTAATGCAATAAATATGACTAATGCAAAAGATTCAATAGTGATTGTTGAGTGATACTTTGTGATAGTGGGAACTAGGGAGTTATGGTATCCAAGGATGGTTGAAATGACCAAGGGTTAATGTTCTTTCTATAGATATCTTAGGTGTGTAATTTGAAAGCTTTGTCATAAATTCTTTAAGAATGACTAGTTGAGATTGAGTTGATATGGGGTCAGAATTAATATTCAAAATGGATAGTGTGGTTAGCAATCACACCTACAACCCTAAAATAAGTCAAGGTGACGTGCAATTTTGAACCAAAAAAGTTTTTAAAAAAATTTAAGAATATTTTAAAAAGAGATAAGATATTTGTGAATGTAAATCTGATTCTAGTGACAATGCAAGTGTCAAATCAATCAAAACTATATATTAATGTACCTAGGACACCCCATACAAATAATATAAATTGAAAGAGAAAATTGTACAAAAACTACACTTTTCTTCGGTACATTTTACTTACACTTTAATATACATAATTAAAAATGAAACAATCAAATACAAATGTTAATTATGCAAAATCCATATACATACTATTAACCTAATTGCTACTACTTAATAAGTCTGTACATCCAAAAATCACTACAAAAGACCCTTAACAAAATACTCAATTCATGGTAACAAGGCTCTAGGAAAATTCACTGTCAGCAATTCACAGACCCAATGGATGGTGAATTTGTATAGTGATAAATTTTTCCGTGATTAAATTGTTGACGATGAATTTTCCATCCATAAATTACTGGTGATGAATTTACGGTATGCCTTGATAACAAATAATGTTCTCTTCTGATTAGTATTTTTCACATACGGTGACCTAATCTGCCTTGTCCCCATCATTTTATATATATTAGCAGCTTTCCAAATCTTCATCCTTTTGCACATTCAAAGGAATATGGTTCTCAATTTTGTTTCTTTTTATTACTCCAGGAGTACAATGACCTGCTAACTATACAAGACTGGCCATATTTTTAGTGTTGTTGGACTGGTGGATACTGAGAATTTTGTATTCTTGTGGGATTGGAAAGCTGTTGCAGTTAAATATCCATATGTAACACATGGGACATTAGCATAGACTAGAATCACAGTAAATATTGTAAATAGTATCATCCCATACTGATAATAGATGGAAATTTGTATGTAAACTCACGAAAACAAAAATGTCATCCCATACTGATAATAGATGGAAATTTGTACGTAAACTCGCGAAAACAAAAATGCATTTACTTGTTTAGAATATTCATTACTTGTGTGACTACTACAGTTTGTAACAAACTTCCCGAGCATTGTCTGATAGTTCTTTTTTCATTACATGACCTTTTATGTACAGAAATTGGAAAGAAAATGCTTCATCAAAACTGGAAATTTCACAGATTCTCTGCAAGTTACTTTTGGAAGGACATACTGACAGTTTTGTGAAAGTTTGAATTTTAGTTTTTCAAATTATGCTTTTCTGAGATATGTTATTTTTTGTACCAAGAATGTTCTACTCAACCTTTCTTTGTCAAAATAGTAACGGTTTAATTTAAATATATGAACTTGGATTGTAGAAGCCTGCTAGGTCATCACAAATGTGGCCATTGATCTTCACGTTCTTAGGAAATAAAACACACTTTACATAAATATTTTATTTTAACATTTAGTATAGATATTAGAGTTGTATTTATTAATTTGTATTTGATGGGATTCAGATCAGATATTATATGATAAAAATAAATGTCTACATTAAAATTGGAGAAGAGTTTGATTTGACTATAAAATATGATTGTTATTCAAATTTTAATACTAGTTTTGAGATGAATAGACTAGATGATTATATTATAAGTAAAATTTATGATTATGTGGAGTTGGGTGAAATCCACATCTTCAACCTTCATCCACATACTTATAATTCTAACCTAAATGATATTGCCCTAAACATGAGTTCTTTACAACCTTAAACCTACAATAAAGGTGTCCCTATACCTATTTCGACAAAGAGAAGACTTAGTAGTGTTAAAGATCATCATTGAAGTGTGTTATGCTAAAAAGGGAAAGTCATCTTGCTCCCCTGTTTGTACCTTAGTCAAACCCCATTTATCAATTCAACAATTTTGATAAATAGGATGGAAGACACACAAAGCTCAATAGATGGAATTGATAGTGATGTTTCTATGCTAATAAAGGCACACACTATTTTTCTCTCTATCTATCTATTGATTGTTGTGGAGGTAGGAATATCAAAGCAAGGATTTGACTAAGGAAAATCCTCAAACAATCCAATTTTTTTTGTGCTTGTAGATATTGTGAGAGAAATCAATTGCATGGATATACGAGAAATGACCATGGTGGATTTTTATTATTTTTGTATATATATTCACATTCTATTCATACATACTACAACACAATGTGAAGATTTTGCATCATGCATTGGCATCCTAGATAGTGGCTTCTTCATTTTTGGCTATAGATTCCTCTTTTTGTTCTCTTTTTAGCTCTATAACTATATTTCGTAAATTATTATTTTATTTTTAAAAAATAGTATTTTATCAATTTTCTTCTATCATTTTAGTTAAATAAAACCCTTTCTTTTAAAAACACTTCTAGAATTATAGAATTATTCTCTTAAATCATAATTATAATTTCCCCTCTTTTACAAAGTAATTTGGGTTATGCAAAATGAGTTGTGTTAGAGAAAACATGGGAATTGAAATTATATATACTCTCATTTAACAATTATTAATAAATAAAATATCTTGTACCAAAATTTACAAATAAATACATGACTCAAATATCAGTATTAATGACACATATTTAAGAAATTATGACAAGAT
Organism: Sequoiadendron giganteum; assembly: GCA_007115665.2. Classification (NCBI taxonomy): domain Eukaryota; kingdom Viridiplantae; phylum Streptophyta; class Pinopsida; order Cupressales; family Cupressaceae; genus Sequoiadendron; species Sequoiadendron giganteum. The sequence goes on from CM021100.1 coordinate 955,170,927, forward strand.
TCTATATCTAGCTCAAGTTGTGAAAAAATATTAATCATTAAAAATAAAAGAAAGTATAAAAAACACTTTATTAAAAATACTAAAAAATTGAGAGAATTTACTTCTTTACTTAAATTATAAATTCAGAATTGCCATTAACATATCACAAATTAATAGTTTACATTATTTTGAAATTCTTAACAAATTGCTTGATGTAGTTGAGAGGAATTAATTTTTTAAATATTATTTTTTGTGGCCTACTTAGGCCATTAAGTTGTAAGATTTGGTAATGAAGATAACCAACCAACATCAAGGAGCTTCAATGAAAGCACAAAAGTGATAAAAAATGAGAGGATAATTTCTTTCCATCAAAGGAAGCAAATTTTCAAATGAGATTATAATAGATTGTATTACACTAGTACATGAGGTGGGTATATATAGAATACATGACCAAGATATGTGAATGTACAACTAAATTGGGATAAAGAAGATGTAATCACATATGTCTAGTGCAACTCCACTAAACAAGAAAAGTACCAGTCATATATGTGAATGCAACAAACCTAAACAAGCTTATCATATCTTAAGTGAAAATATGTAATGAAGTAAATGACTAAATTTAATAAAATAAATATGCACCAACAAACCCAAATAATCATGGATTAGGTGGTTAGGAATAATAGATAGATGGGTCCTAAATGTTTCACCATGTTAGGTACCCATGTAAAAAATTATGCCCCTTAGAAAATGAGCAGAAAATTTGTACAAACACCCAACCCACGGGTAAAAGAAAGAAGTTGGGTCCACATATAAGGGCATTTTGGGGCTTGAATTTTTTCTGACAAAAACAATTACCCATTTAGGCTCTAGCTCTCAAACCTAGATTTTTAAAACATGTACTTGTTTCTAATTACATAATATTTTTAGAATGAGTATGTGTGTTTAGAGCAAGTGCACAATTCATAAATTCTGAAATTTGTATCCCATGCCTTTTATTTTATTTTAGGCTTGGAAACCCACCCCTTAGCCTTGGACTTGCAAGTACAATGTCATATAAACATCAAGACAAAACCTGACTTAGGTAATATCGATGATGAATTTTTTTCAATTTTTTTTTATGAAATTAAAACCTAGTATAAATGATAGTATCTAGTTTTTAAATATGTATTTTTTATGATTGGATATTTTTTCTATTTTTAATTAATTTATGAGGAAATTGGTCCAAAAACTTGAAATGTTAGGTTTTCGTATTTTTTATTAACTTCTAATTTTTTAAAGTTTCTTGTAAAAAAAATTATATGACATCAATCTATACAGAATTATTTACACAATGAAAAATATAAAAATGATTAGCTTAGCTCAAATTATGGTGGCCATACATGAGGGATTTTCAAAAATAATAATTAGGGCCAATAAAAAATTAATAATAAAATAAAAATGGAAAAAATAAAAAAATATCTCATCAATCTTCAATACAATACAAATATTTCTCCAAAATGAATTAGAAAAATACTTTTATTTATGTCAAATTATGGTGGATGTACACATGCATGGTATGGTCCTCAAAAAGTGACTTTTAAAAAGTAGTTTTTATACATGCCTATTAAAAAATAATGTGTATCATATAGGATTAGAATAAATAGCATATTTGAAAACTAGAATCAGTATAATACATTTCACATTTCTATATATTTTAAAGATTTTATGTGTAAGTGCTTCAAAAAATTTAGTCCAACCATTACATTTTATAAAAATCAAGAAAAACACTTCCATTTTTTGAATATTTTGTGGATCCAAATTCTTCCACCTACCCCCACTTCTACTATCAAAAATATGAAAAAGGATAAAATAGACCATGTATCCCATAATTTTAGTCTCCCGTGATAATTCTAAATTCTTGACACTAAATGCCAAATAGAACCCTTGATTGTCAAACAATGTTTCTCCCCTTGAGACGAAACAAAGAAAAATACACATGTAGGATATCATCCCATTATAAATAGGAAGATGATGAAAATAATATTGTATGATTCCTCTAGAAGCTAATCAAATTGATTCATGTCAATTTCAATGTCAAGAGGTGTCACAATCAAATTAGGAGTCTCATGTCTAACTAAAGAAAGTGGCAATCTAAAACATAGAAAAAATGGACATAGAACAAGAACCAAAGATGTTGAGAGAATATCTATGATGGAACTATCCCTAAAGAGGATATACATATTATCAAGTGCATAATCCAAATATATAATTAGGACTCACAAAATAATCTTGATATATATGTCAAGCACTCATCCTAAGAAACTATATCTAGAAGATGGTGAATTTAAGATTAGTATGTTGAATCACTAGAAGTTAAATAAAAATAAACACTTAACTTTAGAGAAGTAGGAGCTGAAGAAGATGGAATTTTATCACATGTCTTTAGAATATTAGTTGATGAAAGGATACCACAATCTAGGTGACAATGCTATATCTCATAAAAAGTGTCCACACCAAATCCCTAAGTGTGAACATTAGCCAAAGGAACATCAAGAGAAAAATGTGAGGTGTATAATCTATAATATTCATCTTCCTCCAAAAATAAAATAAAATAGTTGGCTTTTAAATCCTAAATGACAACATAATCTAGAGTTAATTTAACACTCTTCACTGTCCCACTATGAATGATCTGTAGGTAGAAGGAAGATTACATGATGATGAACATTAAAAATAAAATTGCATGATCCTTTACCCATATCACTAGACCATCTCCCATAACACACATATATGTGTTAGTGATTCCACAATAATGTTTCCCACTTTTTTCCCTAATTGGGATCCTAAAATGAAAATATTTTATTATTTTTTTAATTATTGTTAATTATAGTGAATAAGCAATCGATTTAAAAAAAAAATGCAAACTAATGATTTGTGGAATATCCAACCAAATTTATTTTTCAAAATCTCTTGCTAGGATTCCTACCTTATATTAGATTTTTGTAACAATAAATATGATTGTAGGGCATCGACTAGTTGTTTGAGCTATTATGGAAAGGGAAGGGAAGTATCCCTTTATATTTTTGGTATGCTATTTTGTAGTATTATCATCGCATGTTATAGTTTCTCTGCATATTCCAAATGTTGTTGTAGGATTTCTAGCAGTAGCATAGAATATATCTCCAAGATGCAATTTTTGTATAGGGGAGATATTTGATAGGTTCACTTGGGAACCCACCACTGACAACTAGAGTAATTATTGTGTTGGTATTGGCTTCAATAGTTTTTTTTGTGCTAATAAGTCTTTGATTGATTGTATGGGGAGGTGGATTTGGTGGCCTCTGCAATATTTACTTGTTGTCCCCCCATCATATTCTACACTTGATTGGATGATTTTCGAAGGAGTTGTAGTTTGATGTTTTGTTCTTTCTTCCTCCAAGAGGGAGTCATGGAGTTTTTTGGTGAGGTCTATTTTTTCTTTCTGCACCTTGGATATTTCTAGTTTCCCTCCCTCCATTAGGGTATCTACCCTCTTCATTGTTTGAAGCTCCTTTTCTTTTGCTTGTATCAATTTGTCTTTTTGTGGGATTAGATCAAGCCCCACATCTTTTAGTTCATTTTCTATAAATTTTTCTTCTTGCTTCAAGGATTTTTCTCTCTTATCCCTTATTGTAGCAATGATTGGTTTTAGAAACCCTTCAATAACTTCCTCCAAGCTCTTGTTAAACCTCCTAATTTATTTGACAAGGAATTGGATTATTATTTCTTTATTCTTTACATCTCCTTCTTCACATATTTTTATTACTTGCAGTAGCATGTTTTGGTAGATTATGGAATTTGTGGTGGCTTTGACATCAATTGTCTAGGGTTGTTGTTGTTCTAAAACTTATTGCTATGGGATTTCCATAGTTTTTTATTTTTTCTTCTTTTGTTGTGGAGGATTTTGTACTTCATTTTTTATTGCCTCCTCTTCTTCAAAAAGCTAAATTATCTTTCTTTTGACTAGGTTTTTGGTATTGCCTTTCTAGTCCTTTTCTCTACACTCATCTCTATTAGAGTTTCTAAGATTTATTGGATGTCTAGAGTGGATACTATTTGTGAAGATGAGGTGAGTCCCTTTGATTGTCAATTGGCATCTCCATGTAGTCTAATGAATCTTCTTGATGACAATATGCTTATTTCTAGGATTGGTACAGAGGAAGATGGTTGTACTGACCCTTTCAATGGGATACCCCACTATTTATGCAATTGTATTTTGTTATTTCCCAACTTTTCTTTTTCATTTTTCTTTTGTATGTTGTCAATGATCTCTTTGTCTATCCCAACTCTCTCCATGTTTGGGTCCTTATGTTTACTTAGGAAGTTTACGACATAAGAAGATCAACTTCCCTCTATGTGACTTCATATAGGATCTTAGGTATCCATTCCATTCTTGGCTCTACCACCTTCATGTATGTATAGTATTTTTCTACCAATAAAGTTATAGTATTATATTATTCAAGATAGACTCATATGGGATCCATTATCTTCCCTGCATTTGTTTTTGAAGGATTTTGAAGAAGCCCCGATAGGTGGCAGTGTAGGTTGGTTTATCTTTAATTTTTTGTATATGGTACTTGATTTGTGTTACTATTATGATATTTTTTTTTCATGCTCTTACTTTGAATGTAGGTAGTTCATGAAGAAAATAGAAGACAAATAAAATGAGTTGTGTACCATACTAGAAATTACACCGAGAAGTCTAAGTTATCTATTGAATATTTTCCATTAGTTTCACCCTCATTATTTTTTAGAGGTTGAATTCCTTCCCTTCCACAATCATTTGGTATGCAACATGTATGTGATTATTGTGGTTGATTCTTCTCGATTTGTATAGTAGATATTGTACGTGATACCCCTGGTGGTGTATCGTACAACACGGTTTATGATTTCTCTCACACTTAAGTTGTATCTATTTGATATGGTTTATCCAAATAGATGAACTCATCATGTACCCTACTTAATTATCTTAACCAAGTCATGTTCATCACAAAATTATGGGTAATATTTCCATATGTCTAGTTTTTTTTATCCTACCTCTTGGTATTGTGGTTGATATGTACTCTAGTCTAGATTTAGCAATGTTTGGTGAAGCTCTTCAAATTTTGTGTGGTCAATTTCGACTATCATCCCATGGATGTAATTCCTTACATATTTTTTGTATATCATATCTACTGGAATGCCAAATAATGTACTATCTTTATCCACTTCCATCACCTTAAATAAAAACTTCTTAGAAATGTTTATGAGGGTTGGTGTTGCCATATTTTCTATGTATCTTTATAGGGTTTGAGACTTTCAAAGCTCAGTTTTCGATTTCATTGAAGTTTTTAAATTATACAAAGTGACAATTTAGTGAATGAATTAGGTCTTAAAATATGTTTAGATCTAGTCATTTATTCATTAATTGCTTCTTCCCATTAATTTTCACAGGATTTTCTAGTCATTTGTAACCCTTGATTATTAACGGTTTGATTTTCTTATTTATTGATTTATAATACATAATCTATAAAATGTTAATTTTTTCCTTTATATTATTCATCCCTTTGGTTGATGATAGTTTTTAAGTCTTTCTCCATTCACATAGCCTATGATATGATCTTCATCTAATTCCTTAGACTCACTGCTTTATATTCTGCAATTTCATGTATGTAATAAGGTCTTAGCCACATTACTTTTAGTTTCCCTTTCTTTATGAATTTGTTGTCATGTATAGTAGGACTAAATCACCTATTTTCAAAATTTTGACCCACAGGTTTCTATCATACTAGGATTTTTGTATTTTGCACTCCAACTGCTAGTTATATGATGTTATGAGTCTATTTTTATTTAATTTCTCCAACTCCTCCATTATTTATGCTAAAGACTCATCATCATACAACCATAATGTAAGTATGGTACGTAGGCTAGAGATTATGAATTTCATGGGAATTGTAGAATTAGTTCCATATACTAGTTGGAATGGTGTAAAATCAAGCTAGTTCTCTTATAGGATGTGTAGTAGGCCTAGAGTATCACAAGTAATTTTATATCCCAACCTAACCTTTTCCATCACACATTTTAGTTAGTGTTTTCCTAATTATCTTGTTTAGATATTCACTTGATCTATTTTCTTGAGGATGATAAGATGAGATCTTACTATGTGTGATCATAAAGTTTTGTAATAGTTCCACAATTATTTTATTTATATTCTTTTTACCCTCATCACTTATAATACTTAACAAGTATCCATATCTAGTAATTATGTTTTCATATAAAAACCTTGTGGTAGTCTTTGTAGTACAATCCTTCATAGATTTTGATTCTACCCAATTCATTAGATATTCTACCCATTTTATTATTAATATTGCTTTTGAATGTTCAAGGTAAGGGGTCAATGGGACCAATAAAGTCTATTGCCCATTTTTCAAAAGGAATTCATTCTAGTACAAATTTTAGGGGAATTTCATGTTTTGTGGTAGGTTTCCATACTATTTGATAGATATCATAACTATTTATGTACAATTCATTGTAGCTTTGTGAAGAGTTGGCCACCAAATTCCAGCCAGTTTAATTATTTTGGTTGTTGTGTCACCACAAATGTGTCCTCTAGCTATGCCCTCTACTGGTTTATTTTTGAGTAATTCCAATTGGTTCTTAAAACAATCTAAATGAATAGCCAATTTTTATGCTTAATTATTTTAAGCCCAGCTAGCCAATGAATAAGAGAAGTATTTTTTTACCATCTACACTTTAGGCTCTGCAAAACCTAGGAGGGTTGTCCTATATAATTTCCACTATGATTTCATATGATTAATACCAGGTATTGCTTTAAATAGATATGTTCTCATCAAAAATTACAAATGAAACACACTTAATGGGATAGATTCTTGGATTTCTTATGTATTCTATGTCTAAGAACATTTGAATAATATTATGAAATAAATTATAACTGAAAGGGAAATTTCATTTTAAATTTTGTGACCATGGAATTGTAACTAGAAAAATTCATTCAAACTGGTGCCTTAAACCTACATAATGGATTCAAGGGAAATGCAATTGAAAACTCATACAACGGTATCTTAACCTAGTTTTGTGAAATCTTATTAACAATTCCTTACACTAATACTGTTAAAATTTATAATCAAGTTTACTTAGAAATCATTGTATATGTTTAGAACATTAAATATTATTTATATAGAAAATTAATCTACTCCTTGAATAGAAATCATACAAGAAACATTCAATTGCAAGAAACTTGTACAAATGAATAGAAGTGATCCTTGATCAATTTATATTCATAAATTTGTAAGGAGTATATATTTTAGGAGATAAATGATTGCAAAATTATCACTCTACATTAATGTATAGAGATAGCATTGTTATACAAAATTAACAGTTACATTGACATAATTTCCTATGAAAAACCTAGATCGGACATATACAAACTAAACACATACGCTTTGCTTACAAAATTTTCCAAGATCCTAACAAAATGAAACTAAATTCCCTTTTATAGAGACAAGGAAACAAACAAGCTTCATGCCATGGACAGTGAACCATCTAAAGAAAATGTGAGCGAATGCTTTATGGCCTAGGTCATAGAACACCACTATTCTCCTTCAGTCATTAAAAAATGTCCTAGGAGCCCTAATTGGATTGACTATCAACCTTAAATATGAGTCAATTCTCAACAAGGAAGACCTAAGAGGAGGTTATTTATGCTTTGAGGGGTTCGCCACCAAGCAAAATATTAGAAAAGACAAGTAAACATTCAACTCACAAAACCTAATAATGCAAGCTAAATGAAGGATGCAAATGATGAAATATTGCAACAAAAAGTTAGGGTATGTGTACCTGGGAAGTCTGGAAATGTGATGAGGATTCCATAAATGCAAAGTTGTCAAAATGTGTTATAGAGGACTAAGACACCCTTACTGTCTTATTAGTCTCGTTGCTGTATTACGAGGCAAATACAAAATCTTTGAATGTTGGAATGGGATCCAAAGGAATCTATGCAAAATATTTTTGGGAGGACTAAGATGCCCTTACTGTCTTCTTAGTCTTGACCTAAATTTCTACAATTTCAGAATGTGATCTTGAGGCTTCATATCTGCACTTCCTTCTTCTCTGGTCTCAGGTTATGAAACTTCCAAATTTGGCTTGTAGGTGAGTTTCTGTTATGATGACAAATTTGCAATGCAACTTTGCAACTTTACAACTTTTCACTCCAAATGATCTTCAAGTCTTCAACCTAAATCTGTAATCACAAACATGCAAGAGAGGAAAAACTTGTTGATTGTTAATAAATGGGGGTTTTCCTTGGTCAAACCCCTTGTTGGCAATCAAACCTTGAAATGGAATGAAATAAAGGAGGGAAATGATGAATGAACAAAACACTATGTTGCAACTCACCAAACCCTTGTTATGAAATTTGCAAATATGCTTGAGATGACTACAATGGATGTGGTTCTTGACTCTTTCTTGAGTGATGTAGATCTTGCATGAAAAACTTGCTTGGATCATAAACCCTACATCACAAATGTTAGCACAAAAACAAACACGATGCAACAATATCCTTGATTGTTGAACTTCTCTTTTGGTATTTGTCCTTGATGTCAAAATTATGTTTCAGATTGGCATCTTGGTGATTGATTGTTTGTTGCACAGTTTACATTCAGATAGTTGGCACTTTTGTTTATATTTTATCTTGACATACTTGGTTTTGGCTTCGGCATTGTGATGATCTTTTTCATGGTACTGATCTCTTGACTCCATGTGCAGATTACAAGGCATCTTGTTTGTTTATAGGATTATGATTCTATGTTCAAATGGTATAGTTCTAGTTTGACAGGTTTGATATTTTGAGCTATACTGTGCTAAGGTGATCTACAAGTTTATATGGTATTGGCATGTTCAGATTTATGTGGTTACATAGCGTTGATAAGGTTTAGAACAACATCATAGTTGTGTTTTTATTTTCAGCTTCATACAGGTAATGCTTATAGGCAACTTGGTTTTGGCATAATTGGAGTTGGCATTCAATAGTAAGAAAACCCTATAGGGTTTCCTTAAAAATTTGATTATTTTGATATTCTTTGCATGGGAATATGATAAGTTGATATCAATTGGCATTTTTTTCAGGAAAAGGTATTAACATTCAGACAATATCATGGAAATTTTTGTAATGCTGATTTGGTGCATTATTTTGGCTTACATATATTAGCAAATGACTTTAAAGGGAGTCATACTTTTTTTGGGCCTTGTATGGTTAACATGGAAATTTCAATGAATTGAACCTCACATAATAGGGAATTGGGCTTTATCACATAGCAAAAGACTTTGGATAAAGTCATATATGAATCGAGCTCTAAAGGTTAAAAAGCTCTTATGAATAAGATAAGTATTCCAGGCTCCCTAAGTCTTCATCAAGAGGTCATTGTGATTCTTACTTGGAATAAAATTGCAAAGATTACATGGTCGACAGGAAGTTTTTCAAAATTATTAAAAGTCACTTTGAAGTGACAAGGCATCGACAAACTTAAAAGATTGCATGCTAATAAATTTAATCATTATGTCAGTTTTTCGCTTGGATGAATTTGATTATGTTAAAATGCTTGAAGTCACATACTTGAAATAATATTATGATTTGGAAAAGTCAGCGAATCCAAATAGGCTTGAAAGGAAGTTAGGGCATTCTTCTTAGCATTTCATAAACTTGAGGGTTTGAAACCCTAGTCTCTATTGCCGCCATGGATGTTGAGTCGTAGTCATTACTCTGCCTTTTTTTCTCTTATTGCATTTAATATGACAATTGTCTCTGCCTTCTGTGAGAGCCATGAAAAAGTTGGTAAGGAGATGGCACGAGCATGGAAGAAGGTTTGAAGGTTTTCTCCAGCTAAGTTCCTTTCAAACTCATTTGGTATTTTCAATTGCAGTATTATAAAATCTAACAGGTATTATCATTCCATTTTTGAAGAAAGATTTTAGTTTAAAACCATAAGGCAGTTACTATTTTTTGTTTCAAAATTAAAATGCTTGATTGGTTTTCATGCAAAAATGACAAGATCTTGATTACCTAAGTTGAAATTGATACCCTGATAGAATATCATTTCCATTTGGTTCTGTTGTGAAGGGTTGTGTTTTTCGGTTGGTGGGAAATCATGCATTCTGAAAAATATATCATTCTTTCTCATGGATTCAGTGGTATTTATTCTTGGTCATTGGGTGCACAATAATGATGGTTCAGTTACATTTTGTTGCAGTGGTATTCAAGGATATTTTATATGGTGCATGCAATATATTGTTTATTTTTTCAGATAATAATTGGTGTTGTGGGCCCCTTGAATGGTTAGGGTTTAGAGTCTTCTTTTTCAAATTACACTTTCTTGGCCGATCTATCAGAAGTAATATTTTCTTGGATACTTCTTCAAATCTCTGATTAAACCTGGCACAAAAAATTCGACAACAGTTTTATATGTTGAATATACCTCATTTGATAAAATATACACTTGTTTTAAGTAGTGGTTTGTTGAAAATTTTAAGTCATATATGTTAGAAGAAAAAGAGAGTTTAATCATTGTTTCTAGGTGTGAGGAATGACTGATAAAAAGTGTGTGAAACACAACCATTGTATTATCTATATTGGAAAACATGTATTATTCTGAGATTATATACTTGAAACAAAAAGAGATCAATACAAGTTGTCTTAAGATGAGACAATGACTAGAATTATGAAGGCTCAACTCTGAACCTTGAGGATTGTAGGTATTGTCTGTTGAGAAGCACTTGTGAGAAAAGAGAAACAGAGAGACCCTCTGTATCATTATATTTTTTGTAAACAAAAAAGGGGTTGGTGCTCCTTGAAATTGGTGTTTCAAAATGAGGGGTTGGTGCTCATAAATTGGCCTATAAGGCATTGTTAAAAATGGTTTTTTAAATATAAGCCTGAAAAGGTAGCAGTTTAGGAGTGGTTTTTCTACCCCAAGAGGGTTTTCCACTCGACATATCTTGTGTTACTTTGCTCATTTGTGGTTCCTTTGATTTATTGTGTGAATTCTTTATCATGCAATTTTTCACTATCATACTTCTCATTACAGTTATATGTGATTTCATTCAGTATATGGATGAGTTAATCATTGATAAATGAGAGCATAAATCTGTTTTGTTTTAGTTTCTATAAAATTTGTTAAATCAGTTCATGGCACTGATTCACCCCCCCCCCTCTCAAAGTCTTTTTCACTCCAACATTGATATGATGCTTGAATCTTGATGATGGCTCCAAATGCTTGATGAATTTCTCTTGAATGCTCTTGTAAACTCAATTATGCTAGTAGGAATGCTCTGACAAAATTCTTGGATGAAAATGAATGAATGAACCTTGTATTTATACTTATCCATGCATAATATCTTGAAATTAGACCAAACCAAGCTGACATATGAATTCATTAAATAAAGGAGGCTAAATCCTTCTAGAATCAAAAATTAGATCTCGAAAAAAACTTAAGGGGGACTAAGATTCCCTAGGTGGTGTCTTAGTCCTGAGGCATGAAAATCGGGGCATAGACTCCAAAAAGGGGCCCATCTAAGGTGCACTTGAAATCAAGGTCCCAATACCTTCGAGGGAAAAATACGCCCTAGGTGGCATCTTAGTCCCGACCCAAAGATCAAAGATATAAAGCCAAAATCATTAAATTATCATTTATCCATTGATATTTGTCAGGATTAGCCATAAAAGGATGTAATTCATAAGGCTTTTGGATGCAAAATAGGACCAATTAAGACATAAATAAGGATAAATAAAGTAAGGTAGGCCCAAACAAGTGTGGAAATGCAAGGGTATGCATTTTCCTACACTGCAGACATATGTCTCATATTCATTTGACAATCATATCCCTAGAAATAGAAAAAAACCAAAACTATCACACAAAAGATAGAAGAGACAACCTACTAGAAGACGAAAAATTTGTTTGTGCTATTAAAGGAGATATTATTTGCAATTTCAATGATGAGATATTGAATAATTTTTCATTAAGGCCCTCCTCTGAGCTGAAAGCATATTATGTAAAGTAGCGGAAAACTCCTTAAAAACATATCGATAATACTTAAAATAAATTCTATTATATTCCAAATAAGTCGTCATCACATTCATCCATTCATTCATAAGAACAAGTCAATTACATAAAACGACATGAAAGTCGAAAGATAACATCATATTATTTAGTCTAAAGCTTACAAGTGTCGAAATACACATTTCAAATAATAAATACAATGGAGGATACATATCCAGTTACAAATCTAGAGACTTAGGCATTCAATCGCCATAAGCTCGTCAATATATACATCATGAATAATAAAGCATTTTAAAAGAAGAATCAGTCAGTCGATCTTCCATCCATAAGCAAATCTTCAAAAGAAGACGAGAACAAGGATCAGGTACTTTTCCGCCCAACCTCGAAGCTTACGCTTCCCCAAAATTTCTTAGTCAATCAAGAAATACCCGACCCTACACGAATTGCTTAGCAAAAAGCAGTCTATGAGCAAGATGGAATCTGGTGCAAGCCTAGTACTACTAGTAATCCACAAGCGTTTTCTAATTCAGTTAAGAAAGAAGCAAGTTCGGTACTAGGATATGGTAGAGAGCTCAAATAACCCATCTATTTTAATGGTACAAAATAATTACTTGGCCAAGTAAGATGTCATGCACGACAATAAAAAGTAGTTTTGGAAAAGGAAAAACTACACTCTCTATTTACCCATATTCGGCACCCATCCCGGAAGGTAACTTTCCCAAAAATCAACACATGCAGAATTATCTATCATTCATGCATGGTTCAAAACAGTCAATCACAGTCTTTCGCAATCTTTCAGCATTTAATTGAAAACAATGTTTAAAATGAATACAGTTTATAAAACATCACTTTTCATTGTTCCATTTCACAAAAAGACATAAAATCAACATTTTAATTTATTCATTTAAATAATCGAATAAATTTCAAAATGAAGGTGTATCTCCAGTATGTTAAATAATTACATATAAAAATGGAATTTAAAAGAGTACACATTCAATCGTTTATACTCCTATTAATTTAATGTTGTTTTGAAGTCATTCCGGAGGTTTTCAATTCATCAAATTTGAAGTTAATTATGTCTTTTATTTTCAGTTTTCAAACATTATTTTTAATCAGCAAAATATATCAATTATTTTGTTCATAATCGTTTTAGTTTTCTAAAATGATAAATATCGTTTCTAGATTTGATAGATTCTCCTAAATTTCATTTCTCTGTTTAATGCATAATTCAAATCAGTAAATCCTAAATTCTCAACAAAATAAACAATTTTATGTTTTTGTGTTTTTGCTGTCAACAATTTGTGTTTCCTCTCAGCATAATTCAACTAATTTGTATCAGCGTATTTCGTTTCTCTTAATTTGATCAGTTCATTTCCAAGTTGAATTTGGTTTTCTAATTTTTAGTTCATTCTTTTATGGATGATTTTAAATGAAGTTTATAATATTCTCAGCATAATTAAAATTAAATTTCTGTTTATGAGCTTTCTGGAATTCTAGAAAAATAAAACACAGTTTGATTTTTCCCTAACATGAAGATTTATCTAATTGTTTTCCATTTAATCTACATCTAAATTTCTGTCTATGATTTAGGAAATCAAAACAATTTGTTTCATTTTTATGTTCTGACATATTTCAAGTATAATTTTTTTTTGACAGTCATTGTTTTGGTTTTGTTTCTCTATTTTCCTAATTTCTTTAACAATCAAGATTTTCTTAAATTTCTAACATTCATTTCCAGAATTTGTTGAATTTCAAATTGAAAGATCTAATTTATTATTTCCAAATTACAAGTTCCTACCTGAAAATTTTGTTTCCTAATTCTCTCTGCCTTTTTCTCCTTTGTTTTCTTTGCTCTTTTCTTGTTGCTGCTATTTGATGTCTCTTTCTTTTCCAAATTCTTCTTGTTGTTGCTGTGAGGTGCTTGGTAGGGAGTGGGAATTAAATCCCCTTGCTATTGCTAACTATGCAAGGGTGACAGTGGAAACCTGCGCATGGAAGAAGAGATATCCCTTGGGTCGCGCCTCTTCAAACTCTGTCCTTACCTGTTGTAGGGAGCTGCGTGGGGAGTGTTTCCATTAACCTGCACATGGAATGGATGGGGTTGCGTATGGCTTAGCTGCTGCCACACCTTCTCTAAACTGTCCTCCTTTGGCGTACATGCTTCACCACAAACTCCCCCTCTCCATGCGTGGCAATGTGAACTGGTTGTGTGGTTTTTACTTGCCTTGTTCAAAAAAATAACTACACTCTTCTCCTTTTTGGCTGGGTGAGATCATAAACAAAATTATCAAACTTTCCAAATGAATTTTCCTGTGTATTTAATTTTGAATTTCTTCTCTGAGTCTCTAAATTTTCCTCTCCCTTTCAATTTCAGATTTTCAACCCAATATAGAGATTTTCTCATGCATTCATTGCATGCTCAGATCTATTAATCTCTCAATTTGATCTTCAAATCAAATTTAAACTCTTTGTTTAAGATATTTTTAAGATATTTTAAATCTTCCACTTTTGTTGAGTTCAAATTTGCTTGCGATTTCCAATTTCGAATTTTGAACGTATTTCAATTCCCATTTTAATTAAATTTACAAAATGAATCTATTTCAAAATATAAAATTCATTTATTTTCACTATTTCCAATTTAAATATCATTTAAATTTAAAAATAACTTTATTAAACTAATATTTAATAAAAATCAAGTTTAAAACTCAATTACATTTAATTTTCAAATTTTCAACTTCATATTTCAAAAATAAGAATAAAATATTAAATTCACCATCTATTTTATTTAAATTGCATTAAATTTCATAATTTAACGAAATTATCTTCAAAAACACATTTTTTAAGAAATCATACCAAAACCAATTTTTTTCGATTTGCAAACATAATATACGCACGAGACATATAAAATATCAATCTACGTGAGTGTGTGAGATCCCATCTATTCGCACACGTCAATCGGCTAAACAACTCTACCTGATCGTTGTTCTCGCCTTCAACCTCGTTCACCTGTTTCCTGCATTCACTTGCACTCGATTTATCATTAGAAATGACAAACCCCGAAATAAACATAAATACAATAATTTTCATTTCAATTTCAATTAAATTTTATCTTCATTTCATTTCGAATTTCAATTAATCATCATTAAATAATCTAATTCGACATAAATGGTAAAGTCTGCATTTAAATAGATAAGCGTAAATTTCATATGTGACATCCTTCCCCTCTTAGAAGAGACATCGTCTCGATGTCTTATTAGTCAATCAATAAGCATAACATCATCATCATCATAAAAACATACTATCTTAATCAATAAAGCATAGTATCTCAGTCAGTAAAGCATAGTGTCTCAATCAAGCATAATGAAATAGTAACTAGCATCATAGTTCTCCATCATAACATAAGCAAATAGTAGCATCCACGCTATCAAAGTTCACAACATGTGAATCAAAACCAGAGTATCAAGTATCTCTGCACAAAACAAATGCTAATCTAAGAAAGCAAATGAGGAAAGTGACGATCTATCGTCTCAGAATCCTCCCATGTAGCACTGTCCTTAGTATACTGGTCCCACTAGACCTTATACTGGGTACTATCTCTGTTACGTAGCTTAATGCTACGCCTGTCTAGGATTCGGATGGGCTCCACTAGCACCACCCCTGGATCCTGTACCTGTAATGAACACCAATCAAGAATATGAGTCATATCACGATGATAAGGTTTCAACAAAGAAACATGGAAAACATTATGGATTCGAGCAAGAGCATGTGGTAACGCTAGTCTATAAGCAACTGGATTTATACCTTCCAGTACATCAAATGGGCCCACATATCTTGGTGCCAACTTTGATGATTTCCCAAACGAGATAGAGCTCTTATGAGGTTTAACCCTCAAGAATACTTTATCTCCTGCAACAAACTGCCTATAATTCCTGTTCCTATTAGCATAACTCTTCTGTCTATTAGCTGCTTCCTTTAGTCTACCCTTGATCAACTTCATCTGCTCATCCATTTCCTTGAGCATATCTGGACCAATAATTACCCTATCTTCCATCCTGTCCCAACTGATGGGTGTGTGACATTTCCATCCATAGAGTGCTTCAAAAGGTGCCATACCCAATGAAGAATGGTATGAGTTGTTGTAGGCAAACTCAACCAATGGTAAATATTCTTCCCACTTGTACTGCTGATCCATGCAGTACATTCTCAACAAGTCCTCCACAACCTGATTGACCCTTTTAGTTTGGCCATCGGTTTGTGGGTGATATGCAGAACTAAAATTCAGTTTAGTTCCCAAAGATGCATTCAATGTAGTCCAGAACCTAGATGTCATCCTAGTATCTCTATCAAAGATAATGGTCTCTAGTACACCATGCAACCTGAATATCTCTTGCACAAATTTCCTTGCAAGAGTCAATGATCCATCCTTCAGATTTCCTGGTATGAAATGTGAACCTTGGTCAACTTATCAACAACTACTAGGATGGTATCATGCCTATTCCTGCTCAAAGGTAATCCTTGAATGAAATCCATACTGATCACCTGCCACTTATACTCAGGTATATCGTGGGGATACAAAAGTCTTGTTGGATGCACATGCTTAGCTTTGACTCACTGGCATTCCAAACATCTAGCCATGTAATCCATGACATCTTTCTTAAGTTTAGGCCAAAAATACAAAGCCTTCAACTCTGCTACCATCTTTGTGACTCTTGGAAGTCTTGAATAAGGTGCATCATGAATTTCCTCAAGTATCAACTTCCTCAAATCTCCACCTTCAGGGATATACTTCCTTCCCTGATATCTGACAATGCCATCATTCTCCATAACATAACCATCAAACCTATGATCTGAAGGATCCGCCACTAAGGCTTGTCTAACCCTGTCATAATGCTCATCACCTAGAAGATACTGCAACACTTGCTATCTCATGTTTGACCTTGTGGTCACCATAGAAAATAGATGTCTTCTTCTGCTAAGAGCATCAACAACTCTATTCTCCTTACCTTTGATATACTCGATACCAAAATCGTACTCACTTAGGAACTCAAGCCACCTCCTCTATCTTGCATTGAGGTTTGGTTGTGTGAAGATGTATTTAAGTCCCAAATGATTGGTCTTAAGCTCAAAAGGCTTCCCTAGGAGATAATGTCTCCACATCTGCAATGCATGCACAATAGTCGTAAGCTCAAGATCGTGTGGCGCATAGTTCAACTCATACTGCTTCAGTTTCCTAGACTCATATGCCACCACTTTGCCTTCCTGCATTAGCACAACTCCTACACCTTCACCTGATGCGTCTGTAATCACAATGAAGTGACCATTAGGATCCGGTATAGTCAACACTGGTGCTGATGTCAACTTTTGTTTAAGAATATGAAATGCTTCCTCGCACTTCTTTGTCCACTCATATCTCTTTCCCTTCTTCTGAAGAGAAGTAATAGGTGCTGCAGTTCTAGAAAACCCTTCAACATACTTCCTATAGTAACCTACAAGTCCCATGAAACTACAAACTTCTGTAACACTTCTTGGTGTTGGCCAATCTACAATTGCCTCTATCTTCGTAGGATCGACTAAGATTCCCTCAGCAGATATCACATGCCCCAAATAGTGAACCTTCTTCTAGAAGAAGTACACTTCGAAAACTTGCCAAAAAGCTTCCTATCCCTCAAACGTTGCAAAACAATTCTCAAATGCTCCTCGTGTTCCTCTTCTGTCTTAGAGTAGATCAGAATGTCATCAATGAATATGAGCATGAAATCATCCAAACAGTCTCTAAAGATACTATTCATAAGGTTCATGAATGCCATTGGAGCATTCGTTAGGCCAAAAGGTACCACGGTGAACTCGTAGTGTCCATACCGAGTTCTGAAAGCTGTCTTTGGAATGTCCTCATCCTTAATCCTCAACTGGTGGTAACCTGATCTAAGATCAATCTTAGAAAACACAGTGGCCGCTTTCATCTGATCAAACAGCTCATCTATCCTAGGTAGAGGATACCTGTTCTTGATGGTAACCTTATTAAGCATCCTATAATCAATACACAGTCGCAAGGTTCCATCCTTCTTCTTAATGAAGATTACCGGTGCACCCCATGGCGATACACTCGGCCTTATGAATCCCTATTTTAGCATCTCCTGTAACTGAGCTTTCAACTCATACAACTCAATAGTAGTCATTCTGTAAGGAGCTTTGGATTGTGGCTCCGTTCCAGGTAATAGTTCAATTGAGAAGTCAAATTCTCTCTTCGGTGGTAATTATGTAAGTTCTTCTAGAAAGATATCCAAGAACTCTCTAAGTACTAGATAGTCCTCTGGACTCTGCTGGGCATTCTCCAAATCACTCACCAAAATAGCATAAATGGAACATCCCTTTTGATGTGCCTTCTTTAGCTGCATAGCTGAGATGTGTCTCAACTCTAAAGGCTCTCGAGATCCTAGAATCTCAACTGGATGTCCAAAATCATCCAAACAACTCACCACCTTATCCTCACAATTCACTATGGCTTTATGCTCAGTTAACCAATTGATCCCTAAGATCACATCATAAGAACCCAATGGTGCTACATACAAGTTAACTTGGCTTTGGAAGTTAGGTAATTCTAAATCGCTACATGATAAACATGTATCTACCTTCTTCTCTACTCGATTTCCATACTGAACCATCCATGATTGTGACATAAATCCAGGTCTAACAGGTAATCTATCAACTACTTTAGGGTCTATAAAACATTCTAAAGCTCCAGTATCTATCAAAATAGAAATAGATTGACCAAAAAGCTTACCCGACATTTGGATAGGTGTGGACTGAAAGTCGGCTTGACGATTGTCAAGCGCTGCATGTATCTAATGCTGTGGTGCTCGCCTATCATTACCACCTCATTGATTTCCTGTACGCTGAGTGCAATTGGAGGCATAGTGATCTCCTCCACATGTATAGCATCCACCTCGTGGCCCTTGCTGACCACCTGTCCTGTTCTTGATATTGGAGAAGTTGGTGTTATTATTGTTCACCTTCTTGTTCCCGCCAAAATTACCTTCTCCTTTATCCTGGGTATTATTCCCTCTCTTTAGATTCCTAATCTGCTGATTACTGCTATTGCCCCTCTGGTTATTGTTATTATTTTGAAACTTCCTATTTCCAAAACCAAATTTTGCATTCACACTTTTCCTGTAATTCGCTACCTGTTGCAGCTTCTGTTCCTGTTTCATGGCCTTCTCAAAGACCTCATCCATCGTCAATGGATTATGCATGTCTACATCAGCTCCAATCTATGGCCTCAACCCAAGAATGAATTTACGGATGTGAAACCGTTCATCCATCTGGTACTGCGGTACGTACTTAAGGAGATTGGTGAACCTCTCCCAGTACTGGGTAACTGTAAGACCACCCTGTGCTAAATTTTGGAATTATGTCATCTTCCTGTCGAAGAAAAGCTGTGCAAGCCACCTCTTCCTGAACAGGTTCAAAAATGCTTCCCATGTAGTTCTACCTAGTAATAACTTCTTCTCAATCTTTTCGTTATCCCACCAAGTAGCAGCTTCTCCAGTAAGCTGGTATGCATCCCAAACTGCCTTGGTTTCATTGGACATGTTCCTGAGTTCGAAGTATTTCTCCATCTCTATGACCCAAGCTTCTGCTCCATCACCTATTGTCTTACCATCGAACTTGGGTTGTGCTACCCTTTTCAGATCTTTTGCTAATTCCCCTTCAATCCTTTCTTGAGGATTAGGCACCTCAACCCTTACATCATCATTGCTAGGTTGTTCCTGATTTTGGGGAATTTCAACTCGAGGGTTTTTCCCTTCTTTGATACCTCAAACTTCTTGTTCCATATTGTCCATTCTAGAACCCTGTTGATTTAAGAGACCGAGAATTTGGTCCAACCTATCAGTCTCATTGCTTGCAGCAACTCCTTTACCTCTTGTACCCATTATGTCTCACAATTCCTGCATCAAGGAATGTTCATTTAGCGTAATGGACAAAGGATCCTAGTGTTCAAACCTAGGGCTCTAATACCAAATGTAAAGTAGCGGAAAACTCCTTAAAAACATATCGACAATACTTAAAATAAATTCTATTATATTCCAAATAAGTCATCATCACATTCATACATTCATTCATAAGAACAAGTCAATTACATAAAACGACATGAAAGTCGAAAGATAACATCATATTATTCAGTCTAAAGCTTACAAGTGTCGAAATACATATTTCAAATAATAAATACAATGGAGGATACATATCCAGTTACAAATCTCAAGACTTAGGCATTCAGTCGCCATAAGCTCGCCAATATATACATCATGAATAACAAAGCATTTTAAAAGAAGAATTAGTCAGTCGATCTTCCATCCATAAGCAAATCTTCAAAAGAAGACGAGAACAAGGATCAGGCGCTTTTCCGCCCAACCTCGAAGCTTACGCTTCCCCAGAATTTCTTAGTCAATCAAGAAATACCCGACCCTGCACGAATTGCTTAGCAAAAAGCAGTCTACGAGCAAGATGGAATTTGGTGCAAGCCTAGTACTACTAGTAATCCACAAGCATTTTCTAATTTAGTTAAGAAAGAAGCAAGTTCGGTACTAGGATATGGTAGAGAGCTCAAATAACCCATCTATTTCAATGGTACAAAATAATTACTTGGCCAAGTAAGATGTCATGCATGACAATAAAAAGTAGTTTTGGAAAAAAAAAAACTACACTCTCTATTTACCCATATTCGGTACCCGTCTCGGAAGGTAACTTTCCCAAAAATCAACACATGCAGAATTATCTATCATTCATGCATGGTTCAAAACAGTCAATCACAGTCTTTCGCAATCTTTCAGCATTTAATTGAAAATAGTGTTTAAAATGAATACAGTTTATAAAACATCACTTTTCATTGTTCCATTTCACAAAAAGACATAAAATCAACATTTTAATTTAGTCATTTAAATAATCGAATAAATTTCAAAATGAAGGTGTATCTCTAGTATGTTAAATAATTACATATAAAAACGGAATTTAAAAGAGTACACATTCAATCGTTTATACTCTCGTTAATTTAATGTTGTTTCGAAGTCATTCTGGAGGTTTTCAATTAATCAAATTTGAAGTTAATTCTGTCTTTTATTTTCAGTTTTCAAACATCATTTTTAATCAGCAAAATATATCAATTTTTTTGTTCATAATCGTTTTAGTTTTCTAAAATGATAAATATCATTTCTAGATTTGATAGATTCTCCTAAATTTCATTTCTTTGTTTAATGCATAATTCAAATCAGTAAATCCTAAATTCTCAGCAAAATAAACAATTTTATGTTTTTGTGTTTTTACTGTCAACAATTTGTGTTTCCTCTCAGCATAATTCAACTAATTTGTATCAGCGTATTTCGTTTCTCTTAATTTGATCAGTTCATTTCCAAGTTGAATTTGGTTTTCTAATTTTTAGTTCATTCTTTTATGGATGATTTAAAATGAAGTTTATAATATTCTCAGCATAATTAAAATTAAATTTCTGTTTATGAGCTTTCTAGAATTCTGGAAAAATAAAACACAGTTTGATTTTTCCCTAACATGAAGATTTATCTAATTGTTTTCCATTTAATCTACAACTAAATTTATGTCTATGACTTTGGAAATCAAAACAATTTGTTTCAGTTTTTTGTTTTGACATATTTCAAGTATAATTTATTTTTTACAGTCATTGTTTTGGTTTTGTTTCTCTATTTTCCTAATTTCTTTAACAATCAAGATTTTCTTAAATTTCTAACATTCATTTCCAGAATTTGTTGAATTTCAAATTGAAAGATCTAATTTATTATTTCCAAATTACAAGTTCCTACCTGGAAAATTTGTTTCCTAATTCTCTTTGCCTTTTTCTCCTTTGTTTTCTCTGCTCTTTTCTTGTTGCTGCTGTTTTCTCTCTCTTTCTTTTCCAAATTCTTCCTGTTGCTGCTATGAGGTGCCTGGTAGGGAGTGGGAATTAAATCCCTTTGCTGTTGTTGACTATGCAAGGGTGACAATGGAAACCTACGCATGGAAGAAGAGATCTCCCTTGGGTCGCGCCTCTTCAAACTCTGTCCTTACCTGTTGTAGGGAGCTGTGTGGGGAGTGTTTCCATTAACCTACGCATGGAGTGGATGGGGCTGCATATGGCTTAGCTGTTGCCGCACCTTCTCTAAACTGTCCTCCTTTGGCGTACATGCTTCACCACAAACTCCCCCTCTCCATGCGTGGCAATGTGAACTAGCTGTGTGGTTTTTGCTTGCCTTGTTCAAAAACATAACTACACTCTTCTCCTTTTTGGCTGGGTGAGATCATAAACAAAATTATCAAACTTTCCAGATGAATTTTCCTGTGTATTTAATTTCAAATTTCTTCTCTGAGTCTCTAAATTTTCCTCTCCCTTTCAATTTCGGACAACCCAATATAGAGATTTTCTCATGCATTCATTGCATGCTCAGATCCATTAATCTCTTAATTTGATCTTCAGATCAAATTTAAACTCTCTGTTTAAGATATTTTTAAGATATTTTAAATCTTCCACTTTTGTTGAGTTCAAATTTGCTTGCAATTTCCAATTTCAAATTTTGAGCGTATTTCAATTGCCATTTTAATTAAATTTACAAAATGAATCTATTTCAAAATATAAAATTCATTTATTTTCACTATTTCCAATTTAAATATCATTTAAATTTAAAAATAACTTTATTAAACTAATATTTAATAAAAATCAAGTTTAAAACTCAATTACATTTAATTTTCAAATTTTCAACTTCATATTTCAAAAATAAGA
Source organism: Sequoiadendron giganteum (assembly GCA_007115665.2). Taxonomy (NCBI): domain Eukaryota; kingdom Viridiplantae; phylum Streptophyta; class Pinopsida; order Cupressales; family Cupressaceae; genus Sequoiadendron; species Sequoiadendron giganteum. The sequence goes on from CM021100.1 coordinate 955,193,751, forward strand.
ATAAAATATTAAATTCACCATTTATTTTATTTAAATTGCATTAAATTTCATAATTTAATGAAATTATCTTCAAAAACACATTTTTTAAGAAATCACACCATAACCAATTTTTTTCGATTTGCAAACATAATATACGCATGAGACATATAAAATATCAATCTACGTGAGTGTGTGAGATACCATCTATTTGCACACGTCAATCGGCTAAACAACTCTACCTAATCGTTGTTCTTGCCTTCAACCTCGTTCACCTATTTCCTGCGTTCACTTGCAGTCGATTTATCATTAGAAATGACAAACCCCGAAACAAGCGTAAATACAATAATTTGCATTTCAATTTCAATTAAATTTCATCTTCATTTCATTTCAAATTTCAATTAATCATCATTAAAATAATCATTAAATAATCTAATTCGACATAAATGGTAAAGTCTGCATTTAAATAGATAAACGTAAATTTCATACGTGACATATTACTTTTGAGAACTATTGAAGAATATTTTGAGTAGATCACAAAGGCCAAAAAGTCTCAAAAATATAGGGATATATGGGGATATTTGAATTCAATGTCACCATATAAACTAGATTTCTTTATAACTATGACTTGGGTGGAAATGAGGCTCATATCCTAAGAAATTTATGTTGAAAAAACCCAGAGAATGAGAGGGGAGGGTGAGTCAGTCTTATCAAAAAATAAAACCTTTCCAGAACTTAGAAAATCTTTGGCATAATACAAAATTCTTAACTCAACCAAACTCTTAAAAAGATATAGTATTTTAATCCTTTAGCAAGATCATCAATCTTCAACAATGAAAGGTATATAAATTTTATCCTTAATTAGATCAGCAGTAATTAGAAAGAAACAAAGAACACACACATGCACAAGGAGACACCAGATTTATGTGGAAAATCTAATGAAGGAAAATCCATGGCGAGAGTTAACGGATCACTACTAAAAATGACTTGCAAACCAAGACACACTACCTCAACACAAGATACAAAGGACTTGCTGAATTGAAGCAAACATAACTTTAAGAGAAAGATACAAGGACGTAATGAGATTCACTATCTCATAGCAAGATACAAAATGATTAAGAGAAAGATTACAATATTTTTCAACCTAACACTACTAACTGAGGTATTATAGCACATTTAATTCTATCTTCCACACTAATTTCATACCTCTTCTGCGAGATATTCAAATACAATCCATGATCATTTCTTGTTTGCACACTTTTACACAACTCCACCTTGTTCTATCTGAAAATATCTTGTATGTATATCCATCACAACTCTTCAAAACATCAATTAGGTCATCCAATAAGAAAATAAGCAATTAATTCAACAACTTGGCCACCAAATAATAATGTGGTCCTATCTAGAAGATAGAAAGGACCAAAAAAAACCTTATTACATCTTCCAATGTGATCCAAAATCATTCAAACACTAATGCACAGATTCAATCTAAGTTGGGATCAAAGGAAACATGTAGATGGAACATGAAGCACATAACTAGTCAGCCTAAAAACATAATTTTAAATGAATTTACTCAATGTAGTTCTAACTAAGATAGGTCAAGACCCAAATATAACTTAGCACATCTTCAAATGCTGGCCCAAACCACCAAACACATGACACAAGCAAAAGAACAATCCATATCAGCCAAATATCCACAAATAATCTAGACAACCAACTCAAGACACAATGCAGCACCAAAGAAACCAATCAACAATATTCATATCATATGGGGATGTTCCATGAAAATCAAAAAACACTTAGAAACACTTATTTCAATTGTAATGCCACTAATAATCATCATAAACCAAACAAGAACATAATACTTTATCCAAGAAGTACATAACACAACCAAAATATATAACATAAACATATCAATTTGTAGACCACTTCAACACATGAAATTGGAATTGAGATTCTACATAGACATTGATGAAACATTCATCAAGCTTCAAGACTAGAGAAATCAATGTGGAGAAATAAGAGCATTTCATGATCCATTCCAGAAAACCAACACTTCCAATCTTCTGTAATTGATAGAAATGTCCTCGACAACATTGGTGACCAAAAAAGATAGGAGTGCAACATCCACATAACACTATATTTGAATCCCAAACCACAATACCACAACTTTAATAGTAGAGGAATACAAAGCATTCTCCTAGACAGTCTGTAATGCAAATTCCAGGAACAAAACCACTTAAGCAACTTGTAGAGGCCAAAAATTTATTTTAGCAACACATGCTTCATCATGAACAATAGGAGAGAGCATAAGACACATTGTATGCCTTTACCAACATCTCTCCACTATCAACAATAATTCTAATGATTCTAATCCTCATTTTAATATATCTTTATGAAACTAACTTAGCTAACAAAATTCATACTCAATACTTCTTAGAAAAGGCATTACATCCAACCATGAACTTCAACAAATCTTTCATACAACTAATCATCAGGAAAGACATGACATGAAATCATGAGCTTCAAAAAATCTTATTAGATAAGGCATAACATGAACTTCAATAACTTTTCCATACATTAATGTTGGTCCAACCAAGTATTGACACCATGGATAAAAAAATACCAATAATCTTCCTTACATATAAGTGTTGAAAATTGTGAAAACCACAAAAAAATCACCAAGTACTATCATCAACTACTATCAAAAAACCTCACAAATATATGCAACAATCTTTACCAAGTGTTGACATCAATGACAAAAACTAGCAACAATCTCCTCCTTTGGCATTGATGGCAACACACCTACTCACTCTAGCACTTTAACATCAAGGACAAAGGACCATACACACCTACTCACAATAGTACATTTTTAGACTTCAAGGACAAAGTGCCAAAGATCTTTAGTTGAAGTAGAAACACATTCTCCCCCTTTTAACAAGATCACTTCTTTTCAATATCTATGCATAATATTTGTACATCTACAACAACTCCCCCTGAGAGATAACACACATCAATCCTGGAGAAAGGATGTGACATGAATTGATCCCCTAGAAAGATGCACCATATTATGCATCTAGTTATAAGAAGGAGGGGAAATAAACCTTAACTTCTATCGAAGATACTCAAAAGCATCCTTTGAAATTTCCTTTGTGAAGATCTCTACAATCTGATCCTTGGTAGGAACATACTCCATTCTAACTTCATGCTCTACAACTTTATCTCTCAAAAAGTGATAATGGATAGAAATGTGTTTAGTATTTGAATGCATTACCAAATTCTTGGAAATATTAATTTCACTTGCATTGTCACACAATATAGGAGGTTTATCATAAACCACTTTTATGTCCTTCAAGGTCTACTTCATCCAAAGAACTTGAGTGTAGCAAGATGTTGCAACAATGTATTCAACTTCTATTGTGGACAAAGACACTAAATCCTATTTTTTACTAAACCAAGAGACTAATGTGTGTCCCAAAAATAATGCACATCCAATTACACTTCTCTAGTCATCCACATATCCTACCCAGTTAGCATCAATATAGGCACTCAAAGAAAATTTATTGTCTTTTTTATACCACAAGCCATAATCCAGAGTTCCCTTCAAACATTTGAATATTATTTTCACAACTTTTCATGAGATTTCTTAGGATTGGTTTGAAATCTAGAAACCAAACATAACGCATACATAATATTAGGTCTAGAAGTATTTAAGTATAGTATACCTCCAATCATAGACCTATAAAGAATTTGATTAACTTATGGAGACTCGTCATATTTTCTCAAGTGACAACTAATCACTATAGGAGTACCCACTAGTTTGGAATCTTCCATGCCAAACTTCTTCAACATCTCATTGACATATTTAGTTTGAAAAATGAAGATACTATACTGTTTTTGAATAATTTGAAGCCCAAGGAAGAAGGATAACTCACCAATCATTGACATCTCAAATTATTTGCGTATCTCTTCTACAAACATTTTGCACATATCATCATCTCCACCAAAGATGATATCATCAACATATATAGCCACAATCAACAATTTGTCTTCCTAAGTCTTAATGTACAAATTAATGTGTGTATTACCTTTCTTGAATCCTTGTTGAAGTAGGTACTTATCCAATCTAGTATACCAGGCTCTAGGATCTTGCTTGATTCTACAAACCATATCTGGTTCCTCTAATTGTTGGAAATAGGATTCCATTTAATTGAAATCCTAAAAATTATTTATTTCATGTACCTCCTAAGTCCTTGGAATTTGTTCAAAAACATTAAGATTAGGAAAAGAATAATATTTGATGAAATAATCATGTTAATTGACATTTGTAATTAATTCTAAATGTTAAAAGCATGTTGGGACGCCTTGGAGTTAGCTCCTACAAAATAGGAGCACATGAGCGCACACATGGGAGGTGGGATCCACCTTGGTTCAGTTAACTGGTTAGTGAATTGAGTACACTTCAGAAAAGAATCCTAGGTTCCTACAAAATAGGGATTTTGATTTATGCATGTTGAGTACCTGTAAAATAGGGTTTTAAGTTCAGTTGAAGTTCAGTTCAGTTCAGTTCAGTTCAGTTCAGTTTAGTTTAGTTTAGTTTAGTTATGGTTCAATTATCTTCAATTCAGTTTAGTTTAGTTTACTTCAGTTATGGTTTAGTTATCTTCAGTTTAGTTTAGTTTAGTTCAGTTATGGTTTAGTTATCTTCAGTTAGTTTTAGTTGAATTCTTGTTGAATTTAGTTAACTTGGAATGCATGGCTAATGAATTGAGTTGCATGATATATAATAGGGACTACCTTCAGTTAATAGGGGATAACCATTCTTGCATGAATGGTGTTGAGAAATTTGTTTCAATTAACAAGAATTGACTTGGACCCATCTTGGGCACCCAAGTTGGCTTCTTGGAATTAACTCCTTTGCATGTTGAGATATTACATAAGGCTAAGTTAAGTGGGCCCTCTTTTGGGTGCCAACTTTGAGGATAAGCTTTGAAGATATTTTTGAAATAAAGGTTGAGTTATGACTTCAGTTTGGGACACCCAAATGGATGAAGGAGAGGGTTTGACATTGTTCTTCATGACATAACTCTACTTGCAAGAGATAGGCATACCTTTTAGGGATAGGGCTTGAGAATTGTAATTGTAACTCTTTTGGATTTTACAATGTTGATTAAAGCCTATTTATCTCAAGCAAGTTGAAGAGAGTTATTATCAGTTTTATTGCAAGTTGTGAAGAAGTTTTGGTGAAGGAAAAAGAGGCATTCTCAAGCAAGAATTGGAGCTATTGTAATCTACTTCATAGATTGAATAATAGATTAATTATTGGTGGATTTTTTTACCCGAAAGGTTTTTCTCCACGTTATATGCTTGTGTAATATTTATAATATCCTATCTACTTCTTCTATCAACTTTTGTCTACATTCTACAAACAATAAAATGGATTAATCAGATAATCACCGACAAAGAATCTGTAACAAAGGAAAAGCATATTTAGATCAGCAATATTAAAGTTTTACAAGTTATTAAGCTAAGAAAACACCTCAATTTTCAACAAGTGGTATCAAAGCTGAGGTTAGGTAGAGTATTGGGATGCCTTTCTCTTAAAGATTGAAGGATTTATTGGCTTAGTGGGAACTTTAATTATTTTGGTTATTTGTTGATTTTTGAAATATGTTTTGTTACAATGAATTCTCATTTAGATATTGAAAGGTTCAATGGATCTAACTATGAAATGTGAAAATTAAAAATGGAAGATCTTCTTGAAGAAAGAGATCAGTGATCAGATGTTAATAATCAGAAAAAGACACCTACAAGTATTTCAGATGAGGATTGGGCTAAGTTAGACAAGAAAGAAAGAGGAACAATTAGATTATGTCTTGTTGATGTTGTTCTGTTAAATTTTTTAGAAGAAAATACTGCATATAAATCATGGAAGAGAATAGGGGATATTTATCAAACTAAAAGTCTCACCAATAAGTTGTATCCGAAAAGGTGGTTGTATCCTTTAAAAATGAAAGATGGTGATTTTGTAGCACAACATTTAAATTATTTTAATTTGATTCTCAGTCAGTTAGCATCTGTATATGTAAAGCTAGAAGATGAGGATAAATACATTTTATTACCTTTCTCTTTACCAGATTCTTGGGAAAATCTAATTGTTGCAATCAGTGGTAATGGTGTAGATCCAAAGATGGAAAATATCATTCCTACTCTCCTATCAAAGGAGATGAGGAGGAATTCTAAAACTGGCTCCCAAGATGCCTTGTATGTAAGAGTTAGGCCTAAGGAGAAGGAATCTAAGGCAAACAAGAAATGAAAGGGTAAGTCTAAAGGATAGTAAAAAACCCCTAGTAAGAGTAAGGTAAAGTGTTGGAATTGTGGAAAACCTGGACATATTAAAAAGGATTATAAGAGCAAGAAAAAGGTTTTTGATGCTTCTATAGACAAATCTAGCGATGACAGTAATGATGCATTAGTCATTTCTTCTAATACTGTTGTTGATAACTCTTGGCTTATTGATTCATGTTGCTCCTATCATATGACTCCTAGAAAGGAGTGGTTCACTAATTATACTGCATATGATGGAGGGGATGTCTTCTTTGGAGACAACAACACAACAAAGGTTGTTGGCAAAGGAGAGGTAAAATTGTGTTTCAATGATGGTAGGGTTAAGACCCTTAATGATTTTTTACATATTCTAAGACTTGCTAGAAATCTTCTTCATGTCTCTAAGTTCAATGATTTTGGAATGCATGTGACATTTGACAAAGGTGGTTAATAAAGGATCTTGGATTGGGACTTTGTTTAAATTAAATCCCTCCAATGTAATTGAAGTTGAAAATACATGTATGCTATGGCACCATAGATTGGGCCATATAGGTGAAAAAGGTCTTAGGACCATTCTTAATAAAAATTTGGTTGACGGTATTCCTAATTATAATATTGGAAAACATGACTTTTGTGAGCACTATGTGTTTGGAAAGCAATCTCGATCTAAATTTCCTAGTGGTGCAAATAGAGCTAAAAGATTATTTGAGATTATTCACTCAGATGTAATGGGCCCTGTGGATATTGACTCTATTGGAAAACCTAGATACTATGTCAAATTTATTGATGATGTCTCAAGATACACTTGGATATATTTTATGCATAGAAAATATGATGTGTTTAATAAGTTTAAATAATTTAAGGCTTTGGTTGAGAAACAATCAGATTGTAAGATAAAAGTGTTGAGATCAGATAATGGTGGTGAGTATTCTTCTAGGGAATTTGATGACTATTGTAAGAATGCAGAAATAGTGAGACAAAAAACTACTCCATATACACCTCAACACAAAGGAGTAGCAGAAAGGATGAACTGAACCTTAATGGAAAGAGCTAGGAGTATGTTAAGTAGTGCTAAGATAGATCGGTCTCTATGGGCTGAGGTGGTATGTACTTCTTGTTATGAAATAAATAGATCCCCTAGTTCATCTATTGAAGATAAAACTCCTTATGAAATGTGGTTAGGAAAGAAGCTTAGTGTTGCACATTTAAAGATCTTTGGTTGTGAGGATTTTGTTCATGTGCCTCAAGAAAAGTGATCTAAATTGGATTCTAAATCACATAAATGCATATTCATAGGTTATGGTAAAAATGTAAAAGGATACAAGCTTTGGAATCCACTAACATGAAAAGTTTATTTATCTAGAGATGTGATTTTCAGGGAATTTAGAAATTATTCAGGAGAAGAATAACCAAAGGAGAAGGATACTTCTCGAATAGTGCTTTTTGAGATTGATAATCAGAAGCATCAAGATGCACATGTTGAAGAACAATTGGATGGATTGGAAGAGGAGAGTTTAGAGAGTTTTTCTGAAATAGATGCTCAAGATGAGCATATTGAGGAACAAGTAGAAACCCCTTTGAGAAGATCCACAAGACAATGGAATCCTGTTAATAGGTATAGCCCACCTAATTACCGTTGTATTTTTTATTTACTGAGTACTAATGATGAACCTAGTTCTTATAGGAAAGCTTTGTCTTTAGATGATCACAAGCCTTGGTCACAAGCTATGCATCAGGAAATGGAATCCTTAGAAACTTGTGACACATGGGATCTTGAGATTTTTCCCAAAGGAAGAAAGGTCATTGATTGTAAATACATCTTTAAGAAGAAGATTGGAGAAGATGGTAATCTCAAAAGATACAATGCTAGATTAGTAGCCAAGGGCTACTCCCAGAGAGAGGGAGTTGACTTTAATGAAATCTTCTCTCATTGCTAAAATTATTTCTATTAGATTCTTTTTGTCAATTGCTACCGCTTATAATTTAGAAATTGAGCAAATGGATGTGAAAACTGCACTTTTGCATGGGAATCTTGATGAGGAGATTTATATAAAGAAACCTGATGGTTTTATTGTAAAAGGAAAAGAAGAAATTATTTGTAGGTTAAAAGAGATATTTATATGGATTGAAACAGACACCCAAAATGTGGTACCAAAAGTTTGATGCTTTCGCATTGAAAATTGGTTATGTTAGGAGTAAGGAATATCGTTATGTTTACATAAAAATAATTGATGATCCGCTTTTAATTATTATCTTGTATGTTGATGACATGTTGTTTATTGGTAAAAACAAGGTAATGATCAAAGAATTGAAATTACAATTCTCGAGAACATTTGAGATGAAAGATCTAGGGGCTACAAAATATATCCTTGGTATGGAGATCAGCAAAGATAGAGGTAACAAAAAGCTTTTCTTAAGTCAAATAAATTATGTTGATAGTATTTTGAAATGATTTAACATGTAGGACAGTAAACCAGTTAATATCCCTTTACCAGTTGGCACGAAGTTAAGTTTAGACATGAGTCCTAAATCTGATTTTGATTATGAGGAATTTTTTTGAAATTTCGTATGCTAGTGCAATTGGAAGTTTAATGTATGCAATGGTCTATATGAGACCAGATATATCCCAAGCAGTGGGAGTTAGTAGGTTTATGTCTAACCTTGGTAAAGAACATTGGACTTATGTTAAGAGGGTGTTTATATATTTATGAGGGACTTCTGAATACTATTTAGTTTATCATAGTTCTAATGACATTGATATTATGCATACATCATTGGACATACAAGGTTTTGCTAATCCAGATTGGGCAGGAGATCTGGATAGTTGGAGGTTGAAGAGTGGTTATGTGTACACTTTGTTTGGAGCTACGGTTAGCTGGATGAGTAAGAGGAAACCCATGGTTGCTTTGTCCACCACAAAAGTAGAGTACATGGCTGCCACACATGCCTCTAAAGATGCAGTTTGGTTACAGAGACTTGGGAAAGGTATTGGTTTTAATTGCAAGCAAGTCAGGCTTGAATGTGATAGTTAGAGTGCTATTTTTTTAGCCAAAACTCCTATGCATCATGCTCGTACTAAAAATTTAGATGTTCAATATCACTTTGTGTAAGAAATGGTTGAAAGTGGAAAAGTATAAATTGAAAAAGTTGACACTTTGATTAATGTTGCAGATTATCTTATGGTGCCAGTTCCTAAAGATAAGTTCTTGTGGTGCAGGAAGGACATTGGCCTTGAATCCTGTACCTGATTTAAAATTGTTATTCCTTGCTTAGAATAATAATAATGTATAATGTCAACTGGAAGAATGTTGGAAATAGGATGCCATTTAATTGCAATCTTAAACATTATTTATTTCATGTATCTCCTAAGTCCTTGGAATGTGTTCAACAACACTAGGATTAGGAAGAGAATAATATTTGATGAAATAATCATGTTAATTGACATTTGTAATTAATTCTAAATGTTAAAATCATGTGGGGAGGCCTTGGAGTTAGCTCCTACAAAATAGGAGCACATGGGTGCACACATGGGAGGTGGAATCCACCTTGGTTCAGTCAACTAGTTGGTGAATTGAGTACAATTCATAAATGAATCCTAGGTTCCTACAAATAGGTATTTTGATTTATGCATGTTGAGTACCTATAAAATAGGATTTGAAGTTCAATTCAATTCAGTACAGTTTAGTTTAGTTTAGTTTAGTTCAGTTTAGTTTAGTTAAGTTCAGTTCAGTTCAGTTCAGTTCAGTTATGGTTTAGTTATCTTCAGTTAGTTTTAGTTGAATGCTTGTTGACTTTAGTTAACTTGGAATGCATGGATAATGACTTGAGTTGCATGATAGATAATAGGGACTACCTTTAGTTAATAGGAGATAACCATTCTTGCATGAATGGTGTTGAAAAATGTTTTAGTTAACAAGAAGTGACTTGGATCCATCTTGGGTGCCCAAGTTGGTTTCTTGGAATTAACTCCTTTGCATGTTGAGATATTACAAAAGGTTGAGTTAAGTGGGCACTCTTTTGGGTGACAAATTTGAGGATAAGCTTTGAAGATATCTTTGGAATAAAGGTTGAGTTATGAATTTAGTTTGGGACACCCAAATGGTTGAAGGAGAGGTTTTGACATTATTCTTCATGACATTTAACTCTACTTGCAAGAGATAGGTGTACCTTTTAGGGATAGGACTTGAGAATTGTAATTGTAACTCATTTGGAGTTTACAATGTTGATTAAATCCTATTTATCTCAAGAAAGTTGAAGAGATTTATTATCAGTTTTATTACAGGTTGTGAAGAATTTTTGGTGAAGGGTATGTGCAGGATCATCATGGAAAAAATAGGCCCTTAAGTGGCAATAAAAAGACAAAAATTTAGAGTTAGACAACTTGACATAAACATTTGAATAAGTTATCTATATTATTTCAAAAAAATGTAAAAAATAGAATCTGTAGAAAATTGAATTTAGTTTCTAAAATACTAGACCTTTATTTAAGAAGAAAAAATCTATTTGGTGAAAATTTGAAATTTCAATGTAGTAGTATTTAAATTTCAGGGTAAAATTAAGAAGTAGGTGTTTGTCTAACCACCCTAACCACAATAAAATGATAATATCTTTCTATAATATTTTAGATATAAGTAGAGGACTCATGTCCCGATGTGTTGCATATTTTTTTATAATTTTTTCCATGTAAATAATTAATTATGATTTTTTTATTACAACTTTTAAAAAATATAAAAGCTCGTCTATCTAACCACCTTAACTTGGTCAAAAATTCATGAAATTCAATTTTTTTTTTTAATCCTATAGTATGCAAAGCATAGAATGTGACACATGTTTCAGATTCAAAAAATGTGATAACATTTGAAATTTATAGATTTTTTTCAATCAACCTATGAATCAGGACTTTATTCATAATTCTAATAGAAAATGAATAATAATAATTTATTAAATTCAAAGTAAAGTATAATTTATATTGGTGGAAAGCTGATAATCTCCACTGAAAACCCTTTTCGTTTCATCAATTTTGGGTAAAAAAAAAGTCATCAGCCACATGGGCCATCATATGGCTTACATATCGCCACTTTTTGGCCCATCATGATCCTGCACATACCCTGAAGGTGAAAGTGGAATTCTCAAGAAAAAATTGGAGCTATTGTAATCTACTTCAGAGATTGAATAATAGATTAATTCTTGGTGGATTTTTTTATTTGAAAGGGTTTTCTCCATGTTATATGCTTGTGTAATATTTCTAATATCCTGTCTACTTCTTCTATCAAATTTTGTCTACATTCTACAAACAATAAGATGGATTAATTTGATAAATACCCACAAAGAATCTATAACAAAGAAAAATCATATTTAGATCAGTAATATTAAATTTTTACAAGGTATTAAGCTAAGAAAACACCTCAATTTTCAACAATGATAACTAGAAACGATCTGGTTGCTCAATATATACTTCTTCTAGATAACCATTCAGTATAGTTGACTTGAAATCCATTCAATTTAATTTGAATTTCTTATTGTTGCAATCACAAGTGGAGGGTCCAGAAAAAACTATCCAACCATGCAGCTTAGAGTTCAGCACAATGGAAATAACACACAAAATGCTCAATGAACATGAATTATGATTAATTTAATAACTTCTAGTCTTACATGCATCATATGCCACACATGTGAAATTATTAGGGCTCATAGGCCTATCAAAAGGGCATTACAAATATTTCTATTGGCCCAAGGCCTTATTTGATAATCAGATCTAAATATCTAAACTTCTTAAATTCTAACCCTAAACTACTAACTAACTAAACTATTGATTAATTGATTTCCAAGGGATTAAAAATGATCTTTGAAAGGTGGAATTTTTTTTTTTCTTATGGTTTAGGACATAGGACAACAATCTCCACTCTCTCTCATTCAAGAACAAACCCTAGAGATATGAATGCAAAAGATAAAGAGATATTGCAATAGGGATGTCCTAGGGGTTGAATGTAAACTAATGAGGGTTTCACCACCAAGCTAGGGCTTGGAAAGAAAAATGTAATGCAAGATGAAATTTCAATATATAATATGATGTAATGCTTCACTAAATGACCTAAAAAAGTATGTTAAAAAAACATAAATATGTAGGATGGAATGTGTGCACTTACAAACTTGAAGATGACTAGATGAAGGCTTGAAATGTTGGAAATTCTAACTTTAATGTTGACTGGGACTCATATGCCAAGCTGGGAAAATCAGTCCTAGATTTGGGTTTCTATGTGAGAACAGGAATTTGGCAAATGGGTATTCAAATCTCTAAAAATTTGAATTTTGACCTAAACTGGGACTCATTCTCCATAATTGGTGAATTAGTCTAGTTAATTTTTTCTATAGCTTCAAGGTTTGAATCTACTCTTCTCAATCTTCCCAATCTGCTTCTTTAGGTTTTCGGATCTGAATCTTTGTAAATCAACCTATAGATGTTCTCTAATGTTCTCCAATGCTTGATGAAAACTTTGAAAATTTTCTCCAAGCTTGCTCTTCAATGTGTCTTCAATATAAACCTGTAAATCACACACTAAAGAGAGGTAAAATGTTGTTTTGTTAGTGGATAGAGGTTGGCCTTGATCAAACCTTGGTTTGGTAATCAAACATTGAAATAGAATGTAGGAATGGAGAATGATGAATGAACAAAATATGATGTTGCAACTCACCAAACCCTATTAATGAAGTGTTGCAAACATGTATGAGATGGCTCCAATGGATGTAGATCTTGAATCTTTCTTGAATAAGATAGATCTTGAATGAAATTATAGCTTGAATCATGAAACCCTACATCACAATTGTTAGCTCCAAAACAAACATGATTCATGAAGACTTTGATATGATGCTTGAATAATGCTTTAAAATGCTTGATAATCTATCCTCGAAGACTTTTGAATGCTCTTGTGAACTAAATTTTTCTATAAGGATCACTTGATTTCTTGTTAGCGTTACTTAGGTGTAAAATGAGTGAAGGAAACTTGTATTTATACTTCATTATGCAATAGTTCCCAAAATTACAACACTACAAGCTGGCATTAGATCTAGGAGGATAAAATCTCGCCAAGAATTTGAATTAATTTTAATTTTGGGCCACATAGGACTCATTCGCCCAAGGTGGAAAATGAGTCCCATTAGGCATAATTTATGGGACCATTTTCAAAAATGCCTAGAAATGTGCGAAACCAGGATTAGGATCCAAAAAACTAGGTGGGACTCATTGGCCTAGGGTGGTGAATGAGTCCTAGATCACTAAATTTGGGCCACACAACCTAGAAACACCTGAATTATGATTGGATGTTGATTTGTGTTGGGCTCATCCTCAAAAAATGCATTAAATGAGGCTTGCGGATGTAAAATAAGGCCAATTAAAGAATAAAGTAGTTTAATTATTAATGAAAACCCTAGAAAAGTGTGAAAGTGTGTTACAACACTTTATAGCACCTAAAATAAGGCATGATTAAGTTTATTTAATTCACAAGGACCCAAGACCTAATGTGAGTGTGTTAATCACATTACAACACTAAGTTAAGGCAACATCAAGCCCAATTTAACGAGGGCCCAAAAAGTGTGAAAATGTCACCGACGACATTTTTCGACACTACATTTAGCCCCCACATTAGTGAAAGGATGAACTTGCTTCAAACTTAGACTAAAGTAGATGAATCTTCTTCAAGAGGGTTTCAGGTGTACTAATGCCAACAAGATTAAATGAAAATCATCAAGGGGGGTGATCAAGCCCCTAGGATCAAGATCCCATGAAAAACCAACATAGGCACAAAAGAACACACATCAAAAATGATAAAGAACATCATAAAGGCACAAGCATACACTACCAAAGATGAAAAGAAAAGAAAAAGAAAATAAAAGGGGTGGACCAAGCTTCAACCATTTGTCCATCGTAATGTGGATCAGATATTAATTCATTTGTCCAAATAATGCAAGCTCACTTAGAGGCAATGAAACTTTAGGTTGTCCACTGGGTGAGGATCTTAAAGAGGTGAGGCACATGAACACATGGCTAGTATGCACTGACACTCACATGCAAGTGGATAAGTGAAAGTCATGCCTCGATCAGGCTTCCTGTCAAAAAACATACCAAAGATATACCTCCTAATAACTTTAATAAGGTGCCACACAAAAATATTTTTTGAGCTTCATGAGGCAAGAAAAACTTCGTATGCTTGGAGCTCATGAAAAATGAACTTCAAGCTTCATTAGGCAAGCAAAAATTTGTATGCTTAGAATTCATGAACAAACAAGATGGATCCATATGCATGCAAGATGTGTTATGCAAGGTGGCCATAAAATTGAAAAATGAAAATGAAACAATAACTAATGTTCAAAGGAGTCTTGCTTAGTTCATGCAAGGTATTTTACTTAGGGAAAATTATGCCTAATGTCTTCAAGAGAGGACCAATCAAAGAATAGAAGATTCACAACTTAGGGTATGCATTGTATCACAGCAAGCCACTAAGAGGAATATAATATGCTAAGAAAGATCATGCTCTTGAGGGAAATCACACCCAATGTCAACCACAAAGTGAAAAATGCATCACATAAAGAAAGAAGGCTACACCATGAACCATGAAAAATAAAAACACAAAAGAATAATGCCAATGTATGCCACCACTTTAAAGAAATTTCTAAATTCCCAAATACACATAGAATTGGAAGAATGACGCAAAGAGAGTGAAAAAAATGAAAAAAAAATTGGGTCAACATGGAAGAGACATGAATGTCTCGACGCCTTGTGTCGTCCCCAAAAAAAAATGCAAGACAAAGAAAAGATAAAGGAAAATATTTTTTTTCAACATGGAAGAGACATGAATGTCTCGATGCCTTGCGTCATCCCCAAAAGGAAACCACAACACAAATGAAAAAGTTAAAATATGTATGACATAAAGAATAATGAAGGTAAAAATAGAGGAATGTCACAAAGAGAGAGAGAGAGATACATCAAATAGAACATCGTGGGGGATCACATTATGCACATGCAATCACACAAAAGAAAAAGAAAAAGAACTAATGAAAAAGACTAGTAAGGAACATGCAAGTCAATCAATGAGAAAGTCATCTATGTCCCAATCATGTTCATCGTATACAGAAGGTGGAAAACTAGCCAAAGGGATAATAGTAAGTGCCGAACTAGGGTCATCACCAAATTCAACACTCTTCTTAGGAGAATTTTTGTTTAAGTTCATAGAAGAGGAAAACAATGTATTCAATCCATTATGCACCTCTTCGTCAATTTTAGCAACTTTCTCATCATCATCTAAATTAATCACAACAGGAGGTCGAATGATAATGTCTAAAGAAGCGTTCAAATCTTGTTGTTATTGCATTATAGGATCTTATTGTTTTGGGGAAGGGGAGGCTCGTCATGCATTGCTTCAATCGATTTTGGATCTTGATTTTATTTGTTTTATTCTCCATGTAACTTTCGAGCAAGGGCACGACATCTACGCCTAGGCTCTCTAGCACCTGTGTTTCTTTTAGTTCTATTTTCAAGTTGCATTTGTGTAGGAGCGAGTTGATCAATCATAGGTTTCTTTTCTTCCCCAAGGGGAGGAATGGCAAGAACCATGGGAGGTTGTTCAATCACTTTCTCTTTGACTTTGTAAACTTGTTTTAATCTAAAAGATGTGATGGGGTTGTTTTCGTTATCTCTTGGTATTTTGTAGGAGGTGGGTGAAGGTTCTATCTTAGTTCAAGGTCTTGGTTATTTAGACTTTGTTTAGGATCAATCATTGTTTTTTCAAGGATGGTAAGCTCGATGGTGGGTTGAGGCATGTTTCAGAGGGATAATTCTGCTATTTTATTTTCCTTGAATTTTTCATAGGATTTGAAAAAGAAGTCTTCTCATGGTTTGATAGGTTCTACAGGCTCGAGCCAAAAGAAATATAAGGAAATTTTTCCACGAGAGGACTATGGGTTAAAGCCACTATGATGCACAATAAAGATTCCATCATCAAAGGAAAACTTTAAGCATTTATGCACAACTAATGGGATGGCATTCATGGAGCGAAGCCATGGATAGCCTAGCTTCACATGAAATTGGTCCGACTGTGGGATGATGGAGAATGAGATATCTAGCATTTTTGGTCCTATTTGTAAAGGCAAGGTGATTGATCCCATCATAGGGCAAGTTCAGCCATTATACATCTTGATCCATGCTTTCGGTTTATCATATATGTCTTGATAGAGCTCATGTAGAAGTAAGAATTCCCCAGTGATTATGTTCACTCCACAGATGAGATCTATTAATATCCCATTAGTGGGCTTATCAAGAATTCAGATGAATATGTAAAGAGGACCATCAAGTGCATGTTTAAGTATATCTTCTGAGGAGAAAGAAATCTCAAGAGTTTTTTTAGTTCGGCCCTTATGGTGTTGGGTTTCGACCAATGCAACCAAACCATAGATAGGATTTTGTTCTTGTTGATTAGTATCCATAGGACTTTGTTGAATTGTATCTATGTTGTCATCATCGATGTCAACATTCATCACATCAGTTTTTGTAGTTTCACTAGCTTTGACAAATGAAATTTTATGTTTTGGTAGAGGGTTTGTAAATAATTGTAAGTTTTGGTTAGGAGGGGCAACAAACTTATTTCCTTGATCATTAACACCTCCAATAGAAATATGACCAAAATAAATGAGGTCTTACACAAGATATTTAAGACACTTGCAATGTTTCATATCATGTCCATTTTTTTGGTGATAATGGCAATAATAATTTGATCTAAAGTTTGGAGGTAAAAACTTACTAGGATCGGGTGTTTTAACGAGAGGCAAGGTAATAATTTGTTGTTGTAAAATTTGGTAGATTGTGTTGTGAAGGGTATCGGATAAGGGAGTGAATTGTCTTTTCGGGTCCCCATAGCTGAATGGTATTGTGGCTTTAACAAAAACTATTTGGTTGTTGGTATTTTGACTTTTTTGTTGAGAGGGATTGAATTGAAGGAAGCCTTTGTTCTACTTTCTAAAAGGTTCATAATTTCTTTGGTTTCTAGACTCGCACTTCTTAGTTCATCTAGAAGTGGACTTTGCATCACAACTACTAATCGAGTTTTGATAATCATGGAGGGCAGTATACAAATGCATGAAGGATGAGAATTTTATCATGGTAAGCTTATCTTGTATCTTACTTTACAACTTTTCTATGAACATATTTTGAAGGTGAGGATCAAGGACCTTGACATTGAATTGGGAATAAAGCGATTGATAGCGTGAGATAAATTCAATTATCTTTTTGTCTTCTTTTTGTTTACATCTCATCAAATCGGCCAAGGTCATCTTAGGGGTGATATGCACTTGGAAATTGTTGAAAAATATCTCAACAAGTTTATTGAATGAACGAATTGAATTGTTTAGTAATGAAGAGAACCATTCCAAGGCACTAGCTTTCAAGGACCTAGGTAAAAGCTTAGCCAAAAGCTTATCATCAAGGAAAAAGTCACTACATAAGGCAATATAAGAATTAATATGGTTAGAAGGATCTACCTTTCCTCCATATTTCTTGAATCTAGGAACCTCTACACCTTGTGGCATCGGTGTTCACAATATCTCCAAGGATAATGAGCTGCTTTTGACATAATATGTATGTGGGCCATTTTTTTTGGTTGATGGTGGAAACTTGTTTTTGGAGTGATGAAACAGTTTGCAAAAGTTGATTTATGAGAGGGTCATTGCTTGTGATATGAGATGGAGGTGAAAAATTTGAAGGTGTGTATTTTTTTAAGGGACAAGTGAATGGAATGCTTATAGGTGGAAATGTGGTAGGAAATGTGGCATGCGATGCCACAAAGATACTAGGGATGCTAGCAGAAATACCCAAGGAAGAAATCACATTACTAGTTGGTTGCAATGTTGTTGTGACTTGAGGGTTGGTATAGGTAGGAATAGAGGCAATTGTTATGGGAGTATGAATTTAAATTCCTCCTTGGCTTGTGACATTTTTTGTAGGTAAAAGAAAACTAGTGGTTGAGGTGAGGTATTTTCCAAAGATTTCAACTATGTTTTGCATAAGGTCAAGTCTATCTTCACTACCAAGAATGCGATGAATGTTTTCTATAGTAAGGATGATGGTAGTTGAAATATTGTCATTTTGCACTTGATTTTGGAGGTTTTATAAGTCTTCATGGATTTGGATTATATTTTCTTACGAAACATTAGCAACCATTATTTCAACATGTGTCACACTACTTGAAGGAAAGGAATTGTTGAGGGTATGGTCCATACCTAGCATACTAGTGTCAATACTAGGATTGAAAGAGCTAGATAACCCAAGATCCATGATGATTTTTCTATCATGGGATGACATGAGTCTCAAAATTCATCTCACAATAGTATTAGTAATAAGACACCAAATACTCATGCAAGGGCTTCTAAATTAAAAATGAATGCAAATGCAATATAAGCTAAGAACAATGAAATGATTATAAAAATAAAAGTGTAAACTGAAATAGAAAGCTATAAACAACAAATAAAAGCTCAGAAATAGTGTTTTAAATTCTAGAAAATGTAGTGTAGAATCTACACTAGGACTCATTCACCCAAAAGGGTGTATGAGTCCTAGTGAGGAATTTTTTCAAAAAAAATAAATTGGTTTTTATGCTTTTATGTTGTATGATATGTATTCTAAGTGAAAATGAATATTTTGTATGATTTGAGATGCAAAAATGCAACCTATATGCACTTTCACTAATTCAAAATTAGAAACCCTAGAATGCCAATTAACTAATGCAAACCTTAATGCAATGTTAATTCAAGCTAATTCTAGGATGATGATGCACTCTGAATCAAAATTATAACGATCTAAATGTAGGTTCACCAAAATGAAAGGAAGAAAACTATTGATGCTTATGGTTTAGGACATAGGACAACAATCTTCACTCTCTCTTATTCAAGAAAAAACCCTAGAGATCTCAATGAAAAGGAGAAAGAGATCTTGCAATAGGGTTGTCCTAGGGGCTGATTGTAAACTAATGAGGGGTTCACCACCAAGTTGGGGCTTGGAAAGATAAATGTAACGTAAGATGAAATGTAAAAATCTAATATGATGCAATGCTTCACTAATGACCTAGAAAAGTATGTAAAACAAAACAGAAAGATGCAAGATGGAATGTGTGCACTTTGAAACTTGAAGATGACTAGATGAAGGCCTAAAATTATATAAATGCTAACTTAAATAATGACAAGGAATCATTTGCCAAGCTGGGTGAATCAGTCCCAGATCTGGTTTTCTGTGCGGGAACAAGAATCTAGAAAATGGGTATCGAAATATCTAAAAATATGAATTTTGACCTAAACTGACACTCATTCACCAAATTAGTGAATCAATCGAGTTAGGGTTTTCTAGAACTTCAAGGTCTAAATCTTCTCTTCTCAATCTGTCCAATCTGCTTCTTCAAGTTTTTGGATTTGAATCTCTATAAATCAACATGTAGGTGTTCTCCAATGTTCTCCAATGCTTGATGAAAACTTTCACAAATTTCTCCAATATTTCTCTTTAATTTTTCTTTAATCTAAACTTGAAAATCACACACTAAAGGGAGGGGAAAATTTTGGTTTGTTAGTGGATAGGGGTTTGCCTTGGTCAAACCCTATTTTGGTAATAAAACTTTGAAATAGAATTAAATAGGAATGGAGAATGATGAATGAAAAAATATGATGTTTCAACTTTGCACGAAACCCTAGCAATGAAGCTCTACAAACATGTATGAGATGGCTCCAATGGATGTAGATCTTGAATCTTTCTTGAATAAGATAGATCTTGAATGAAATTCTAGCTTGAATCATGAAACCCTACATCACAATTGTTAGCTCCAAAACAAACATGATGCATGAAGACTTTGACATGATGCTTTTTTTCTTGAATAATGCTCTAGAATGCTTGATAATCTACCCTTGAATAATTTTGAATGCTCTTGTGAACTCAATTTTTCTATAAGGTTCACTTGATTGCTTGTTAGGATTTCTTAGGTGTAAAATGAGTGAAAAAAACTTGTATTTATACCTGATTATGCAAGCATTCCTGAAATTACAACACTACAAGCCGACATCAAATTGAGGAGGATAAAATCCCTCCAAGAATTTGAATTAATTTTAATTTTGGGCCATACAAGACTCATTCACTCAAGGTGGCGAATGAGTCCCATTAGGCACAATTTATGGGACCATCTTAAAAAATTCTTAGAAAGGTATGAAACCAAGATTGAGACCCAAAAACCTAGGTGGTGAATGAGTCTTAGATCACTAAATCTAGGCCACACAACCTAGGAACACCTAAATTATGATTGGATTTTGATTTATGTCGGGATAATCCTTGAAAAAATGCATTAAATGAGGCTTGTGGATGTAAAATAAGGCCAATTGAAGCATAAAGAAGTCTAATTATTAATGAAAAACCTAAAAAAGTGTGAAAGTGTGTTACAACACTTTACAACACCTAAAATAAGACATGATTAAGCTTATTTAATTCACAAGGTCCCAAGACCTAATGTTAGTGTGTTAATCACATTACAACACTAAGTCAAGGCAACATCAAGCTCAATTTAACAAGGAGGGCCCAAACAAGTTTGAAAATGTCACCGATGACATTTTTTGACACTACAATCTTAAATATGAATCTCTAGCTTCAATTAGTATTTGCCTCAACCTTAAGGGATTACAAACCCAATGTAAGATCAAATGTGTAGGTCAGCCTCAAACATGAGCAAATAGTCCATTACAAGATGAAATGTATTATCGATCTTCAAGAAAGTTCCCCTTGGACCTAAAATTCCTTGAATGATGTTTCATTAAGCTCAACAAACTCTGAAATAGTTTTGCACAATAATCCTGAGCTAGGTCGATCCTAAATGCTTTGATTGAGAATGATAGTGAAATTTTGAGTGCAATAACTTTCTGCAAATGAATGCAAATCTCCTGAAATATGGATATATTGAAGATCACCTTTTGTAAATAATATATCTTGTTTTATTAATTGAAAAAATATAATGCGATAAAATAAAAAAGAATCTATTGAGACAACTATGATCAAAATGCAAGAAAATAAATGTTTCTGGTTGATATAGGATTGCTTTACAACCAAGGATGCTCCTACATCACACATGCAAGGTTTGAAGAAAAGTGAGTCTCTCACTTTCCAAGGGCTAGAGTAAAATCAAAGTGGTCCACCTCAGCTTAATAAATCCATAATGAATCCTCCATTGGTCTACCTTTCCACTTTACTAGGTACTCCTTGTACGTCTTCTTCCTAGTGCTCTTTCCAATTTTCGTGTCCAAGATCTGCTCAATTTTCTCCAGTGATTGATGTGGTAACTAATCCTCCAATCCAAATCTTGGTTTCTCCCACTTGAATACCCTTATGATTCTTGTAGATGTTTTCAATATTGAAAATAGGTAATATACCAAGTGTCTATGGTAACTCCATTTCATATGCATTTCCTGAATCAAACTTCCTGAGAATCTTACATGGTCCAATTTTCGTCATCTTCAAATTATTGTATGTTCCCACTAGAAACATTTCCTTCCTAAGATATATCATAACTTCATCCCCAAAAATAAATTCCTTATATCTCCTTTTCTCATTTTCCTACTCCTTGTACTTATTGTTCATGTCCTCCAAGTGTTTTTGAACCTGGCTATGTAATTTTTCTTCCATGAATCCTACAAAATCTTGTGCTTCTATACTCCTCTTATTCTCCATACTAATGTCTCTAAGCTCCACAACTCCTCTAGGATGTATCTCTATCCTAAACTCAAATGGTGTCCTCCCTATGCTTCAATTGACTGAATTATTGTATGCAAAATTTTCGTGCAGTAGAACTATGTCCCAATTTCTTGCTTTGTCTCCAACCAAGCATCTCAATAAGTTACCCAAAATATTGTTTACTATCTCAGTTTTCCATCTATCTCTGGTGATATATTGAACTGAACTTTAGGTCTATCTTCATCTACTTCCACAATCTCCTCCAAAAACAACCAATGAACTTGGTGTCCCTGTCTGAAACTATACTCTTTGGTAATCCATGCAATCTCACAATCACCTTTAAAAATAAGTCAGTAACATGCACAACATCATTAGTCTTCTTGAAAAGAATGAAATGTGTCATCTTAGAAAATATGTCCACTACTACGATTATAGAATCATATCCTCTTTGTGTTCTTGATAATCCCAATATGAAATACATGCTTATGTCTTCCCAAGGTCTCTTTGTTATTGCAAAAGGTTTATAAAAATATAATATTCTGACTACTCTTTTTCTACTTAACAAATTTTGAAACCTTGAACATACTTCTTGATATTCTTATATAATTGGGGCCAGAAATAATGTTCACTCACCAAAGATACTATCTTATCAGCCCCAAAATTTCCTACTATTCCTCCACTATTCTTCTCCTTAATCAAATTATCCCTCATTGAACTCCTTAGAATACACAACTAATTTCCTTTGAATGACATATCTTCCTGAATGAAATAATCCAACCATTGAACCCGATCTATCACTATTGGTTCCTTACATGCTTTCCATGCTTTTTCAAAATTGAGATCATACTCACACATATGTTTCAATTCTTCAATTCCCAACACTTCTATCTGCATTCTTGTCAATAAATTACTCTCCTTCTCAATGCATCTGCAACTTTGTTTGACTTAACACTCCTATGTTTCAACACAAATGTGTAACTCTACAATAATTCAACCTATCTCATATGTCTCTAGTTTAACTTACCCTAACTATTCAAATATTACAAGGCTCAATGGTTAGCATACAACACAAACTCCTTCGGTAGCAAATAATGTCTCCAGTTCTTCAAGGCTTGAATTATGGCATAGAAATTTTCATCATAAATTGAATATCTTCTTCTGGCATCATTGAGTTTCTCACTGAAATAATCTATTGGTCTTCCTTCTTGACTCAAAACTGCTCCTATTGCATTTCCACTAGCATCACAATCAACTTGAAATACTTTATCAAAATTAGATAATGCTAACATTGGTTGCTCGAACACCTTTTTCTTCAGTAATACAAAACTTATTTGTTCTTTGGATGTCCATTTAAAGACTTTCTTATCTCCTCAGGCATTGTTTTTGTTATGGGTGTGCAAATGCTACTAAATATCCTAATGAATTCTAGTAGAAAATTTCCAACCCATGGAATGATCTTACCTCCCCAATATTCACTAGTGTAGGCCATTCAATAATTTCTCTAACCTTCTCAAGGTCCATATTCAACCCTTCAACATAAATGACAAAACTTGAGTACACCAATTTTTTCTTCATAAAGCTACATTTCTTAATGTTTATCAACAACTTCTCTTCTCTCAATATTTGAATACTTGTCTGATGTGCCACAAATATTCCTCTCTACTCTTACTAAAAATTTAAATATCATCTAGATAAACAATGACAAACTTAAGCAAGAATTGCTTCAGTACCCCATTCATCAACCTCATGAAAGTGTTAGGTGCATTATTCAATCCAAAAGGCATCACTAACCACTCATACAACCTGTTATTATTCTTAAATGCAGTCTTCCATTCATCTCCTTCTTTCATTCTAATTTGATGATATACACTCTTTAGGTCAATCTTTGTGAAATACTTTGCTCCACTCAAATAGCCCATAATATCACCCATCCTTGGCAATGGGAATCTATACTTGAATATGATCTTATTGATTGATCTTGATTATGTACACATCCTCCATTCTCTATCTTTATTTGGTGCTAGTACAAAAGGTACCACACATGGGCTTAAGGTCTCTCTGATCAACCCCTTCTTCAAAAATTATTGTTTTATGGGTTTAACTCCTCATTCTTTGCAGGTGTCATTCTATGTGCTACTTTTTTTGGAAAAATTTATGCTGGTATTATATCTATATGATGATTGATGCTCCTAACCAGTGGTAAACCATCTGGTACTTTCTTTGACACGATGTCTTCATATTTTGTCAACAGTTCTTCTACTTTAGTCTATGGTCGATCTTCATCCTTTGCGGTAGAATTTTCTATCTCCATGTTGGGTGAATATGTTTTAATTCCTTTAACAATTATAAAATGGTAGTTTTAGCCAAAGATATGATGAGAAATTAATCTCTCCTCTCATAAAGTGGAGGCTCCCTTCTTATTGCTAACTAAAACAACTAGTAATTAAACTATGCTTATGTACACTACAACTATCCATAGGGGTGTTTTCATCATCATATTATCTTCATTCATAATAGATGTTTCCTTTTTCAAGATTACAATAATATTCCCTTGATGTTTACAAAATGTAACAAAATACAAAAGACTATTTAGAGCAATAAAGACCAATATCCAATTCAGTTAGATGTAAGAATAACTAGAATTATACTAGCAAGTGATGATAACAAGAAAATCCACAAAAGCACAAAGTCTTTTGTAACTCTCCATGATTATTCAAATGGTAATAAGTGTAGAAAGTTACATCTCAAAGGCTATCAATGAACAACACCAAAAGATTCACAAGAACACAGCCAGTAATCACACCTCAAAGACCTCAAGTAATTAACCAAATTCATACACAAACACAAAAATCTCTAAACACAATATTGTAGCTCAAATTCTATCAATATCAAATCTGAATTCCCTTTAACAATTAAATGTCATGCCACTTTAATAAGTCTTATGAATCTTGAAGTTCATATTGTGTGGTGCCTTATTAAATTTATTGGAGATATAAATTTGGTATGGTATGAGAGCCTAATAAGATTCTCTCATTTTCCACCCTTGGGGGCTCACTTGGTGGACAATGGATTTCACTAGCTCATGTGAGCGTGCATTTTTTTTTACATAGTTTACAATGAGTTCCACTTGTAAATTTTTTTGGAAAAACTGTTGAGGTGTGTTCTACATCACGTTGGACAGTCGAGGCTTGATCCTTTCCCTTTTTTTTTCCTTTTTATCTTTCTTTCAGTCTTTGAAATTGTATTGTTGAGTATCTTTTCATTGTTGCTTACATATATATGTTTAATGTTCATAGGCATGTATCTCCTTGTGCCTTTGTTGGTTTTTCCATGAGATCTTAGATCTTGGAGGCTTGATCGCCTTGATCCTTTTCATCTTATATTTTCAATGATTGTACAATTAGACCTCTCATGATTGTCTACTTTAGTGTGAGTTTGATGCAAGGTCATCCTCTCACTAAAGTGGGCTAAATTTAGTGTAGAAAAATGTAACCCTTTACAATTTTCTCACTAGTTTGGGCCCTCCTAATTTAAAATGGACTTAAATGCCTTACTTTAGTGTTGCTAAATGTATGCCTTTAGATTTACACACTTATTTGGGCCCTCTTAATTAATTGTGCTTAATTATGCATTAATATCCCTTTAATTCATTTACAAGCCTAATTAATTATATTTTTCAAAGGGGAAACCCAGCAATAATTAATGTCTAAGCATAACACTTTACATTTAGCAATGTTTGTTCCAGGTATAGGGACTTGGGACCCATTTTCCCATGGGTGAATGGGTCCTCCCTAGACCTTTGAACCTAAATTTAAATTATGTTTTTGGTTTTATTTAATGATTTCAAATATATAATTTAATGTCAGCTTGTTATATTTTGAATTTTGAGAAATTAAGGATACATACCTATAAATACAAGGTTATTTCACTAAGTTTCACCTAGAAATTTGAAGTGTGAAAAGTATAGAAAATTTTATGATCAAAGGAATTCAAGAGAATATATCAGAGATTCATTGCAACATTCAAGATATAATCATCATATCAAATTATTCTTGCATCATGCATGTTTTTGGAGCTAACATTGTGATGTCAGTTTCAAGATCAGTTCAAGCATTCAAAGCATCAATTTCAAGTTTCAAGATCCACATACAATTCATTCATCTCATGCAAGTTTTAGAACTCCTAAGATCACCATTATCAAGATTTGATAGAAGGGTTTGTTGAGTGGTAACATAGATTTGTTCATTCTTCATTCCCTCTTTCATGTTTTATTTCAATTCAAGGTTTGATTACCAAAATGGGGTTTCACCAAGGAAAACCCCTATTCACCCAAAAACAAACATTTTTCCCTCTTGTGTGTGTGATTGTAGACTTAGGTTAAAGAATACTTGAAGACCTTTTGAGGAGAAATATTTGCAAAAAAATTCAAAAAAGTTGTCAAATCACAAAATTTCACTTAAAAATAGGATTTCCAACTTTCTGGCATTGAAACTTGGACAAATCAGAAGCTTCAGATCTACACCATAGGTTCTCAAAATATTGTTGCAACCCCTGTACTTGGACCCATTCACCCATGGGCGAATGAGTCTCAAATTAGCTTGCAAAAATTACTTTTAGTGACTAGTACACATGTTTCTGCCCTTCTTAGATTTGGATTTTGTTTTCTGGTTTTGTAAATATTGAGTTTAATCTTCAATATCCAAGTGTTAGATTGCATTTTGGTGTTTATTTTATATTTTTATTTTTTCTCCCCAAAGTGATATTTGATCTTGACCCTATCCTTCAATTATAAGGAAATTTGAAGATTCTCACTTTGACTTGATTCACCTAAGGGTTGATAATCAATTCATTGTGTGGATCTCATTTCCTAATAAAATAAAGGAAAATAGGTTGCCTAATTGGTTTATCAATCTATTTTGGTGAACCAAGCTATTTTCACCATTTCACCTCCAACCATCTTGAATAAAGAAAGATACCAACACTATCAACACTCCTTCATATTTGTAAAACCTAAAACATAACTGTAGAGAAATATAGAGAAAAAACATTTCTCCTAGAAACCTCTGCAATACATAGTTTACATACTGGTGAACATAACTTCTTCTGCACAATGATCTATCAAATCTAATCCTTGATATAACACCTCTGAACATATCTTACCAACATATCTAAAATGCACAAGTAGATCTTCAACCTAGAAGAAATGTAGAGAAAAACTAGAACACACCTCTACAACCCATAACACCACTACAACACACTTTTTCCACTTTTGATCAAATTTTCTCAAAAGTACTTGGAAACCAAGAACTAGAGACACATCCTAATCATATTCAACACTTCCTCAACATGACTAAACCAACTACAGCATATCAACTCAACCACGTGTCCATAGACAAAATCTTACCAAAGCAACACTAGAGGTTGACACTAGTAGCCTTACTAATGACAAAATAATGCAACTAATCAAATCATGGATAACATCAACTACTCACAATCTCACCCAAAAATAGACATCAATGACAACACTAGCTTTTTTACATCAATGAAAACACTAACTACTTATACTTGCAATAATCTCCCCCTTTCTCATTGATGGAAACACATGATGTGAAAAACCATCAAAGAGACAACTTTGAATACCAACATACTACAACTCTTCACATTAGTTCTCCCCCTTACTTAACTAGCTTATTAATCTTGTCTTTTTCACATGACTTTCACTTCCCCTTTGACATCAATGGAAAAGGGCTTAAATATTTGCATTGTTTATTCTCTCCCTTTAACATCAATCAACCTACTTACTACTACTCTACAACTTATTTCAACTACTACTTTGTATACTCCCCCTTAGGAGCACACACCAAACTACATCAAATCAGTAACCACTACACAATGAAAACACACTCACCTTTGACTGCAACAACCAAAAATATTTACTACCTACTCCCCCTGAGAGGTAGCTACCAACACCAGTCTAAAATAAAGAATGAATCTTGAGATCCATTGCACTAATGCATCTCCTTAAGCATCTAGTTCGAGAAAGGAGGAGCAATAACCCCCAACTTCCCCTGGAGATAATCAACAGTATCTTTAGGAAGAGCCTTAGTGAATATATCATAAATCTAATCCTTTGTAGGTACATATTCAAGCTTTACTTCATTCTCCATAACCTTTTCTCTCAAGAAGTGATATATGATTGAAATATGTTTTGTTCTTGAATGAATTATTGGGTTATTTGAAATATTGACTGCACTTGTGTTATCACAAAATATACAAATTGGTTCATCATACACCACTCTAATATCCTTCAATGTTTGCCTCATCCAAAACACCTATGTGCAGAAAGATGTTTTTGTACAATGTAATTATTCTCTACAGTAGAAAAAGATACTAAATCTTGTTTCTTTCTTAGTCATGATACCAATATGCATCTAAGAAATAATGCACAACCACTTGTATGCTTCCTACAATCAATACAACTAGCTCAATTTGCATCTACATAAACACTCAAAGTAAAATCAGTATCCTTCAGATACCACAAGCCATGATCCAAAGTACCCTTCAAGTATCTAAATATCCTCTTCATTGTTGCAATATGTGACTCTCTAGGATCTTCTTGAAATCTAGCCACAAAACAAATTGCATGCATGATATCTAGTCTAGTAGTAGTTAAATATAGTAGTATGCCAATCATTGATTTGTACTTGCTCTAATTGGCCTTAGGAGATTCATCATTCTTGCTCATTTTACAACCAGTAACCATAAGAGTACATACCAGTTTAGAGTCTTCCATTCCAAACTTCAACATTTCTTTGACATTCTTTGATTGTGAAATGAATACACCTTAATTTGTTTGATTGATTTATAGCCCAAGGAAGAAATTCATCTCCCCAAAAACAGAGATCTCCAAATATTTTTGCATTTCCTCTAAAAACTTCTTACACATCTCTTCATTACCTCCAAATATTATGTCATCAACATATACAACCACAATCAAGATTTGGTATTTTTTCAATTTTAAAGGAAACATTAATATTTGTGATACCTATGTCGCCAAAAATTGTATACTCTTGAAGAAAGAGACAATTTTGTGCCTAATTTGGTCCTACTTTAGATAGCCTTGCATCAATGACCCCCTAAAAAAACATTAATAGGCCCTTAAGACTCATTATTTTGGACCTTGAGGCTTATTCCATCGAAGAAATCATACAAGTCCCAAAAAACAACATTCAAATCACTCAAATTTCACAAATCCCACCTCAAAAACCCCTGGTGGGACTAAGTCGCCCAAGGTGATGACTTAGTCCCTTTTAGGGTAATTTGCATTTTTGAGTGGGAAAATATCTAACTTAATAAAAATTCTAGGTGGATGATGACCTCTTAGGTCAAAATAACCAACAATTAGGTATTGATTCTTATAAATACATGTTTTTATGTCATTTTTGGCAACCTTTAGTCATTTTTCATAAGAAAATTCAAGAATCAAGTGTTGAACATATTCCACAAGAAAATTCATTACTCTTTTTACAACAAAGTTGAATCTTAGGGCAGCAGGCTAGGGTTTTTGTAGGTCTTCAAGTTCACTTTTTGTCTAAGATCTCACATTGCAAAGGTTTGATCATGGATTCCTATGGAGAATCATGGAGAAATGTAGGTTGAGGAGATTCAACTAGCTATCAAATTAATCCTAAAGACTTGTTTTCAAAGTGATTCCATCTTCCATTTTCTCTCTATCTTCAGCCTAAGGAAGGTTTGCATGTCATTAAGATTCATTTCTAATGTGATTTAGAGTCTCTTGGAATGAGTCTTGCATTGTTCTAGTTTCATTTATGCATCTTATTCTCACAAGCTAGAATAAGGTTGCATCATACTTCAGATTTCCTAGTCTTAGACACACTTAGGGCTAGGGTTTTATGTAGATTTATCATCTCTTTAAAATTTTAAATACCAACTAGGGGTTTGACCAAGGCAAACCCCACATTAGAAACCAAACTATATTCTGTTTTGTAGGCGATTTTGTAGATTTGGACCCAGATTTCAGTTGGAGAATAGATTGCAGACTGTAGGCCTCCTTTCCACTTTCAGATTCTCAAAAAAGTCAGAGTGGACTAAGTCACCAACAGTGGCGACGTAGTCTCACTGCATGTTTCTGTTAGGTATTTTTGGAGATCTTGACATCTAGTTGGCTGAAACGGGCCCCAGAGCAATTTCCCAAAATTGGGACTAAGTCACCCAACTTGGCTTAAGTGTTCCAATTGGCCTAAAAAGTATATTTTTCAGAATTTTAGAGGCTTCTAAAATCACCTTTTAAACCCTTATTCATTTCCAGGTGCCCCCTTTTAGTCTGTCCTTCTATCTTGTCTTGTATTGTCCTTAATTCATCATTTTTTATATCATCATGTGTTTTCAAACAAAATACATTTCATTAGTTTTACATTAATAGTTCATTTCCATTTTTAGTTCTTTGTATCTATGACATTATAATTATGTATAATCCAATCACATTTACATTAGTTTTGAATGAGCTCCAAGTTTTAGGGTAGAAAGAACTCTCTCCTTTTAGGTGAAAATCCTATAAGTGTTAGAGAACCCCCTTTCCCCTAAAATTTGTGCTTCATTTTGGTGAATCTACATTTAGAAACATCTTACTTATAATTTAGCATGCATTTACATACTAAGGATAGCTTCTAGTAAACTTGCATTTCATGTTGCATTGTTTAAATTTGCATCCTATGGTTTCATACTTTGCATTAGTGAAAATTTCATTTGTACACCTCGTTTTCTTCAACAATAGTGAAATTATGCATCTACAACTTAGATTTGCATTCTAAAATACAACATACATTAGAATTCATCAGAAAAATTAGAAAAACTTCAAAAATACCCCTACTGGGACTAATTCGCCACCCTGAGTGACTTAGTCCCAATCCTCATTTTGCATCAGTCTTTTCTATATTCAGTGTCCAATTTATGTGGTTTTTGTTTGTTCCATTTTCTTTTATGTTTCAGTTCCATTATTTTTTGTTATATGGTAATCATTAGCATAAGAATCTTTTACTTTCATGGCATTTATGGATAGCATTAGATCTTTAAAAGTTTCACTTTTAACATTAGTTCCTAGTTCATTTAAGACACATTCATTAGAACATGAAGACAAAATATTAGCAACACCACATGAAACTATTCACAAACTTCTTCACTTTAGGAAAACCATATCATCTAAACCTTTTAGTAGTGATGACTTGGATATGTTAGATGAAGCTCTATAGGAATTCCTCTCACTAAGTTCATCCACTAAGGTTTGTGATGACAAACCCAAACCAACCACTGATAACCTACCTCCCAAACCTTTTAGCTATGATAAGTTGGATATGTTAGATGAAGCCCTTCAAGAATTCATCTCACCTAGCTCATCCACTTGGGTTTATTATGAAAAACCTCAAACAAAATATGTCAATGTAATTGAACCTCAGCTTGTTCTCTACCCACCTTCCCATAAACCTCAACCTCCATCTAAGCTTGACTTTACCCTTTACCCACCTAAGCATGATGTTGTTGCTCACACACATTACACTTGAAATAACCCACACCCCCAACAAGCCACCTCAACACCCTTACCTCTACCCAATCCCATATTACCTATTGCCCCTTGGCTTAAATTCACGCCTTAGGGAGTATGATCTCGTTGAGCACCCTAAGAATACTCCCACCAATATATCCCTTTTCGATCTGTTGATGCCAAAAATTGGTAAGGTAACAGTCGAGATCTATTGAATACTTCTTGAAAAATAGAATTTTGGCCATGAGCATCCTTAAAAAATATGGAAACTAATTGAATTTTAAAATAAAATTAAAAAAAATTGTAGAATGGGGTCTAGTTTCTGAAAATGTAATTTATTTTAAAATTTGATGAACGGTTAATTTATAACGGAAAAAATGACAAACACTACTTTTTGGCAAAAACGAGACATACAAACAAAAGAAATTATGGATGAAAGGATTAACATTGTGAAAAAGTGAAAAAAATACATCGTTGGATAGCTAAGAGAGAACCCAACATTACCCATGTGTTCAATTTTTTCGATATTGAACCACATGCAATTATGATGGTGAGCACAAACTCGATTATGTGAAATATGGTAGATTTTGTAAGAACACGTCTCTGGTCATTGGGAATGCCCTCCAAGCCTTTGGGTTGGTATTCGGAGGAAAGTACCAATCCTAAGGCTTGGTAATTCCCAAAGCAAGATATAACACGAGCGCGCTATAATGCGCTCGTGTTATATCTCAATTTTGACATGGTTTTTTGCTTATGCGGGAAACATGTCAACTAAGACATAACACGAGCGCGTTATAACCCATTCGTGTTATGTCCTCCTTTATGTTAAATGTCAGCCTGTTGAATGTATGCTGATATATTTGTATGTTTGTATGTACATGTATGCTTGTATGTGATGTATGTATGCATGTATGCATGCTTGTATGTATGTACTTATTCCTGTATATATCAATGCATGTATATTGTATGTATACATGTATGTATCTAAGATTGTATCTACAAATGTATGTGTGTATGTATGTATTCTTGTATGGATGTAGGATTGTATGTACATATGTATTATTCTTGTATGTATGTAAATATGTAAATTTTTATGTATGTCTTTAGAGGGAGGGAGAATTCAAAGAGAGAGAGAGTGTGGAGAGAGGGAGTGGGAGAGAAGGGGTTGGAGTGAGAGGGACTTAGCTAGGTTGGGTGGGAGGGATAGATGTAAGGAGAGAGAGAGAATTGAGAGAGAGGGAGACAGAGAGAGGGGGGAGAGAGAGACATAGAGAAACAAAGAGTTATGTAGGTAGGGTGCCAAAGGGAGAGACTTGGGAGTGTGAGCGGGATGAGAGGGAGAAACTTGAGAGATAGGTAGTGAGAGGGAGTGTGAGAGAGAGGGAGTGGGAGAGAGAGGGAGTGTGAGTGAGAGACCTAAGAGAGGGAGAGGGTGTGGGAGGGAGTGACCTGATAGAGGTAGAGAAAGATGGGGGTGGAGTGAGAGGGACTTATCTAGGTAGGGTGGGAGGGATAGATAGAGAGAGGGGAGAGAGATAGAGGGAGAGACCTAAGAGAGAGAAGGGGTGGAAGGGAGAGACATGAGAGAGAGGGAGAGAGGGAGTGGGAGAGAGTGGGAGAGAGTGGGAGGGACATAGAGAGAGATGGATAGAGGGAGCGAGAGAGGGTGTTTGAGATTGATTGAACAAGAGGTACGTAGAAAGAGGGAGAGGGTAGGAGAGAGGGAGGGAAGGAGAGGTGAGATGTATATATAAAGAGAAATCGATAGGGGTTGAGGGTATAGGGTTGAGGGAGTAGGGTGGATGACCTATAGGTTTGATGCTTTCTAGGGTATTAGGGTTTAAGGTTTGAGGGTTGAGGGAATAGGGTCGATGGTAGAGGGTGTTTGGTTGAGGGTATAGGGTAGAAGGTTTAACGGTTTAGGTTTGAAGGGTTTAGGGTTAAGGGTTTACTTGGTTGAGGGTAGAGGGTTTAGGGTATAGGTTTGAGGGTATATGGTTCAAGTATTAGGTTCAAGTCCAATGTAAAGGGTAGAGGGTATAGGGGTTGAGGGTTTAGGGCTTAAGGATTAAGGGTTGAGGGTTGAGAATTTAGGTTGAGGGTTTAATGTATAGGTAGAGGGTTTAAGGGTTGAGGGTTGAGGGTATAGGGTCAATGGATTAGGGTTGAGTGTCCAATGTATAGGGTAGAGGTTATTGGGGTTGAGGGATTAAGGTTTGAGGGTTTAGGGATTAAAGTAGAGAGTTTTCTTGGATTTAAGGGTGAAATTTAGGGTTTAGGGTAGAGGGTATTGGGTTGAGGGTTGAGGGTAGAGGGTAAAGGGTAGGGGGTTTAAGAGTTTAGGGTATAAGGGTATAAGGGTTGATGGTTGAGGGTTTAGGATTGAGTTTTTAAGGGTTTAAGGGATGAGGGATTAAGGGTCAAGAGGGTTGAGGGATTAGGGTAGAGAGTTTACTAAGTGGGTTTAACAGTTTAAGGGTTGGGGGATTAGGGTTGAGGGTAGAGGGTTTAAGGGTTGAGGGTTTAGGGTTGAGGGATTAAGAGGTTATAGGGTAGCGGGTATAGGGGTTGAGGGAATAGGGTTTAAGGGTTGCATGATTAAGAGGGTATAGGGGTTGAGGAATTAGGGTTTAAGGGTTGAGGGTTGAGGGTTGAGGGATTAAGAGAGTATAGGGATTGAGGAATTAGGGTTTAAGATTTAAGGGTTCAGGGTTGAGGGATTAAGAGGGTAAAGGGGTTGAGGTATTAGGTTTTAAGGGTTGAGGGTTGAGGGTTGAGGGATTAAGAGGGTATAGGGGTTGAGGGATTAGAGTTCAAGGGTTGAGGGTTGAGGGATAAGGGTTTAAGGGTTGAGAGTTGAGGGTTGATGGATTAAGAGGGTATAGGGGTTGAGGGATTAGGGTTTAGGGTTGAGGGTTGATGGATTAAGAGGGTATAGGGGTTGAGGTTGAGAGGTTGAGGATTAGAAGTATAGCTTGATTGAGGAGATTAGGGTTTAGAGGTTGAGTGTTGAGGGTTGAGGGATTAAGAGGGTATAGCGGTTGAGGGATTAGGGTTTAAGGGTTGAGGGATTAAGAGGGTATAGGGGTTGAGGGATTAGGAGGGTATAGGGGTTGATCGATTAGGGTTTAAGGGTTAAAGGTTGAGGGATTAACAGGGTATAGGGGTTGAGGGATTAGGGTTTAAGGTTTGAGGGTTGAGGGATTAAGAGGGTATAGGGGTTGAAATATTAGGGTTTAAGGGTTGAGGGTTGAGGGTTGAGGGATTAAGAGGGTATAGGGGTTGAGGGATTAGGGTTTAAGGGTTGAGGGTTGAGGAATTGAGGGATTAGGGTTTAAGGGTTGACGGTTGAGGGATTAAGAGGATATAGGGGTTGAGAGATTAGGGTTTAAGGTTTAGGAGTTGAGGTTGAGAGTTAAGAGGGTATAGGGTTGAAGGGTTAAGGGTTGAGGGTTGAGGGATTAAGAGGGTATAGGGGTTGAGGGATTAAGGTTTAAGGGTCGAGGGTTGAGAGATTAAGAGGGTATAGGGGTTGAGGGATTAGGTTTTTAGGGTTGAGGGTTGAGGGTTGAGGGATTAAGAGGGTATAGGGGTTGAGGGATTAGGGTTTAAAGGTTGAGGGTTGAGGGTTGAGGGATTAAGAGGGTATAGGGATTGAGGGATTAGGGTTTAATGGTTGAGGGTTGAGGGTTGAGGGATTAAGAGGTTATAGGGGTTGAGGTATTATGGTTTAAGGTTTAAGGGTTGAGGGTTGAGGGATTAAGAGGGTATAGGGGTTGAGGGATTAGGGTTTAAGGGTTGAGGGTTGAGGGATTAGGAGGGTATAGGATTTGAGGGATTGGGATTTAAGGTTCAAGGGTTTAGGGTTGAGGGATTAAAAGGGTATAGGGGTTGAGTGATTAGGGTTTAAGGTTTAAGGGTTGAGGGTTGAGGATTGAGGGATTAAGAGGCTATAGGGGTTGAGGGATTAGGATTTAAGGGTTGATGATTGAGGGTTTAGGGATTAAGGGGGTATAGGAGTTGAGGTATTAGGATTGAAGCATTTAAGGGTTGAGGGTTGAGGGTTGAGGGTTGAGGGTTGAGGGATTAAGAGGGTATAGGGGTTGAGGGATTAGGGTAACTCTTAACCATCTACCCTCTATCTCTCTCCTAGTTTGTCTCTCCCTCAACCCTCTATCTCTCTCCTAGTCCATCTCTCCCTGCCTCTCTATCTCCATCTCTCCAACTATCTCCATCTAACCTCTATCTCTTAACCATTTAAAGCCTTAACCATTAAATCATTAACTCTTAACACTCTACTTTCTATCTCTCTCCCAGTTTGTCTCTCCCTCCCTCTTTATCTCCATCTCTCCTACTATATCTTTCTCCCCCTCCCCCTCTCCCTCCCTCTCTCCCTCTCTCGCCCACTCTCTCTTTCTCCCACTCTATCTTTCCCCAACTCTCCCACTCTCTCTTTCTCCCACTCTCCCCCTCTCTCCCTCCATCTCTATCTCCATCTCTCCCACTATCTCTTTCTCCCCCTCTCCCTCTCCCTCCCTCTCTCCCTCTCTCTCCCTCTTTTTCCCCCACCCTCTATTTCTCCCACTCTCCCCCTCTCTCCCTCCCACTCTATATTTCTCCCACTCTCCCCTTCTCTCCCACTCTCTCTTTCTCCCATTCTCCCCCTATGTTCATCCCTCTCTATCTCCATCTCTCCCACTATCTCTTTCTCCCCCTCTCCCTCTCCCTCCCTCTCTCTCACTCTCTCTCCTCTCTCCTCTCTCCTCTTCCTACCCTCCCTCTCCTCTCCTCCCTCCTCCTCTTTCTCCTCTCCTCCCTCCATCTTTCCTCCCAATCTCCTTTCTTCCACTCCTCCTCTCTCTCTTCCACTCTCTCCTTCTCCCTCCCATCTTTCTCCCCTCTCTTCTCCCCACTCTCCTCCTCTCTTTCTCCTCTCCCTCTCTCCCTCCCACTCTCCCCTTCTCCCACTCTCCTACTCTCTCCCACTCTCTCTTTCTCCCACTCCCCCCTCTCTTCGTCCCTCTCTATCTCCATCTCTCCCACTATCTATTTCTCCCCCTCTCCCTCTCCCTCTCTCTCCCTCTTTCTCTCCCACTCTCTCTTTCTCTCCCACTCTCCCTCTACCTCTCTCTCTCTCTCTCACACACACACACTCACCTCTATCTCCTCTAATATACGGGTATAGGGGAGAGATATAGAATTAGGATAGAGGGTATAAACAAAAAGGGATAAAAGAAATATATTAAAAAAACATATTTCATCTAATGCGTGAGCGTTTTGAAGAAGTAGAGATGTTACCATTTTAGCAATAAATAACATGCTCACATTATAACATGAGCGTGTTTTGTCTTCCACTAAAAATGGTAAAAAAACTCAATATACCCATGATGTCAAGGCCCACATTCTACATATTCTCTTGGTTTTGTGCGTGCTCCGACAAAAAGTAGCTTTTTGATGATGTTGTGAAGTGTGCAAGAATTTTTTTCACATTCCACCACCTTTTCCATGATCTTTCTACCATATTTACATGAAATAGCAGATTTTCCACGTTGAAAGACATATAATATCAATTCAAGTTTGAATTCCATTGAAAATTTATATACAATTGAAGTTTGGAGGGGAACAAGCTTTCGAAAAAGTCAAATTGTTGTGGAGTTTGAAGAAAGAAGAAGCTAAGGCTACATAATTGGGTTGAACTTCTCCATTTGAAAGTCTATTTTTTTAGGTATGTGAATTCTTTACACATTTTCTTTCATTCTATTAATTTTTGTTATTTTGTATATTCCATGTTGATCATTGTTTGTTTGTCATTATAACCTTAGGTTGTCAATGCACAATTTAAATTACACAATTATATACACTTTCCAATTACCATTTTAAACCTGATGCAGAGCATCTACCAGGATCCACAAATCATCAAGGGTACTTCTAACCCTAACTTAAATTGAAGAAGATCAACCAACAAAGTCAATCATTTTTTCATCAAAATCCTTCAATTCCACTTGATTTCAACTCTTTTTCAAACACAAAAATAGATTAACCATCATAAAATTGATTGTAACATAGCATAAACCTGATTAGAAACTCAGAACCATTCAATTCATTCATGATTCACTAGTTCAAGAACTCAATGTTGCAACTTACATGGCACAATAACAACAAATCATGGAAGGTAACTACCAGCCTTTATCCAGACATCCAAGACACTATAATCAACATGTTATTGATTGAAATAAACCAAATACACATTCGAAATATCTTACCAAAATTCATCATGAGCATCCTTCCCCTAGTAGTATTCCAAACCCGTGGTGCAGGGGCACCTACAACCATGTTTCAAAATCTTCTTTGGTGACAGTTTGTCTTAAGGTCTTTGGGTGAGTTCAAGAGTTTTTAGATTCTTTTTCATAGCTTTTGTTGAAAATAAGGTCTAAATAGACCAATATTTCATGTATTTAGGGATTTTGTAAGTTTGGTGATCAAATGTGCAAGTATGCACTCTTGCTTCAGAAAATTGTCAATTTTGCCATATAATCTTTGAAGGAAAATTATTCAAATTGTAAATGAAAGTGAAAGAAAAGAGTCTAGAAGTTTTATTACCTAGATGAAATAAAGGTGTTTGAGTGGTTTTAGGTGTCTTGGACAACAAAGTTTCATAATGTTGCTTATTTAGCAAAAGTTGTCAATGTTAGCAATTTTTAAGACAAATGAAGGTCTTGGTAGTTAACAGGTGGTTGTAGGTTGGTTATGGATGTGGATCAGTTGGATAAGAGCATAAAACTATATTTAAAAACCTGGTATGGCCTCATTTGAGAGGTTGGTGGAGTTTGAATATGAAAGAAACTTGCATTTACACTGCTTTTTTGAAGATCTCACTACTTTTTGTGTGTTTGTAGACCATATACGAGTTGTACAGTCTTAGAAATGGTTTAAATTTTATACTCTTCCATAAATTAATGTTCATACTTTCATTTGGATCCATTTGAAGAGGTTTTGATTGAACTTTGTGCTTGGAATTCATAAATTTCTAGAAACTGGGTTCTTGGACAGTCAAGGATTTGAGGGAAATTTAATGTCTTAGATGGCATCCCACCTATTGTGCTCTATGTGAATTTGTGCGGTGAACATGTAGGATGTAATTAGTATGCTCTTACGAGTAGAGAAGAACAAGTTTAAAGTTTCCTCATGAATGATGTTGGTTTAAGGGGAAATACCCTATTTTCTCATAGAAAAACAATGGTGCAGACCTAAGAAAGAGGGGTGCAGCATTGCTAGAGGGAAAATGAGGGTTCCTTAAGCTTGGGGAGACCTATATAGAGGTGTCTGTGCAGTTTTAGAAGGTTGAGTTTCAGTAAGGAGGCCTAAGAACCCTTGTTTCCTAGGTTCTAGAGAGGGTTTTGAAACTTGTTGATGGAATGAGTACTTGGGGTCCTATAAACTTGATAATTATTAGTTTTGAAACCTAATAAAATATTATTTTTGGTCATGGAGGCCTAGTGGTGGGTTCTTGAGGGGGCCCCTTTGTAAAATTGGCTAATGTGGGCCCTAAAACAATGAAATTTGTCATTTTGAGGAAAGTGTCTTAAAAGAGTAATATGTGGATTTTTTATATGACTCATACCACTAAAATGGATATCTAGATCAATCATTTGTTTGACAGGTTTTTTTGGAGATTTGTGAGGAAAATCCCTAAAAACTGGTTTGTGAAGCCTACAAGGCAATTTTGGGTCAAAAGTGGCTTTTAGAAGAGTTTGTTTGATCTTTTTGTAGGTAGTTGAATGTCAAGATGCTGACATCTTGAAGGTGTTAAAAATATTTTTCTACATCAAATTTTAATTTGGATTCATAATGAAGAGTCATGGTTGATAGGTAACCCTATTGTCCTATTGAGTCAATTGAAGGTTGATATCTTGGTTGGCATATTTGAGAGAAGTTGTGTCAATTTGTAGCTCGGGTTCCCACCACTCTGCATCAACCCGATTCTAGGCACACAACATACATCAGAACCAAGGGTGACTTCTTTGGACTATGTTTGACTTCCAATAAACCTACCTAGCAAAAGGCTTCCCAATTACCCCAAATTTGTAAATGAAGTACCTTTTAAAGGTGAGGTTTCCACTCAAGCACCAAGAACAATCAATTTTCATGATACCAAACCACCAATTTCATGATTAATTTTCCCACATAAGGTCATTACCCTACTATCCCAAGAAACCCACCAAAACACAGCCAAAAATAAGGATTTTCAAGGATTTCACAACTCCGAGCCTCTCCCATTCCTCCCAAGGGTCCAAACACCTTCCAATACCTCTGCACAAACTTATCAAACACTCACAATGTCATTACACTCATTAGTTTTCAGAATCACCATCATGGTTATTCACTTTCACATAGAAATGTGCTCTGGCTAACCTAGTGCATCACTCCACTGACAAAACCCATGCTCTTCTAGACTCCCAAACACATTTGACATCTACATTATTATGTTACACACCAATCCACTGAGTTACGAATCCATCACAGTGGGTGGATTGGTGAAAATCAATACATTATAGCCTCAAACCCTTACACTGTCAAAACAAGGCAAACTTGGAGAAACGACTGAAAATGTCATCTAAAATGGTATTAAGACACCAAACCTTATTCAATTGAAGATAAATTCATGCATAAATTATCTCCCAAACCTTCAAGGAATCACACACCTGTACAGGTTTGTACACAAAGAAAGAACATAGGAAAACACAAGAAAATCACAAAAAACAGAGAATTCCTTTATTTTATTTTATTCAAATCTTGAAGAGAAGCCTCCATTTGAGAATTTACATGATATTTATATTTTTTCCCTTCAAAATCAACCCCACCAATGTATCTAACTATTTTTGTAACTTCTTAACTAACTTATCTCTTGACAACTTTGCCAAAAATGCATTTTTTTGCAAATGTCAAACCAAATCTCCACCCTAAACACCTAGAATGACTCAAAAGAACTAAATAAATATTAAGAGTGGTATAATAGATCTTATATAGCATATATCATTATATTAGACTCAAAAATAACAAGAACCTTGCTTTTATCCCTCTTCACATGCACTAAAAACCTTCCTTTTTACCCAAGAAACTAGTGGATTATTGAAAAACACTCATCCAACCCTCACACAATATTATGAATACTTAAAATAGGTCTAAAATGGTCTGCTCAAACTCAAATCAATAAGAAACCATGCTTACTCAACACAAAACACACTTTATCATATCAAAACCACTTGAAATCTCATGAAAAACTCAAAATTTCACTCTAGGGCTTCATGCCCACCACCCTTTTAGACCTCTACTGCACACAAACAAAA
Organism: Sequoiadendron giganteum; assembly: GCA_007115665.2. Classification (NCBI taxonomy): domain Eukaryota; kingdom Viridiplantae; phylum Streptophyta; class Pinopsida; order Cupressales; family Cupressaceae; genus Sequoiadendron; species Sequoiadendron giganteum. The sequence goes on from CM021100.1 coordinate 955,234,699, forward strand.
TTCCCTCACATATTTATTGATGGTCTTCCTTTAAATCTTCTAAATCAGTCTTTGCATCGATTTCTTCCTAAAGCCTAGACAACAACTTCTTGAATTGACAATTTTCATTCAATGGTGCTCCTGCACCAATGAATGATTCCATAGTTTGTATACATATATGACATAAGTTGAATTTTTGTATGATTTTCCATGCTTCCATTTTGAGCCTATCTTTCAATCATGGCATTCCACATTACCACTTTTCTTTAAGGCATTTTGGATTGAAAAAAATCATGTCACCTTTGTCTATGCTAGGTTAACTCTTGTACAGGATGATTATAAGTATTCTTTAAATGAAGCCTTGAATGACATATATTTTGATTAACTTGAATGGATACATTTTTTAGGAACTAATATTCATTTCATTACCATGGTATAGATAAAATTATCCGCCATACCAAAGAAAAAGATAAAGAGGAAACTAACAGACAAAGAGAATGAAACCTTCAAAGAAAAGGAGAGAGTTCGGGTGGCGGCATATCGTGAAAAGAAGAAATTGGAAACGATTAACGAAAACAAGCCAATTGAAGAAGAACCTCAACCATCAAAAAGAGAATAGGCATTGGTAGCATAAAATTCATGAATGCGAAAGCATCTTCAGAAGCCAAATTCAAATACCGTAGTTGGAGGCACACCCTCTATGACAAGTGAATATGAAGGGACACCATTAAGCACGAGCGAATATGGAGGGACACCATCTACTAGAAGTGAATATGTATAGACACCATCTACTGCAAGTGAATATGGAGGGACACCATCTACCGCAAGTGAATATTGTTGGACACCACCCAACACTTCTCAATTTGAGAGTACATCATCACTCAGATTTGACAAATAAGGTATTCCATCCTCCCCACGTGAACCTCAAGGTATTTAATCTTCTCCACCCTCGATCGAAGGTACACAATCTAGCCCACCTCAATTAAATATTGATGAAATTCCTAATGTTGAGATGTATGTACCTAGGAGAACACCACCTATAATTTTGCATAGAAAGCCAAAGTATTTGATTAATATTGATGATGAGATTTTGTAGCACATGGAAGGTAAGATTTCAACATGCACTTGTAGAAGATATGTTGATAATATTTGGAAATGATTCTTTGAAAGGCTAAATGAGACCGCAAGATATCAACTGTTTGTTGAAATGATGTGGGGTGTATAGTATAGGAGCATCATGAAGACTCTTGGGTTGAGAGCATCGAGTGAAGACACTATTGTGAAGAATCTAATGGATGCTTATGAGAGTGTGGGTAAGATCTCACGCTTAAAGGATAGTAATGTCACCCAATGTGTCATTACATCGAATTTGGTAAGCTATCAAACAAAGATATCTTGTCTCATTAGAAATATGAGTGAACAAATGACAATTAGTAGAATATTTTTATCAAGAGCCGTTCAAAGGCGGGAAAGAATTGAGGGCACTGATTCAAATGAATTATGGGAATTCTCGGGGAGACTATCACAAAAAGATAAAGAAGTTGTTGAATCCTTGAGAACACTAATTGAAGAGTATTGGAAGAATAAAACAAGGCCATCTCTAAATCAAATGGATGTGGTAAGAAGGATAATCGATAATCAGAATTGTGAGGCACATCCAAAGCATTTTTTGGATGACTCAAACCCAATTTTTTCATAAATTTGAAAATTCTTATCCTCAAATTAGTATTTCTCAAAGATTTTTTGAAATGCTTAAACCTTTTTATTTCAATATAAATCACACATGCACTACTTGTTGTTGTAGACTACATATTGAATTCTCTAACAATTATGATTTTTATCATTCTATATGTTTAGATTTGCATACTAACGATGTTTTGCAGGATTGTGGCATAGAAGCCCCACCAAAATCTTCAAGAGAGTTCTTATCAAAAAAATTATGTGAAATAGAGGATGGTCATATATTCTACAGGATAACATGCTTGGATGGTTCATGCGAGCATTGTGGTGGCTTCTAGCATATGCCAGTATGTCAACATATGGAAAGCACAGATGAGGTGGGACAAAAACTAGTAGATTTTGGGAAGTATAAAACAGTGGCATATGCTACAAAAGATGGGTCTCAAGCAAAAAGGTGTGATTTGGTTATTGAGAAGATTCCAGTGTACCAGTTTATGTCCATGTTTTTTGAAAATATACTATCTGACTATGTAATGCATACCCATAGAGCCTGGTGGTTAGACACACAATTCAAGCTATGCAATGACACCTTTCCAGTTGGAAACATAGTATCCATGGTTGAATTTGTAGAGAACTACACACTACAACCACAATGTGAGGTACAATCATAGTATTACAATTCCACATAGGTTTCGATATTTGTGCACATAGCATTCATTCATGCATTTGATAGCATAGATGACCAAAGGAAGGTATTGAGGGAGTACCACTTTTACGTTAGTGATGATCTCACACATTCTCCAGAGTTCATGCAAGGTTGCTTCCAGATTTTCTATAGTGGTTTGGTTCAGAGGGGCATAGCATACGACCAACATATAATATGGTTGGATAACTATGAAGCATAGTTCAAGAACTTGTGCATGTTCTACTAGTTGTGCAAGATGCATGTCATTACAGGTGTTCAACATATGTGGAACTTTTTTGAGGCCGGACATGGAAAGGGGGAGCATGATGGTGTAGGAGCATGCATGAATAGAGCATTAGAATGAGAAGAGGTAAAGTATAAAGATAGTGCAAAGTTGACAGATGCAAAATCAATCATCGAGTGGTGTAATGCTTCGACGGGTCCAGGTAATGAAGGTACATCTTCAGTTCATAGATTTTTTTGATTGATTGATGATACTAACGTTGCACCATATAAGGACTATTGTACACTAACAGGATCAAGTGAGGTACACTCTTTCCTTAGCTCAAATGTAGGTTCATGGAGTATTGATACACAAAAGATGGAATGCTTTTTCTCTTCATGTACAATGCAAGCCTGGAATGATTGTGAGTCAGCGAAGTGGGTTGAAAAATGGTTAACTAGTTATCTTAGCCCACTTCACATGTATCACCCTCTGACGGAATTGGAACTGACACAAATGGAATCATCAGTCGACTTTTACCACATATTAGATCCAGCTCAACCAGGTGATATATCTAATTGCTTAGTTGTTTAAATTCCATATTGTTATCTTACTTTGTACTGTATTAAAAATGTTGACTAATTTCAAGAGATTTTCTGCACATATCAATGTAGGGCATGTTTATGTAGAACTATTGTAGATGAAGACAATAAAGAGGGAACAAACTATTACTTGTTTCCTTATGTTGAGGCCAAAAATAAATTGGGGGCCCCATTTATAGATGGAGAAAACATCGAATACCCTACAGACTCAGTTGTGGTTCCAGGAACGTGGCTTAGAAGGTACCCACATTCGAGTGTTAAACATTGTTTGTTTTAGGTCTTTGACATGCATCGTAATATTATTCATTAATCGAACCTTTTCATGGTATCCAATGTTCATTTGACCAAATATGGGGGTAGACCTTTGAACAAGAACTTGCGAAAGGTCTATGAGTCTAACTGTGAGGCAATACTTGACACAATAAAGAGTAGAACAGACCTGGATGGTTCGTTGGATTAATTTATAAGTATATGCACATTGGTTCTTATTAATTTATACTTGTATGCACATTAATTTGTTTGATGCCAATTCTATCATCTTCTTTTACTTTTTCTATTTTTAAGTAACCTACTAAACGGTGATTGGTGTCCCCTTGCAAATATATGAGCCATCCTAGAGAATGTCAACCAGAAAAGCAATGCAACATCCTTATTTTGATAATCTTGACAAATATCAATCATGATTTTAAGCCATTAGAATAGTGTGTGAAAATATTGGTGAGGGAATTTCAAGTTATTCATTTTAAGTTAACCTTATCATGAGCAGCTATGATGTAGACATTATAAGAGCATCTGAAATTTCAACTTACTCTATTCATGAGAGGTGTGTTCAATAGGTATGTTGGAATTCTTAGTGAAGATGTATGACCAGGAGTGACTAAGTTGTGAGACCTGCATGCCTATCTATAAGTGCCTTCCATCTATTTTTATTTCATTTCCATTGTGGATGCTCTTTATTTTTCTCTTTTACTTTACGTATTTTTAAGTAAACTACTAAAAATTGATTGATCTCTCATTGCAGAAAATGTTGATTTATGAGCCATCAAAGAGAATCTCAGCCAAAAAAGCAATGCAACATCCTTATTTTGATGATCTTGACAAATCTCAATTTTGATTTCAAGCCATTATAAAAGAGTGTGTGAATCTTAGCGAGGGAATCTCAAGTTACTCAATTGAATTTAACCTCATAATGAGCACCTATTATGTAGACATTTAAAGAGAATCTTGAATGTATGAGTGACATTGTAAATGATCTGTGAGAATGAAGTACCTAAGGCATTGTAACGACCTTCTTCACTATCCTCATTAGGCTAACTAGGCCTAATTTAAAAAGGAACATACCTTTAAACATTCAAAAACCCCCTTAACTTGTTGGGGTAGCTATTATCATGTATCCAAAACCTCAAATCCGCAATTTCTCAGGACAAACTCACTCCATCATGCCAAACCAAAACCCTTATTTTATGCTAGTATAAGGAGGGTTTAATAAAAGGAATGGTTCCACACCCTACCAGAATATGCCACAATCTCAGACCTTCTTACAATAACCTGCAAAAACTCAAAAGAAAACCACCCAACCTCTACATGCAATATTTTATCAAACCCTGGGGTGAATCCTCATTTTTCATGACCTTTTCCATCGAAATCTACATGGGAAGCAACACAAACCCTATAAAAATTATTCCCTTTCACTTAGAAACTTCTCATCTAATCCTACAGGATTGCGTTGGGCCCCTCTCCAAAAACCTCTCTCAGTTTTGGCTATCTCGAAGTGGTTTTCCTATGGCGATGGATTTTCACTTGATGGAAAAAACGTCAAATGCAAGCAGTGAAAAGTTGCAAAGTGGTGCAACTTTCATTCTGACCAAGTAGACTATTCCAACATGTCCGAATAGGTATTTTTATGCTAGGCATGGTCATCTTTTGCACCCAAACACATGGAATCGCTTTGAGCTACGTTCAACTGGATTGATCCCTTAAGAGTCCAAAGTGCTAAATGGATGCAAACTTCAGCATGTTGTTACTCAGATACCATGATGCTTCAAAACTTCTTGTCTAATCTTACAACATTGTGTTGGGACCCTCTACAAAAACCTCTATTGGTTTTGGCTATCCAGGAGTGATTTTCTCGTGGTGGCAGATTTTCACTTGATGGAAAAAGTGTCAAATGGAAGTAGTGCAAAGTTGCAAAGTGGTACAACTTTCACTTTGCAACTCATGTGACCAAGTGGAATATTCCAATGCATCTGAATAGGTATTTTTATGCTAGGAATAGTCCTCTTTCATACCCAAACACACAGAATCACTTCGAGGTACATTCAACTGGATCGATCCCTTAAGGGTCCAAAGTGCTAAATGGCTGCAAAATTCAACATGCTATTACTCGGATACCATGATGCTTAAAAAATTATCATCTAACCCTACAAGATTGCATTGGGCCCCTCTATAAAAATCTCTCTCGATTTTGGCTATCTCTGCTCGTGGCAGCAAATTTTCACTTGATGAAAAAAGTGTCAAATGCAAGCTGTGCAAAGTTGCAAAGTGGTACAAATTTCACTCTGCAACTCGTGTGACCAAGTGGACTGTTCCAACACATCCGAATAGGTATGTTTACACTAGGTATGGTCCTCTTTCAAACCCAAACATGCGGAATCACTTTGAGGTACGTTCAACTAGATCGATCCCTTAAGGGTCCAAAGTGCTAAATGGTTGCAAACTTCAACATGCTATTACTCGCATACTGTGACACTTAGAAAATTCTTGTCTGATTCTGTAGGATTGTGTTGGACCCCTCTACAAAAATATCTCTCATTTTTTTCTATCTCAGAGTGGTTTTTCAGTGGCGGTGGATTTTCACTTGATGCTTTAAGTGTCAAATTCGAGTTGTGCAAAGTTGCAAAGTGGTGCAACTTTCGCTCTGCAACTTGTGTGACCAAGTGGATTTTTCCAATGCATCTGAATAGGTATTTTTATGCTAGGCATGGTCTTCTTTCACACCCAAACACGTGAAATCGCTCTGAGCTACATTCAATCGGATCGATCCCTTAAGGTTCCAAAGTGCAAAATGGCTGCAAACTTTAGCATGTTATTATTCGGATACCATGATGCTTAGAAACTTATCATTTGATCTTATAGGATTGAGTTGGGCCCCTCTACAAATCCCTCTCTTGGTTTTGGATATCTCGTGGTGGCGGATTTTCACTTGATGGAAAAAGTGTCAAATGCAAGTAGTGCAAAGTTGCAAAGTGGTGCAACTTTTGTTCTACAACTCATGTGATCAATTAGACTATTCCAACGCAACTGAATAGGTATTTCTACGCTAGGCATGGTCCTTTTTCACACTTAAACATGTGGTATCTCTCTGAGGTACGTTCAACCGGATCGATCCCTTAAGGGTCCAAAGTGCTAAATAGCTGCAATCTTCAGCTTGCTATTACTTAGATACCGTGATTCCTAGAAACTACTTGTCTAATCCTATAGGATTGCGTTGGGCCCCTCTACAAAAACCTCTCTCACTTTAGGCTATCCCAGAGTGGTTTTCCTGTGGCTGTGAATTTTCACTTGATGGAAAAAGTGTCAAATGGAAGCAGTGTAAAATTGTAAAGTGGTGCAACTTTCATTTTTCAATTCATGTGACCAAACTAACTACTCCAACACATCCTGATAGGTAGGTTTACGCTAGGCATGGTCCTCTTTCGCACCCAAACACATGGAATTGATCCGAGTTGTGTTCAACCGGCTTGATCCCTTATGATGGCATGCAAAATAATGGAAAAGAGAAACATACAAATGATGATTGAGAAGTCTGAGTATTCCACAAAAAAAGTGTATGATCATTGGTGTAGACCACCTTATTCCTCCATTTGATGAAGAAGGTCTAGTTCAGTGGTTTTAGTAATTATCTGATGGCGAATAAGTTGTTCAATAGGTTGTTGTGGGTATTTTGAGCATGCTTTGTCTTGAATAAGGTCAATTAAGACCATTAGGTATGTTTTAGGGTGACTTTTGGGTCTAGTGATAAAAAATGTGAAAATTTTAATCTTGCACTAGAAGTTGTCTTTGTAGCCTTTGAAGAAAAATTTGTGAATTTGTATATGAGTGTGAAAGAATGGATTTTTTTTGATGTAATAAGGCTATTTCTAAGCCATTTGTGTGGGTTTTTTTTTAGACTGTAGGAATTGGGTAGCACGACCCCCTATAAACTGTAGTGCGCCTAGTAAACTTTTTAACGTGACCGATGGCACTGGCGCGACACGCCCTCTGGTACCACGGGTTTGGGCGAAGACTAGACCTTGTGACCTCTTGCCTGCAACAGGATGCTTTAGCCAATCGAGCTAGGACCCTTGCCCCTAACCATTTGTGTGGTTTTAGAGCTCATTAGTTGTAGTCATTGGGTTGGAGGAGTCTAAAGTTGCAAATTTGTAAGTTGCTTAAAGCAACAATTTTTTATTTTCTATGAATAGATAGATATCTATATTAATATAAAGATATAATTACAAATTCACCAAAAAGGGGTAGGTGGTGAAAAGGAAGACCCCTAATGTCACATGGGAAGAGCCCAAAAAATCCAAAATATCAATCACATGGGCCTAGCCTAGAAGTCCAATAACATAAAATAAAATTAAGTGGCCAAAGTAGTGCCAGTAGATCTTGGGGGATCCCTATCATCCAGATTTTTCCCCCATACATTAGCGGGGTTTGGAGTGATGTCAGGAGGTGCACCCCAACCATCATCTTCTTTATCTTCATATTTTTCCTCGCGTCGAGGCAAGATTGCAAGAGCCATCTGCAAAAGACTTTTGCCACTGGTAGGCCAGCCAAATCCAGAAGCAGTTGGAGCATTAGAGGGCCACCCAGTACTGCCATCAACACTCCATGTAGCACCACTAGATTTCCAGCCCTGACCAAGATGCAGCGAAGGAGAACGAGCCTGCCTAGGAGGTCAAGAATCCCATTGAGCAGGAGGCTGGGAGCAGGAACGCACAGAGTAACTTCACTTCCAGCCCCGAGAAGGTGACCGGTCATGGGAGGAGGAGGGCGAATTAGGCATCTAAGCCATAGTACAAGGGGCATTTCCCTAGTAGTCCAGGAGGACCTGTAGGTGAGCCACTTCTAGTGCAACCTTGTTGTCTTGCACCTGAATCTATAAGAGAACATTAGAACATATAACTGTTTTAACATAAAGAGACACATTAACATCTAAATGAGAATGAGCAAATATACAAGCATTTCTGTCTTTCCAGATATTGAAGAGGATTTCCACCCTGAAAGTGTATCGAATTTGGGTGAACTTAGTTGGGGTTCCAGGCAGGTCCCCCAGCAGAACCATATGCCAAGAGAAGGGTTTCGGCCAAAAAGACAGAAAAAAATCATGAATCCATGTCCAAAGCTACTCAACTGGGACAAAACCAAAAAATATGCTTAAAGCTTTCAGACTTCCCACAAAAAGGGCAGCGAGGGTCAGGAACCCCTAAATGAACAATCCAAGAACCCACAGGCAAGCCTTGGAAAATAATACACCAAGAAAAGTGGGTCAGCTTCGGATTAACAATTGCAAACCAAGTGGCATCAAACCTCTTACGCCAAGTATGGGCAGAGGAATTAAGAAGCCACCTCTGGTTCAAGGAACTGATCATAGGAAAATGGGGTGAAAGCCACCTATAACCAAGCCGCGGCTTGTAGCTCCTAAGAGGAGTGTCTAGAAACCATTTCCAGTCTTTCCACCAAGGTTTTTTCCCATGAATGCCAACTTTTTGAAGCATTTTCATCGGAATGGTGCTCACCAGCCCGTCAAAAGTAGGACGGTTTTGGTTTTGAAGACTGTACTAGGTTTTAAAAGCATCCCACTGCAAGAGACACATGGTAGGTGGGTGAAAGAGCTAATGCATTGTTTGAATGCCCTTCTTATAAAATCTGAGGGCCTTGAGCCAAGGCAACTTGGCCAGGGGTTGACCATTCTAAGCCAAAAGGGGAGATCACCATAAGTTATGTTGGTTGATGGAAAGCCCATCACAAAAACCAGCCCCGATCCAACGAAGCCAAGGCTTAACAGTTTCCCAAGAGTGCCAGATGCTCTTGGCCATAAAGGAGCCAACAATTTGCATCGGCTCCCTCATAACCAGGAGGGTTTGGAGATTGATTCCTTTCTAGGCAAGCCTGTGAACAGGAAAACCAGACTGAATACAATGCCTGGGGAGAATCTTCCAGGCTTCATCCTCGATGAGAGATCAGATAATCCATTTGACACAAAGAGCAATCCAAGCCCTCCAGAGTCCTTGGGGAGATAGCAAAATTCCCAAGTGATCCGATGAAAACCCTTGTGGGTTTCAGAAGAGGCCCATAAAAAATCGTGAAGGAACTTTTCAAGTCTACTATAGGCAGCTTTAGAAGGAGCCCGATAGGAAGAATAGTAAATGTGAGTGGTAGCCAAAATTTTAGAGCACACCTGGAATTTGTCAGCCAGCAAAAGAGGCTTAGTAATCCAATAGGCCATCTTCTGTTCAACCTTGGAGAGCACAACTTTCCAAAGTTTTCGAGGGGAAGCCAAAAAGGCAAAGAGGATGCTCAAAAATTGAAATAAATCTCCTTGCCCTATCCACTTCTAGTAATAAGTTTGGAGCCACGCAGGAGTGGGGAGCACCGATTTTTTGTAGTACAAGGTCTTGTGCCATTTAATTGCAGAGCCGGAGGTAAGACAAAAGGTATTAAGGCAATCAAGGGCAGCAGTGATAGATCCTCCATCCTCTAAGAGAGTGAGAAAGGAATCATCCGTGAAGTGGCCATTGACAAGTTGTTCCTTAGAGTTCAGGAGAGATATTCCTTTAACACATTGCTGGGAGACAACATTGGCCAGGAGATATCCAAAGCCCTCAACAACCAGAACATACAAAGTAGGGGCAAGAGGGCATCCCTGGTGAATGGAATGAAAAAGACCAAAAGTAGATGATTGGAAGCCATTAATGGAAATGCAAGTTGAGGCATCAGAAAAAAGCATATGAACAGACTGTATAAAGTTGGGCCCAAAGCCCAAGGCTTGCAACATCGTAAGAATGAAAGGCCATTCAATGCGGTCATAAGCTTTGGCGAAATCAATTTTAATGAACACTACTTTCTGGTTCGACTACTGAGCCCACTCCATGCCTTCCCAAATTGCAATAATGTTATCTAAAATAAACCTAGATTTAATGAAACCAGTCTACTCAGGACGCACAACCTAAGGCAAGAGGTGACGAATTTTCAGAGTCAGGGCTTTGGTAATGATTTTGTAAGAAACATTGAGAAGCGTGATGGGCCACCAGTTGCAAATATCATCCAGATCCCCAGGCTTAGGTATAAATTTAATATTGTCTTTATTTATTAAATTTCCTAGAGAATTGGTTTGAAAGGCTTCAAGATAAACATGATGCAAGTCACTCCCAACATAGTCCCAAAGAGCTTTGTAAAATTCACAAGGAAAGCCATCAATCCTAGGAGCCTTATCATTGGCCATGGAGGAAACTGCTTCTTTGAGATCATCAATTGTTAACAATTGATCACAAAAATTAATCTGGGTTGAAGAAAGCCTATGCGACACAACAACAAGGTAGTCCTGAAGGGCTTGCTGATGCACAAGCATGGGGTCCTGAGCAGTGAAAACCTATACATAGTGACGTACAAAAGCTTGGAGAATTTTAGGTAGCTCAAAGAGCACCTGATTACCATCTTGATTTATTTGATGCCTAGGAATGAATGTCTGGCATGAAGAGCCAAAAGAACTCTTTGTAGGCACAATCACCAATTTTGAGCGAGTGAAGCCAAGCCTTGATTTGAGTGCCTCTAGTCGAATGATTATTTGCCACTTGTTTTTTCTATCTTAAATCCGCCACCCTAACTTGATGTGATTGGGAGAAAGGACTAGCCACCAAAGCCTCCATAACCATACACAAGTTGGAAGTGGTGGCCACGTAAGAACACCGATGAAAGATAGCAAGCTAGCACCCATAAATGCACAAGAAATGCATAGTACGAATGATGGCATCATTCCATCAAACAATCCAACCCGTATGGCCAGGTGGCCTGCACTCAAAATTCCATACCCGGTGGATGTGGGCCAGGGTGGGCTTATGACAAAGCAAATATGTGTTGAAGAAGAATTGAGTCTTACACGTGTGAGGTTGACAAGATGCCCATTCAATGAAAATTTGAATAGGGAAGTGATTAGAAAGAGTCACATCCACTAACGGCTTAATAGGCAAGGCATAACTATTGAAGGAAAAAATATTGAGCCAAGATCATAGCACGATCAAGGCATTTAAAGACTCTATCAGCACCAGCCCTATAATTGCACCAAGTGTGCTAGAGAGAATGAGAATGGTGGAAGCCCATATTGGGATAAAAAAGCCCCAATTTAGTATGCATGTAAAACCACACCTCCCTTTCACCCGCTGCCCAATGAAAAGGAAAGGTGCCATTCTTGTCGTACACCATCTCTACCATGTTGAAATCCCCACAGAGCAACTAGGTGGCAACTGGCAAAGAATCAACAATCTAGTGCCAAAGTAAGCAACGCTCCACGACATCATTAGAGGCATAAACATTAATAATCCCGAAGGAATGATTCTCAATATTGAGAAGAACCCAGACTACCCACTGGGAGGGGTCAACCCCATGGTCCACCACACAAGAATGCAGTCGTGGGGCCAAAAGAGTAGCAGCTCCACCATGACCAGCCTCATGCAAAGTGCAAAACATAGTACTAGCTGGCCAAATAGAGCAACAAGCCGAAGCAAGCAAGAAACTTGAAATTTTAACTTCCAAGAGACAAAGCACTTCAATCCCTAGGTAATTCTTCAAAGTATTCCTAACATAATACTTCTTGGAGAGGTCAGTTAGACCTCGAACATTCCATGAGATAAAATTCATAGAAAATCTTCCATACTTGCAGAATCCCAATCCTCTTCACCCAGGGAAGAGAAGCTAGTCTTCAAAAAATCTTGTGGGACAAAACCAATCTGAATAGAAGGAGAGGATCTCCATTTTTTAGGCACATATTCACCTTATTCCGGTGGAGGAGACGGGCTATGAGATCACTGTTGAGTCCCTACTGCGGAGGAGAAAGCTAGTTGAGCACACAAAACAACCGCAAGATGAGGCATGGCCTTTGACCTAGGTTGTAAAACATCAAAAGTAACTCCTGGGGGAGTAGCTATCCCCTTCTCTGAAATGTTTGAAACCAGTTTGGTTGGTTCAGGGGCCTTGGGAGCCAACCCAGAACCAAATGACTTATTTTTCTAGTTTGAAACCATAGTCCACTTTGTTTCAGCCTTAGTAGAAGGCTCTGTTAGACGAGGCTTCTCAACATCCCGTGAATGAGAGGATGTACGAGGAACTGTCAAAGGGCAATCCTTGATCTTGTGGTTAGTTGACTGGCACCGATAGCACGTGTTGGGTAGATTGAAATATGTGACTTACTAGGTGTGTCTAATATCACCAATTTGAATGTCTACGGACTCTTTCAAATCCTTGGATAAATCAACTTCTACACAAACCCTCTTCTGAGGACAGGCTTGGAAGAACCTATCTGGTTCGATACAAACAAACCTCCCCAAAGAGGAAGTAATATGGTTCAAGAAAGGAACGCAAGTCAAAGGTAACCTGGGAAACTCAATTCAGACTGGGACACGCATTTTGGAGTCTTCTGAGACAGCAAAATCTTGGGTCCATGCCTAGAAAACCAACAAGGAAGACCGAACATACTAGGGCCCATGACCCAAAATAGCTTAGACACGACTAACTTCCGCAAAGCGAAACAAAAAAAAACCCTTGGTCAGATTTTGGACCATATCAAGGCGAACCCCATGAGAGACCTAGGCCTTGCTGACCCAATCTTTCAACACACTTTCGGGGGGAGTCCTCCCAACAAAATAACCCACAAGGGTGTGTTGTTCGAGCCATTGACATGCAAAATCAAAATCAGGTAAAGGTAAAACTACATCAGCAAGGGCATCAAAATGCTTACCTTGTGAAAGACTTCCAGAACAAATTTATGAGGGTGTTTGTTTGGTGAGGGAGCCATTAAACTACGCCGACGAACCACTAACACCAGCAACAATTGTTGGGTTAGTACCAGTTGAAGGCATAATAAACCCCTAAAACCGCAGTAAATGCGGTCGTACTCAATGAAGGAAACAATTTCCCATGCAGGAAGTGCAGTATGACACAAGAGGGGCCACGAATGACCTTAGAAAGCACAAAACCCTAGCAGAGCTCATGCACCACTATCGTCCTCTAGTCTCTTGAATCATACTTTCATTACAAGAGGAAATGATAAATCCCAAAGCAACAAATTTGAAATGCAACAGTTACTTGTTTTGAAGGTTGGTTTTTAGTTAGTTGAGGGCATGGATTAGTTAGAGAAGGGTGTAAAATAATATGTAAAGCCTTGAGAGGCTCGAATGGAGGTTTCTTTTGAACTTTTGGAGAATATCTAATAAGAATTATTCACACTGTTCTTTGTTTTTTAGATTTTTGATACAAACTTGTTGATCTTGTACTTGGTACGACCTATAGCTTTTATATACGGTCCCAAGGCTGAAATGGATTCAAAGAGGGCTTATTTTTCTTTCTTTTAGTGGTATTTTGGTGCAAAAACCATAAAAGAATAGGAGAGTTCTTATGGTTTTTCTGCAAGTGGTATGAAACCCTCAAAAACCAATATTTTGAGTGAAATTCCCTCATCTTCCATCTCCACCATGTGCTAAGGCTAGATCTAGGTGGAATGGAAGAGTACCATGTATATTTTGATTCCATGTTCGTTTTAGAGAATGGCTTGAAGGTGGCAAAGATATCTTTGGCATTCTAGGCCAGACATCTCTATGTGATAAGCTTGATTTTTTGTAAAATCTGATTTTTGGTTGTTTTCATAAGTGTTTTGTGACAAGGGTGCTTGGGAGAATTTGATTTGTGTTGGAAAATTTTGTAAGAACCTATTTATGGATGAGGGGTGCTAGGGTGACCAAGGTACTTGATTCCTTGTGTGGAGTAGCCTAATTAGGCCTACCTTGTAGCATTCTATTTTGGCCTGTCATGGATTTTTATTTTGTTGTCAAGAAATGGGCCTTTGAGGACTTGTGAGAATTGGTATAAGATTCCTAGAACTAGTGTCCTTGGTCTGGTTAATGCCTTTTTAGTGGTTCATGTGTTGGTTGTCCTAGTTGGTTAGGCTGAAAGAAATAGAAGGCCTAGTTTAGAAGCAATAGGTCAGAAGTGGTTTCCAAGAATAAGGTGAGTTGTGTTGAGTTGGGTTGGTCATGTTGGGAGGTTTCCAGGTCTTCTCTAAGTTTTGGTCATGTCTAGTTTGATACATTCCATGGTTGGGTAGTTGAGTTACCTTGTTGAGTCAAGTGAATGTTGGAGTCCTAGTGGATATTTTAGAGAAGCCGTGTCAAATCAAAACTTGTTTGAGCCACCCTACATCACCTGTAGACATCTAAATTTGACCAATTCCACATGGTCAAAATTGTCTACTCTATTCATCTATTTTAGTAATAATGATTAAATAATTTATTTAATCAATATTCTATTTCTACCTAAGGTTCCTAAAGTATATAGTTCCATAATTAAATACTTTACCTTAACCTTTTTCTTCTCTAAATTAAATAAATATGTCAATTTATTTAATTTAGTCACTAAATCTTTTGATTAAAAATCAATTTTTAATTCCTCGTTTTATCTCTCCTTGTCACACCCTTCATAATCTTTTTCTAATCTGGATCAAATAAATTAATGCATGATTTGGATGTGCACCACTTAATCAATATTAGTGTCACATCCTCCATAATCTCCCACTTGCTTCTAATCTTTCATTAATTATCCTAATCCTATGTTTGCACAACCTTAATCAACATCATTAGCCACATTTAGCATGTCTTTTTAAGTCAACCTTTTCATTTCCCTTTCTTGGCCTTGACCCTCTTTCCCATGTGAATTTTTAATTCACATTTATTCACCCTAGGTCTCTCTCCTACCCATGTGAATTTTTAATTCACCTTTTATCTTTCCAAGGTTTACCTTATCCCCATACAAGTTCTAGAACATGTGACTTGTCACTTCACATGTGCCAAAGACTTCTAGAACATTGTACTTGTCACATCACTCACATGTGACAAATTCCCACTCTTTTGGAAACTCTCTCTTATCCATTATATTCTCTCAAGCATGTGAATTTTTAATTCACGCTTATTTTTCCAACTACTTTCTCATTCCCCATGGAGATTTTTGAGGAATTCTAAAATCCCTCAAATGTATTTTTCACTCTCATTTGGGAACAAGAAGTTCCTTTTTGAGGAAATCTTCTCATCCCCCAAGGTACTTGTCCTTCCTCCACATCATGAAGCTTTCTTCCACCTCACTTCCACATCATCTCATCCTAAGCCATCTCACCTTCCACATGTCAAGATGTGAGGGCTTGTGAGTCCTCAACTCACCATATCCCTCCATCTTGACCTTGTTGGTTTAATCTCAACCATTGAATTCTCTAGAGAATTCAAATTGCTCTATAAATACCTTAATCTCTTCTCTTATTTAACAAAACTTAGCCATTTGCACCCTTATGCTACCAAATATTTAATTCAACTTGCAAGCATCATATTAGCCATTTAGCCATTAGCACTTGAATTAATCTCATTGCACATCTTGCATACACCATTTAAATATACATTCAAGGAGCACACAAGCTTTCAAATATCAAGGTCCAACAAAGGAATCTACAACAAAGAAGGTATAATCACTGGTCTTTTTTATTTCATCTTATTTCTTTTCATTATCATGTCTTAGGCTAATCTTGAGGTGTACCTTAGTGTTCTTCCATTATTGCATATTAGTTAGATTGGCATCTTTAGAATATGATAGACATTTTAGGAATCACATCACCAATGGTGCTTTGCAATTTTAAGACTAATTGAGAGTGTGTTGCTTTGTTAAATAGACCTATTCAAAGGTCTAGGACAATGTTGAGTTCATTTCTTATTTTTATTATAAATTATAACTTGCTTTCTCTTGAGTCTATTCTGTATAAAAGAAATAATATTACAAAAATTTGACATATAAATCTTTCGATGGTGACACATCAAAAACATATTGGAATATTTTTATGAATCATTTCATGGAATACCAATTGAAAACATGTTTTTTTCTTCTAGATAAAGTTGTTTAGCATCAATCAATCTATATTCAAGACAAACCATGAAGGACAAAAATGATCAATGCTAGGGCTAATCAATTAATGATTATACATGTGAATAAGTCAAGCAAGTACATGTCAATAAGGGAAGCACAAGTACTCAAAAACACATAAGCCTCAAAAAGTATACACACGAATACATAATATACACAAATTAATACAAATTATATGCATGAATACAAGGTATACACATGAAAACATGCAAGCCAAAAATTATACATTGGAACACACATAAGTCACAAAGTATACATGTAAGTTGTAAAGTATACACTTGAATACACCTAGCTCATATCTATTGAACCATCAATTTAAAATGCAAATATGGACACCATCGATAAAAGATATTTGTATTAACCAAATAGCCATGTAGGCATTCATCAATATATGTTGATATAAGTTTGAAATATATGTACAAAATAGCCATATAGGCTTACAAGAATGCCATATAGGCATACAATGTCAAATATGTCCAATACAAAATATGTACAAAACTGCCATGTAGGCATACAACAAAGGACTCTGGAATGAAAAGTCATTGCTCTTCATGCACTAGAAATAAAATCTTTCCCTTTTCTTTTTGATCGGATGGTGATAGTTATGTCACTCATTTTTGTTGTGCTCAAGGAGTGCTCTTGCTGCTCCTCCTAGTGGTTAGTTCGTGGTGAATTTTTAACTATTACAATAAAAATTAAAGACATGAATATATAGAAATTATATTATAAAAAAGGATATATTTGAAAAAATAATTAGTTACCGCCATCTCATGATATCTCTCCATGAGGGATATATTCCCATGCCCATGCTCAGGCATTCTCAAGCCCTGTATAAACCATAAAAATAGAAATTAAACTACATGAATCAATAATGATTTGAATTTTCACTAACTAACATCTATAACAACGAATGTAAATTAAAATTTACTAATTTTCTACATACCTCCCCTGTTAGAGCCATCAAGGATTGTATAGCAGATGACACACCAATAGCCATTGCCCTCATCACATTTGGAGGTATTTTGGCTTGCAACATCTAAAAATAAAATAACAAATTATTCAACGTAATTAACGATGTGCATATAAAATACACAAATCTATTAAGTACAATTCATTAGTTAAAATATTTATTCTATTACCTCTGTGTAGGTTTGAATAAATCCACCACCACTGGGAAGTGTTCCATCAAAACCTCTAATATTATTTTGTTCAACGTCCAAAATCACATATTGAATTACCATTCATAAAACAATGCTATTAACATGTAATAAATTTATTATTGTTTACTAGTTACATACCCCAATGATAGGTGTACTGTAGAAATAAGTAGGTGGGGTCCAATGTATCCAGTCTCAACACTGTGACCTTGCAATTTTATTAAAATCATAAAAAAAATTAGTTAATCTTGCATTTCAAAATCGAAATTTAATAAATTAAATTCAATGAACATGTTAAATTTTACCTGACTATCAATGTCATATGCCTCATGCAAAATGTCAATTTCCCTCTCCATCTCCATAGTTGTAGACAGATCTTGCACAACAACCTCCTAAGTGTCGGTGGGGTCATATGAACAAGTCACCCCACAATATTGACACACATGGGTTTGAAGGCCACCACTCGAAGACTCCCCTGGATGGCGCTATAGAATAGGGCTAGTATGATGGATGACACTCTGGGTCAGAGTGTTGATTGCTTGCAATGTCTCTACATCATCACTTTTCTTCACGATGAAAGGCATAACAACGTGCTCATGAGGTGGCCTAGCGATATCTCGTCTACCTTGCCACATAGGATCCAGTTGTGCATCGGGTCTATCCTGAGCTGATCCCCAACCTCTCCCCTAGAAATCCCTCATATCAAAAAAATTTGGGATTTTGTTCAATATGAACTCATTGTATAGTTTCCTAAGGAAATATTGTGGGACTTCACAATTGTTGCATGGTGGGTAATCAAAGACCATGTACCACCTATCATAAAACTGGTCCCTAATCCATTGGTGGTGGCACCAATGGATAGGAAACTTCTTCACATTGAGGGTAATATTTTGATTTGTGCGTGGATTAGTGAAGAATGAGTACAAATCACCTTTTGTAATTTTTAAATTATTTACATCTTTATATGATAGTTTATTTGCATAATAATCCCTAGCCGCCTACCTCCTATCTTGCCATCCAATTATTTGTTTGCTAATTGATCTATATTTGTTAACATATCTTTCAATGAATTTTCTAGGGTCATTATTTCTATGGTTGAGCCTTTTGGATCACTCAACCTACTGATCAAATCCTTAATTTTATTTTTGTTGTTCTCAATTTCACTCATTAATTTTTTTTGAGTGCTAGGAGGGGGTTGAGCGATTGGTGGAGGAGGTTATTGTTGTGGTTTATTTTGATCTTGAGGATTTGGTTGGTCTTCCTGTTCAGGATCTTGAGGGTTTGTAGGTTGATTTACATCTCCTAAAAGTTCAAACAAATATATAACAAATTCAACCTAAAACTAACTAATTCAAAATAGAAAGCACACAATTCTTACCTCTCACACCTCTTCCTCGTCGTGTCATCATCATTGTGAAGAAATAGCAATTGATGGTGAAGAATTTTTCTGAATGGCTCCTCCTAAAATGTGAGCACAAAAAATGGGGGTTTTGGTCATGGCTAGAAAAAAAAATAGTCAAAATGAAAATGATAGAATTTCTCTTCTTTTTTTCTTTTAACAAGCAATAACGTGAGCGCGTTATAACGTGCTCATGTTATTGGCTTGTTGTTGTTGAGCCTCAAGCTCGGAACAACAAGCCATAATGTGAGCGTGCTATAACATGAGGGCATTATAACATGCTCGCATTATGAATTTTCAAAAGTTTTTTTTCAATGTGGCTACGAAATGGCTACCCATTTTCATGCACCCGCCCAACCCTTTGTGGGAAAATCAGTTAAAGGGGAGAACTATTGCGCTAAACTGAGTAACCTCTAGATTTTAAAGAGTCAGCTCTTCTCTAACTAGGGTTTTGAATGGGAAAAGGAAGCAAGTATAAGAATAAAGGATCTAACTAGGGTGATGTTTCGAGACTAGATGTAAGGCATCATAGACCTATCTTGTAGATGTGATCTAAGGGCCCATTCAACAATCTTCTATGTTCCAGAATGAAAGGAAACAAAGATAAAATCTAAATGATCCACTCAAAGAAATAAAATAATATTTATATGCATTTACTAAAAAGAGGAATCAAAGACATGATCTAAACAAACAAGCTTGCATTAAAATTATAGAAGTTCTAAAAATGAAACATTTAGCACCACAATGGCACAGTAAAACTTTATCACAATCTTCAAGAAAACAAAAAGGTCAAACAATGGAACAGTCAGCAAGTCTTTACAATAATCTAAAAAGTGGTAAAGGCCTCGTTCTTCTACCAATATTTCCCCTATCAAAATTTGAACCCTATTGAAATTTGAACTCTTGCTTCGATGGAAGAAGCAGTATTTATAATGAAACCCAACTCGGTGAGTCAATAATAGAAAAGATCCCCCAATCATGAGAAATGATGCTTTTAGCAATGATTTCCCTTTATCGTTGCAAGCAAAAATATTTGAGCCATGAACGAGGATGCCCTAAATTTGGATGCATCCTCTACGAATGATAGAGGTGGTCCTAATAGACCAGAGCATTGACATGTGCAATTCACTCATGGCAGTAGTTATAAAATATGGCAGTTGGTGATAGGTTGTTTCCTGCTCAGTTGTCCCTCACGAGGAAGCCTTTAGAAGATCATGTGGCAAGTGGTCGAGGCCAACGTTAATCCTTTCTCTTAAGTGATGAAAAAATTGTGCTACAAAGACACGTGGAGGTCTCTAAACATACTGTGCTGAAGGTGGGGTCCGCCAAGGAATGTGTGTGGACTGATGCAACATGGAAAGCGATCGGGGCCCAGAAGGAGAGCGATACAAATGAGCACTAAATATTGCAAACCACTGGTATGTGGAAGCACGATGCAATATTTTGAAAAGTGAGAGGAGGAAACCTTGCGAGGAGCACTTGGTTGACAAGTGGCAATATTCACAATGAGACTTGGTGAAAGGAGCCTGATATTTCCTTTTAAGAGAGAGTGTGGATGGTATTTAAGAAAAACAAAATCACCTGAAGGGAGCTTAGGAATTTTATGTTCACAAATTTTGGCAACTTATCAAGGGCATTTCTCTTTCCGAATGAGGAACCCAAATTCTTTTGGGTTGTAGACCAAAGACTTATACATCAAGCGGCGTGATCAGAGCTTAGAGAGGGCAGTCTAAGAGGAAACCATTCATCCTCGGATGGATTCAATATGTTCCATAGACCTTCTTGCACTCCATGTAGATCGATAACTTCTTCATAAGGCAGCACCGGAAATATATAGGCCCAGGACTCGAGTTGAAAAATGAGTTGTGTAATCGGATGAGTGACGCTCTCAATATCTCCTGCAAAAAACGGTTGACTGAAACTCTGGAAGATAGACGCATCTTGTTGCTTCTCCTCAATATTTTATACAATATGCTCCACCATGGCCACTAACTCATCTTTAAGGAATGGATATGGCAAGCCCATTTGAGTCAGGTGACAGAACTTGGCCCATATGCTATTCATGATTTGTTCCAATTTGGTGGCACATTCATTAGCATGAAGAATAGATGTGTGGTAGTGGATGAACCTATTAGTTGTTTTAGCAGTGCCCCTACGGTCTTCAATCCTTGCACCTATCAAGACTTTGTCTAGGACCTGATATAGCCTCTCCAATAATCTCTTGGCCTTCGAAACTCTTTTGGTGATGGACTGTGGGTGCCCGATCATCACAAAAACATCTCTGCCCAAGTCTGTTGCCTCTGCTATAAATCAGAGTGTTGGCTGTAGAGTTAGGAAAAAATTCTTCACTCTTTCCCAATATGAGATGTATAACTATTGAGCCACCTG
The DNA here is from genome assembly GCA_007115665.2 of Sequoiadendron giganteum. NCBI lineage: Eukaryota > Viridiplantae > Streptophyta > Pinopsida > Cupressales > Cupressaceae > Sequoiadendron > Sequoiadendron giganteum. The sequence continues at coordinate 955,256,024 of CM021100.1, forward strand.
AAGAAGGTCTGTTTGATCGATAGTCGGTGGGGAAAGTCTTTCAATAAGGAAATTTTTGCATCCCTTTTCTCTATATCATATGCGAGCTTCGTAACCTTTTGGTTTGTCGTGGTGAGTTGTCCCTACAACATCCATGATTCTATGACCCAGCTAGCTTTGGCTCGCTCCTTTTTTTCTAGTGATTTCTCTAGGGAATACCTTAGTTCTATAATCTTATTGTCTAATTGAGCACGACGAATCTCAAAATCTGCATTTTTCTGTTGCATTTTTTGATCAAATTGGGTGTGCTGGGGATGAAAATTCTCATCCTTTTTTCACACTTTTCCCAATTTTGCTAGCTGGTCTTGATATTCCTTATTCTTCTCCTATAGCTCAGTGACTAAGTTAGGATCAAGGGATTGGAACTTTGCAAGTTCCTCTCAGAGCTTTTCTTGCTCCTCCTCCCTTTGTTGGGATAGGTGCTTAAATTCAACCTCCCTAGCTTTCTCATTGGTGAGCAAGACCTCAAACCTATCCTTTATGCTCTTCAACTCTTCTTCCCTTTTCCATAGCTATCAATCAGATTTAAGAAATCCAGTGGTCACCACCCACTGCATTTCCTCCATGAGCTCCACTTTGTCCTGAGGTCGAGCTACGCTTAAATTGATCTCGAAGGAGTACATGTTGTAGTCATCTAGTAGCATTTCTTCTTGTGGCTTGCTAACAGTTGGGTACATAGTCACAAAATGTAGTGACTGGTGAGCCTCATTAAAAAAAAAAATGTACCCTTGGTTCCACCGACTTCTTAGCAATTTTAACCCTTTTCCTTTGGGCTCTGATTGCTTGTGCTTGCCTAGTCCTATCACCTTCCGATAAGACTTTAAAGGGCAACCTGATGATTCAACCCACGAAAGGTGCACCGGGAGGAAGGGAAAAAGGAAATGAAAGGGTGGCGGTACCAGGATAATTTTTATTTGGTACACTAATTGTCTAAGGTTAGAAGGGAGGGATACTCCAATACTCTAATTTTGGACCAATAGGGGGACATGAAGGGAGCGGGGTCATCACGACTTCTTTCTACTAGGAAGAGTGGATTGGCTCTGACATTGCGGTGGCAGGAGATGCATTGATGAAGGTAGCGGGGGAAAAGTGTGTGATGCTTTGGGATGTAGAATGGGTCAAGGCGAATGGTGTGAGGTTCCATGGAGGAGTAAGGGAAAATGGGGCCACATGAGAGAGTTGTGCAAAACCCCCCATGATCATTGGAACAGAGGCCAAAATGCATTGGTCGGTGCATGAACCAAGAGGGGAAACTAAGGTTTCTAAAACCAGAGAAGAGGGAGTGAAAGATACATGTGGTGCATGTGATTGTTGTCCTTCATATGTTTTCGGCTCTTTGCTTCCCTCAAGGTCCTGCGAACACTCTCCAGATTATGCCTCAGTACGCTTCCGCTTCGCTGGTGGTGACTCATCTACCACTATGGTTTTAGATTATTATGGTGAGGTTGACCTAGTCCTCCTTGTTGTCCAGGTGCGAGTTAGTTAAGACCTTGCACATGATATGTTAACCAACACATTAGAGGAGACCCTACCAGGTTGCTTCAAAAAATTTCCCTTTTTCTACATCGAGGCACCTTGTATCTCTATTTCTGGTTCTGCTCCTCTGTCTAACTGTGATTCGGCTTCCTCTGAACTGGAGTCCTTTTCACCACTCTTGTCGGAATCTGGATACTCGTTGTTCCATAATTTTTTGAAATTTTCATCCATTTCCTTGATATCATAAGGGGCCAAGGTGCGTCGGGTCTCCTGACGATATATCCAAAAATCATGGACCTTCTCCTTCTAGCTGTAGTTCTTTAGCATATTGTTGCATAGAGTAGTCCCCATTTTTCTTTTCTTATCATACTGTCCAATCGGGAGGTAGAATCCGAGCCAAGGGGGCCGACCACCTTTAGTAGGGATATACACTAGGTCAACAATAAACTCATCTGCATCTGACACTGTATTCTGACACTTCTCCCAGTAAGACTAAGGGTAGTGTGTCACTTTGACATATTGGTTTGGCAAGTCATCATCGAGGTTGTAATTCCATTTGTCACAAATCCATACCAACTCCAGATGAGCCTGCTTTGCTTCTAGTACATTGTGATATTTTCTCTTAGCCATGATTACGATTTTGTAGCTCATCGAGTAGCTGAAAAATCTTGTCTTTCTTGCCTTTCCGCTACAGAATGTGGCATCAATAATTGATACTTGGTGGAATACCTCAAGCACCAATATCTGATTTATAAGACATTTTGAAAGATGGAATGGCTCACCAGTGAAGCCATGCAATCAAACGAATGTGAAGTCTTTGCCCAAAAACCAGTCACACCTTGGGGTGAAGTTCTGCATGAACTCAATTTGGTCCAAGTTGAACTGTAAAACAGTGTTGTCTCCTCTTAAACCTTGCAAAATTGGATATAATAAATAATACAAAAATGCGTAGTAGTCATACATCATAGAGAGAAGGGGATTCCATGTGGAGACTAGCTTCCTCCTCTGATTTTCATCAAAAATTGAGACCTCCAGACCCTTTTGGAAGAAGTGAAGATTTTGATGCAAGAACATATGTACGATAAAGGACAAGAATCTAAACCTCTGCTATGTTTGATATTCTGCTATCTAGTTGAGCATCTCTTGTTTAAGGAATTCAACAAAATCATGCCATAAAAAATAATGGTTCCTACGTAATTGAAAACCAAACCAAGTTAAAATTCATAGACCTCCTTGTCGGTATCTAGGCCACAAACAAACACCATCATTGAGAAAACATCCTTCATATCATCCTTGAAGCCTTTATGCGTCACTAGGATCTGCATTGGCCTATTCTGAGCTTCTCCGAGTCTTTGAGTCTCCATGTTATAGAAACTCAATGCAAGGTCTTTGTCCTCCAATAGGTTTCTTCCTTCGATGGAGTGAATGGAGTGAAAATCTCTATTTGAGGCACTTTGGATTGAAACTCTAGGATATAGAGCATATTCCATATAGTCTCCTTGCATATGACCACACTCACCTCCTGACCCTCAATTGTGTTGGTGTATGGGTTGAAGTATTTGATGGCCTCATCTACCAATTTGGGGCAGTAGTGTATGAACGAGACCATATATTGTGGAAGCCCACTATACCAACATTTCTACGCTAAGGAGTATGGGTTGCTACTCATTTTCATCCTTTCATAGGATGCCTCCCTAAGTGACTTATGTTCTTTGCAAGAATGGGGTCATGAATATTTTCCCATTCTTCTTTAATTCTCTTCTTATCCTTACGAGGGTTCTTCTTTAATTCTCTTCTTATCCTTGTGAGGGTTCTTCATTTTTGCAACCCGCATATTTACCCACATCGGCTTTTTTGGAACTTCAGGTGAAGCATAACAAATGTCCTCGAAGTTGTAGGTGGATGGTGCTATGCACATGATATTAAATAAACTCTAGGCCCCTTCTTATTGCATCTCGGCCTGAGAACTTTGAGCAGTTGCCATCCTTCTACAAATCCTTTGCTCAGAAACTATACTGAGATGTACAAATAACACCTAAAAGCACAATGCGAGGCTTTGAATTCACAACCAAACAGCGTCTAATTCACATCGGGGCAGTGAATTCTTTGCAATTACCTCTATGTTCAACTCTGTTGTTGGAATTTGCACCACACCTAGTTCTTTTGACAATTTTTTTTTCTAAATCCTTTCGCATGCTCTAGAAGTTTTATGCTCTATCTAATTTTTGCATGCGATACTTAGTTTTTATTTAATTTCCTACCCTCAACTGGTAGACAACAATTGCCTTTTTTCATTTAATTTGGCATGTACCACCAACTCCTCTATCCACATGAAATGAACTACTTTCCCCTTTTGAAAAGACAAGAATTCATAATTATGTTAGAGATAACGTCCCTTCAGTGTGATTTTCATGGGAAATTGAGCCGTTGGCTCCTTTCTTTTCACCTTCTTGCATGTCTTCGCCATTAATATCCCTGAAATCATAATTAGGTTGATGTCATAATGAGTAACTTATAAAGATTCATGCTCAACCTTGGAGCTTGAAACGTCCTATGTCATGACACCTAAGCATCTGTTTGTATGAGCCATCGCTTAAGCTAACCACCACTTTGCATTAATTGATTCTTGCTCCTTAATCTTGCATGCAGCAATTCGTACCTACGGACGCAATCGGGTTGGAAAATTGAGTTGGCCTTTTGGGTGAGATTCTCGAGCTAAACTTGATTACCACTGTGCTTGGGATGCAGGCTACCTCAGATGTTTCTATAAAAGGACATTGTCATTGTAGGAGAACTATACTTAGCGATTAGCAAAAGAATTAGACAATTTAGATAGCATAATTGCTTCGGTGGTTGCATAGGCTTTAGCTTTGCATAGAGCTAGACTTAGGTGATTTGAGAAGAGGCTGACACAATGAACACTCCAATTAGGCTAGTGTGCAACAAGTCTCAAACAACTTTTCTGGGAGAGATCTCCAATAGGTGTCTGAAATGTATGACCAAAAACAAACACTCACTAGCAATTATAGCCATGAAATGGGTTTTGGGAAAATATTTTATTGAGTATGAAGATAAATATTAGGTGAACACCAATATATACTCCCACTTTTTTGCCTCATTGCTCGACATTCAGGCTCCAAAATCCATGATACTTTGCCTAGCGCTTCATTTTTTTTTTCAAAGAGGTACCTCAGACACCTTGGTGAAATAGTAACCAATGCAGTGTATGGCTTGGGCCTTCCGGTAGCGAGTGACTTGTAGTGGCATATCAAAGAATACGTGGTGGTACCATGGGTGCCATTTCTAAGCGGATTCTGACTCCATTCACTTATCGAACATGGTGAGAGAGCCACCTGTGCTTGCCCCTTCCTGTTGCGCTACTACAATGTAGTGTTATTCTATGATGTGGACTGGTACATTGACTTCAGGAACCTTGTGTTCCCTCTATCACTTGTTTTGAGAGTTGGTGCTAGTATTTTGGATTCTATTATTGCTGGTGATAACCTCCCTATTGCCCCTGACAATGATCCAGTTGACGAAGGAAATGCTCACATAGATAGTGATAATGTCCATGCTCCGATAACTTGAAGATTAATGCACCTTTCTCCCTTTTGTATATATATACCTAAAATAGGGCTTGTCTATATATATAAGGCAGATGCATATATAGTCATACTTTTGAATGCATGGCCATAAAGCCATTTTGTCAATGTTTCTATCAAAGTGTATATATAATGAATATAATTGCTATCTTCAACCCTTTGTCTTCATTCTTGTGCGAGCTCTATAGATTTTATTGAATTCTTCGCATATGAACTTAATTCCTACAATATAAGCATAATTGTCTTTCTCTATTTCTATAATAATGGGTCTCCTGAATTTTCTACTTCTTGTAACTGGGAAAATGTTGGAAAGTACCGACCGACAAAATATGAAAGGGAAAATAATTATATTAATCACATATTTACACCCGTATGAAGTATCTGAAGCTTAATTGAACAATTTTAGTTGAATTCCATTAATCGGAATTCCCAATGCTTCTTGTTCCATTTTTTCTAATTCAAATGCATTATTCTATTTGCACTAAATTATTTTGAAAGGGCCTTCCCATAGTTTGTGAAATTTTCCATGTTGGCCAGGTCGTGCAGCTCTTTCATTGAATTTCAGTACTAGGTCCCCGCATTTTAGACCCTGGTCTGAAGATTTCTTATCAAACCAAATTTTAACCACCTACTGGCAGTTAGTCATGGCAATTAGGGCTTTCCCCCTTTTTTCTTATACAACCAACAATTTGGCCAACTGAACCTCCATAGCTCTCTTTTCTTCAATCTCTATAGACTTGAGTAGATGTAGTGTAGGTATCTCTATGGATATTGGTAACAACGCCTCCTTCCCATACACTAGCTTGTATGGTGAAGTCTTTAAGGCTTATTTAGGAGTTACGGTCTACCCATAATGTCATTCAGAGATTTTTATGCCATTCCCTCTCATGATCCAAACTGATCCTTTTGATGAGTCGGACCAGATTCTTGTTAGTTGACTCAATCAGGTTGTTTCCCTGTGGGTAGTAGTTTAAGGATTTTTTCAAAAATATGCCATGTTCTAATGCGAATTGACTTACCTTGGAGCCTAGGAAAGCTTTGGCGTTTTCTGAGATGATAGTCTTGGGCGCATTGAATCTTGTTATCAACCCTTCGAGAAAGTCTACAATTTTTGCTTTTGTCGCATTCTTCAGAGGTAGGGCTTTGGTCCATCTTGTGAAGTAGTCGGTGGTTGTTAGTATCCACTTGTGACCGGTTAGCAAATCAAATGAAACAATGGATGTAACTATGAGAATTTTCCTAGGGTTAGCAAATCAAATGCAAAACATAAAAACCTAAAGTGATAATGAAGTGCAAAGGAATAAAATGAAAACAAATTAAACAATCTTACCAAAATCTTTTCATCTTCCATGGCTGACCTCCATTATACCTTCTCAACTTGCTGAAAACATGATGTTTCCCTCGGGTTTATGATGAGCAATCTAATGATAATGACAAGCCCTAAGCAAATGTTGAAGGATTTGAGTAACTACATGCAATATAATGCTATAATGCAACTAGTAAGCCTCTAAATATGCCTAAATTATACCAAATGAAATCTAAGTATGCCTATGACAAAATGATAAGAGTGCAAGAGTATGAGATTAGAAGATCATGAGGTTGCAAGATTATGAGGTTGCAAGATATATTGAAATGAGACCAAAATTGCCATTTTATAGAAAAGCAATTTTGTGTGAATGGCCAAGATTAAAAGTTAACAATTGCCCTAGAATCAATGGACAAGATTCAATATGACAACCCACAATTAGGGCTAGGGAAATATTAGGTCAAATTTGAAATGAATGGACATGATTGATTTTTAGAAAATCAAATCAAGGGTTCACAATGCATGTGACAAGAGATACTAGGCACACAAAACGAAGTTGCTGGAGAATTAAATAATAATTTAAAATTATTTGATTCAAGAATTGATGTTGACCTTTTGAATTAAAAAATAATTTAATTCAAAAGTGGTGGGGTCATGTGATAGTAAATAATTTAATTTAAATTATTTACTAAAAAGAGGGAAATTAGAAAGTGGGACTATTTTAAATAAATAAATTTTATTTAAAATGAGCACTAAAAGAGGTGGCTGGAAAATCAAATAATCTTGATTTTTGGAGGAAAATGACTATTTTGAATTAAAATTTAATTTAATTCAAAAGGTGGGGTCACATGACAGTAAATAATTAATTTGAATTATTTACTAAAAAAAAGTGAAATAAGAGAGTGGGACTATTTTAAATAAATAATTTTATTTAAAATGAGGGGGTTGTGAAGGTGGCAATAATTAAATAAATTAAAGAATTTATTTAATTATAAGAAGAATTTTTAAGAATTAGTGACATTATAAATAAATAAATAAAATTTATTTATTTAATAATCAGGAAGACATAATGGAAAAAAATAATTAAATAAATTAAGAAATTTATTTAATTATAGGAAGACATTAGATAATTAGTGATGCATTAAATAAATAAATAAAATTCATTTATTTAATAATCAAGAAGAATAAAGAGGACATGAATTAATTAGATAATTATGAATTGATTAATTAATAGCCGAAAGTGAATCAAGGACATAATTAAAATGTCTTAATTATGCTAGGAAGAAAAAGATTAAAAATAGAGCTTGCAGGCCTAGGTTATATTTATGTGTCTACAAGGGATACCTCGAACTCCTGGTATTTTTTGAAAACCTTCTCTAGATGATCAAAATGGTCATCTTTAGATTTTGAAAATATAGTCAAATCATCTAAGTAGATGAGGATGATTTTTTTGATCAGTTCATTGAAGGCAATATCCATTGCCCACTGGAAAGTAGCCCTTGCGTTTGATATGTCGAAAGGCATTTTGGCATATGCAAATTTCCCCCACTTTGTGGTGAACATGGTCTTGTGTTGATCTTCCACTTTAACCTGAACCTAATTGTAGCCAAAGAAACCATCTAATGGAGAAAATATCTCTGAACCTACCATAGTCTGGAAGATTGATTCCATGGAAGGCAGCGGGTAGTGGTCTTTCAGTGATGCCCTGCTTAGGTCGCGGAAGTAAAAAAAGAGATGAATTTCTCCATTTTTATTTCGAACTAGAACAAGGTTGGATACCCACGTGTTGTGCTTGATTGGAAAGACAATTTTGGAATGGATCAACTTTTCTAGTTCTCATGCCATTAAGGCTTCAATCTTCGGATTGACAGGCCTCTATTTTTGTCGGACTGGTTTAGCACCTTTTGATATTTCAATGGTGTGTTGGATGATATCAGGATCATAATCCCTGAGGTCATCATAAGACCAAGCCACAACCCCTTCGTACTTTTCATAGAAGTGTATGATCCTATCTTTATCATACTGTGAGACTTCTTTCCCGACCTTAAGTTTTCTTTCGTTCCCGACCTCCAAGTCGGCGTAGTCTACTGGGTTGGCTACAAAGTTTATTCTATCATTTCTTGCATCATCATAGTCAAAAAAAATTTTGAGAGTGACCAACCCTTTCAAAAGCATATTTGATTTCAACTGGATGATTTGTCCTTCGTATGCTTCTTCAATTTTTTGTTGAAACTGATCGGTGAACTCTCCCGACTGTTGAATGAATGAGGTGATGTGTTAATCACTTTTGAATACTTGCCATCTCTGATCATTTTCAGGAATGGAGGGTTGGACGATTACTCACACAAAGTGCACATTCTCAATTAAGTCAGAGATAAGATCAAATTGAGATCCTATTGTGGCCAAGCAATCCGCATCTGAATTTTTCTCCCTTGGCACAACATGGATGTTAAAATCTTTGAAACCTTTGATGAGGTCCCAAACCCTATGCCTATAAGATCGCATACAAGCATTTTTTGCAATGGAGATGTTTCTGACTTGGTTGATCAAAAGTTCTGAATCTTCGAACACCATTAATTTTTTGATACCCATGCATTCTGCAAGGCTTAGTCCTTACAAAAGACCCTCATATTTTGCTTCAATATTTGATAAAGAGAATTGGAAATAGAACGCCCTAAAGATCTACTCATTGGAATGTGATGTTCAGCGTATCTTGGTGCCTACACTGACTTTGCATCTCACACCATCGAAGTGTAATGTCCAGAGGTCTAAGGTTTGTTCGGGCATAGAGTCCTTTAATACTCTCAGGAACTCTTGATCTTCATCATAGATGACATAGGTTCCCAAACCAATAGCATGATAATTTTGAAAAGGGTTGGTGCCCACACTATTGGTCAAGAAGACTTATTTTCTATCGGCTTCATCTTCGGTTTCCTGTTCATGTTTTGACAACTTGCTACTAACAAATTCTTCTTTGGTGACAGACATATCAGAATCTTTGAATTTGATCATGGCTTTGTTAGCTACATTTTCTACATGCAAAGGTTCTAATATTATCTTCATTTTGGACCCATTCTTAGTTCTGAGTATTATGTGGGACCAATCCAAAGAAAGGTATCCGCCTAAATTTGAAGTGAATTCTCGGGATAGGCACAGGCCAAACATAGGAAGGACATCGATGATCACAGTATCTTGTGGCACTGTGATGCTAGGATAGTAAAATAAAGTTAAGGGGAGGTCTTTAATGAGGCCTATAGTTTTGACCTTGTTCCCATCTAGCTACATAACTCCTCTCTTTAAGGGCTTGAAGCTAAGCCCTAAAGATTTAGTTATTTGCTTGGGCATGATTGTAGTGTTTCCACTAGAATCAATCATGGAGTTGTGTAGTAGTTTCTTCCCTAAAATGAGAGTCAAGAAAAAACGTTTAGGTTTTAGTTTTTCTTCTTTGGATTCAGGTGGAGCCTCTTCTGTACTATTCACAATAACCTTGGCTGGAGGTGATGAGTGCATTGCATTTTTGGGATTTTGTCTCATCGACTTCTCATCCTTATCTTTCTACAAGGCCTTTTGTAGCAATGACTTCTACTATGGAATGGCTAAGTTATCCCAAAGGGTTATATTAGTGGAAGATTTCTTTAATTGTTCCACCACGTTGAAGGGTGGTAGATTTGGAGGCCTCTGCTCCTTGGATTTGATCGTAATAGTCTCCTTGCATGGTTGTGGCTGTGGAGAGATCGTGGAAGGCCCAGGGGGATGGTCCAGGACATTTCTAGGTTGTGGAGTGACCAGTTCACCTATGAATCTTCTTTTCAATCGAGTGTTGTAGTCGGAATGTACTTGTGAGATTGTTGATGTAGATGTGTCATAAGTGAACATTTCTTCCTCCCCTTCCATCCATGAGAGGAGAGCATGGTCAAGAACTATATCATTTTCTTGCTCTACGGGCATTCCCTACATCTGTGCAGCGAGAAGCACATTCTCCGCTTGGGGAGAGGCATATGTATATCCTGAATTCATCGTCATGCCTTGGTTGCGCTACTCCGCAACCTTTTGTTGCAAATTGCCACATGGCATGTGAGTTTTGTTGCAGGGGTAGCACCATGGATTGAAATTTTCAGCAAGATTGTTCTACCCTATGGTCAATTTTTTGCTTGTGCTAGTTTGAGCGGACTCTAGCAGAGTCAATACCGACACTATTTGGTGATTTGTTTGAGTTGGAGGAGTTGTGCGTACAACTCCTTGACATTGGTTCTATTGGTAGGAGGGTTTGTTTCTTTGATAGCCTTGGTAGGATGGTCTCAAAGGAGTAGCTTGGTTACGCTTGATAGTGGTTACTTCATTTTTCAAGTTTTATAACATTTCCCTTATGTTGCTCATCTCATCCTTTGAAGCACTAGATGTAGAAGTGAGATTTTGGGGTGCACATGGATATGTATACATAGATGGGGGCAATGCAGGTGTGCTTGTAGATGACACCTCATGAGCTGAAGTTGATATTTCAGGGAATATCAACATGATGGGTTGAGGTGGCAACTTCTCGACGTTAATTAGGTTGTTCTTCGCCTTAACTGCTATGTTGTATGCATTGGGTAATGTGGTTTTGCTAAGTGATTGGATCATCATGGAGATGTCGGCATTGATGGACCTTAAGTAAAACATAAACACCAACTCAGCCGGTGGTCGGATGGCATTCTAGATCCTCTACCAAGTTGTATTGAATCAGGCGTTGAAATCGGTCATGGATTCAAATGGGGCCTACTTGATCATTGATAGCTAGTGATATAGCGAAGACCTATCTCCATTGTTAAAAAATATTTCATAAAAAGGATCCATGAGATCATCCCAAGTACCGATAGTATTATCCGGCAGAGTGTGATACCAATCCAGTGCTCTTCCTCACAAAGAAGTAGCAAGCAATCTTAGTGCTATATTCTCATCTGTAACTTCGTGCACCAGACACACATCCACAACATCTTGCAAATGTTCAGATGGTGTTCTCGAGCCATCTCTGGTAAAATTTGGAATAGCTTTGAGAGAAGAGATCAAGATAAGGTCCCATACGATAGGTGCAAGTGGTGCTACAAGGGGGCTTTCGGCATCCCAGGCCACATAATTTTGGTTTGTGATCAATGTTATGGCTGGGATCTGAAAGCTCAACTGGGTGAGTTTGGGTATGCGCTATTACTACTGGAGGTACCAACAAGCCAAGATTATTTGTGGTTCATGACCTAGTAATAGGCTGATGACTTGTACACCCCTTTGATTTGGTATATTTAAGAAGGTCCCACCAAGCATGCCAGGAAAGAGAAACAAACTATTGATGCCAAAAATTGGCAAGGTAAGAACCCTCTGTGGGAATCTCAATTAAAGGGGGACCTATTGCGCTAAACTAAGTAACCTTTAAATTTTAAAGAAGCCAAATCTTCTATAATTGAGGTTTTGAATGGGAAAAGGAAGCAAGTATAAAAATAAATGATCTAACTAGGTCGATGCACTGAGACTAGATGTAAGGCATGATAGACCTATCTTGTAGATGCAATCTAAGGGCCCGTTCAACAATCTGCTATGTTCCAAAATGAAAGGAAACAAAGATAAAATCTAAATGATTCACTTAATGACATAAAATAATATTCATACGCATTTACTAAAAAGAGGAGTCAAATACATGATCTAAACCAGCAAGCTTGCATTAAAATTATAGAAGTTCTACAAATGAAACATTTAACACCATAATGGCATAGAAAAACTTTATCAAAATCTTCAAGAAAATAGAAAGGATGAACAATGGCATAGTCTGCAAGTCTTTACAATAATCTAAAACATGGTAAAGGCCTGGTTCTTCTACCAATGTTTCCCCTATCAAAATTTGAACTCTTTCTTTGATGGAAGAGGTAGTATTTATAATGAAACCTAGCTCGGTGAGTCGATAACAGAAATGATCCTCTGATCATGAGAAATAATGTTTTTAGCAATGATTTCCCTTTGTCATTGCAACCGAAAATATTTGATCCATGAACAAGGATTCCCTAGAGTTGGATGCATCCCCTCCAAATGATGGAGGTTGTCCCAATAGACCAGAGCACTAACACATGCAATTCACTCATGGCGATAATTACATAATATGGCAACTAGTGATAGGTTGTTTCCTTCTCAGTCCTCCCCCATGAGGAAGCCTTTAGAAGATCATGTAGCAAGTGGTTGGGGCCAAATTTCATCCTTCCCCTTAAGCGATGAAAAACCTACCTTGTGAAGACATGTGGAGGTCTCCAAACATACTGCGTTGAAGGTGGGGTCTGCCAAGGAATGTGTGCGGACTGATGCAACATGGCAAGTATTTAGGGCCTGAAAGAAGAGCAATGCAAAGGGGCACTGAAGATTGTGAACTACTGACATGTGGAAGCATGACGCAAGCTTTTGAAAAGCAAGAGAAGGAAACCTTGTGAGGAGCGCTTGGTTGACAAGTGGCGGTATTCACAATGAGACTTGGAAAAAGGAGCCCGATATTTCCTTTTAAGAGAGAGCGTGGCCAGTATTTAAGCAAAAAAAATCACCTAAAGGGAGATTGGGAATTTTATGTTCACAAGATCTTCAGAATTCACCCAACTATCATTCTATGCAATAAACAACATTACAAAAAATAGTGGTTCCTCCTGGTACAAATGCTAATGATGTGGTAGCTATAATACAAGGCATGAATACAATTAATGTAGACATTACCTTCTACCAACATGAGCTCCCTCCATTAGAATTAAGGAAGCAAAATGAAGCCTTTATGATAATAGCCCAATACAATCGAATAGGCATCAAATGAACCCTTGTTGACAATGGCTCTGCCCTTAATGTGTGCAGTGTGAAGCTTCTCAATAGATTATGTGTGGATAAATTACAAATCAAATATGATTCCCTATATATTAGAGGATTTAACAATGTTACAAAGCAACCTCTTGGTGTAATCACTTTACCTATTACTATCTGAATGGTTACTCACAACTCCCATTCATGTCATGCCCTATGAACTTTCCTATAATCTTCTTTCGGGAAGACCATGGATTCATGAGATGCATGCGGTACCTTTGACCCTTCATTGAAAAATGAAATATTCCTATAACAACAAATTTTATCACATTGACATAGATCCCGAGCCTAAAAGTTTCTTACAACTTGAAAAAGGAATAACAAGTCCTCTCAACATGATTGATTCCAAATTCCAACATAGCACCTCCTAAGACCAACAAACAAGAAGATGAATCAATGTCTACACTACTAGGTGATGATTGGGGATCATTAGAATTCACACCTTCATTTATGGGCAAGTATATAATCACAAGAAAAGAGGATGAAAAACAAGAACACCCAACAGTCCTATCTACTCCAGAATGAAGAAGGACCTTCTCATACTTATACCTCATCTACTTTGGAAGAACACACACAACATATACAACAAATTTGATGGGATAGATTATTAGTTCAATCACCCAACCTACGAGAAATGGAAAGACTTTATGGATGAGGCTATGAACTTGTGAAACAATTAGGATACAATGGTAAAGGATGTGGAAAAAAGGAACAAGGAATTCAAGTTCCCATTAAACCTAATACACAAGAGACCAAGATTGGTTTAGGGTATTCTTTTTCTAAGAAAACAAAATCAAATCAATGACCATCATTTAATACCAACACCATCACATGTAAAAAAAGAATCAATCTCACACTCAAACATCCTGAATTCCTTGATCTGGATTCACCACCATCCTTCAAATATGTTAACGACGATGAAGGTTTGAAACACATGTTAGGATCTTTCAATAAGATTTTTGTTCCCAAGAGAAATTCTTCTTGTGCTATGATAAGTATCGAGCTCAACATTAATGACATTACTGAGACACCCACAAGCATGGAACCATATGATCCATAATTTCCTAAGTCAAATGCACTCCCCTTAGGGGATACCATTGATATACCAATGGATATAGATGATAAATAAAAAGTCATTAAAATTGGGAAGTGCCTTGATGATGAAGAAAAAGAGGATCTTGCAACCTTACTTCATGCCTTTCTTGAACTTTTTGCTTGGAAATATTTCAATATGCAAGGAATAGAACCGAAGATATTCACTCATAACATTGTTCTTGCTTAAAATGCTAAGCCAGTTCACCAAAAGATATGGAAAATGAACCCTAAGATAGCCTTGCATGTTAAAGGAGAACTTAAAAAACTCCTTGACGCAGGTTTCATTCGACCCATTGATTATTCTCCTTGGATATCAAACATTTTCATAGTCGCTAAACCTAATAATCGTGTTAGGATATGTATTGATTTTTTCGTGACTTGAATAAAGCCTCTTTAAAGGAAAATTTTCCTCTTCCTAATATCGACATGATAGTGGATTCAATTTCTAGACATTCTTTGTTGTCCTTTATGGATGGATTTTATGGATATAATCAAATCTTTATTAACCCACAAGATCAATACAATATGACATTCACATCTGCTTGGGGAACATGTTGTTGGGTTAAGATGCCTTTTGGATTAAAGAACGCAGGTGCAACTTATCAACAAGAAATGACATTGATCTTTCATGATTACATTCATAAAATCTTAGAAGATTATGTTGATGATATTCTAGCCAAATCCTTAACGCGACAAGATAATGTGAATGTTCTTCGATAAATATTTGAATGAATGCGTAAGTACAACATTCACTTAAATTTGAAAAAATGTCTTTGGAGTAGATAGTGGAATTTTTCTAGGGTTTATCATATCTCATACTCATTGAAGTGAACATGAAGAAAATTGGTGCTATAATTAACATGCCACCTCCTCGTAACATTTCCCAATTTCGCACATTACAAGGAAAGATTCAAGCCATCCATCATTTTTTCACCTCTTTAGTTGATCGAACGGTACCTTTCACACACCTCCTCAAAAAGGATGTACATTTTTATTGGAATGAGGATTGTAAATAGGCCTTTGAAAGTTTGAAAGTATACCTTGCAACTCTGCTCATATTATAACACGCTATACCAAACAAACCATTCATCCTTTATATCATCGCTTCTGACCATGGTCTTGCCACATTGTTGGCTCAATAAGATGACAAAGGAAAAGATCATCCTATCTATTACATTAGTCGAACCCTAATAGATTATAAAATGTGATGCATAATAACTGAAAAACAATGTTTGGCTCTTGTATTCGCTACTAGTAAGTTGCGACATTATTTACTACATGCAAAAATACAAGTCATGACCAAATTTGATCTTCTCAAATACCTTTTCAATAAAACGGACCTATCAAGATGTCTTTCTAAATGGGTAATGTTGTTGATTGATTTTGACCTTAAGTTTGTTTCCCAAAAATAAATTAAAGGCCAAGCCTTAACCGACCACTTAGCTGATGCTCCTTCCCCTTTCACCCTACCCAGCGAGGACTCTTTTCCTGATCATAGCGTGTTGGCCATAGAGCTTCCTACATGTGAATTATATTTTGATGGATCTAAGTGTAGAATAAGCTCTGGTGCTAGAGTTATTTTGATTCCGCCCATCGGAAAGCCTATTCCCTTGTTGTATCGCTTAAATTTCCTATGTATGAATAACACAGCCTAATATGAAGCGTTAATCATTGGATTGTGTGTTTCCTTAATCATGGGCATCAAGGATATTAAG
This sequence comes from Sequoiadendron giganteum, assembly GCA_007115665.2. NCBI lineage: Eukaryota > Viridiplantae > Streptophyta > Pinopsida > Cupressales > Cupressaceae > Sequoiadendron > Sequoiadendron giganteum. Next base: position 955,272,112 of record CM021100.1, read on the forward strand.
ATCTTTGGTGATTCATAATTAGTGATCAAAAGAATCAATGAAGTTTATCAAGCTAAAAATGACAAATTATCGCAATGTAAGGATCTCGTAATGACCTTGTTAGAACAATTTGAATCATTCATCATTGAAAACATCCCTCAAAAAGATAATCATCACATTGATGCAATGGAAAGTATGGCTTCTCTCATATCTCCTCCCGATCCTTCCAAACATGTCATGTTTATCATTCACCCAATCATGGAACCCTCCATCAGTGAAAATCTGATACTGGATTCATAACAGTTCAAGATAAATCAAGTGAATGGTATGATGCCATATATAATTATTTAAAAGATGGCACCATTCCCAAGCCAACAACAAGAAACACTCAAACTCATCTAAAAAATATAGCAACCAAGTATATAATCCTCGTCGATGTGTTGTATAGATGATCCTTTGATGGCATTATCCTGTGATGTTTTAAGAATTCTGAAACTCATATAGCCCTCGAACAAGCTCATGCAAGCACCTGTAGTGGTCATTTTGGAGGAAAAACCTTAGTACAAAAACTCCTTTATATGGGCTACAACAGGAAAAATATGGAAAAATATTGTTATGGATATGTTAAGCGATATCACAAATGCCATGAACATAGCAATTTGATTCATGCTCCTACTTCTGAGCTTCATGCCCAAATCCCTCTTTTGTCATTCTCTGTGTGGGGACTAGATCTAATTGGAAAAATATCACCACCATTTTCTATTGGACACACATTTATCATCACTACAATCGATTATTTCACAAAATAGGTAGAAGCTATTCCTCTCTGATCCACAATTATTATTGTGATATGTTGTTTCTTATTAGAACACAACATCGCTCGCTTCGGCCTCCCTTCCGCATTAGTTTCAAACAATTGAACACCATTTAAAAATAATTATGTGAAGAAGTTCTTGGAGACCTTTCATATTCAACATCACTTTTCAACACCTTATTACCCACAATCTAATAGTCAAGTTGCAACCACAAATAAAATCCCTGAACAAATCCTCAAGAAAACAGTTAATCTAAACCAAAAATATTGGCATACACAATTACAATATGTGTTATGGGCCTATCACAAAAAAAATTTCTCATCTACGAGAAATACACCTTTCAACCTTATTTATGCTACTAAGGCCATCATACCTTTGGAGTTAGATATCTCAACATTATGGATTTCTCTCCAAGGTCTTGTCGATAATGACACCTATCAACAACAATGATTACACTAGCTTGAAATACTTGATGAAAAATGCATTAACGCTCTCGAGAATCTTCAGACTTACACCAACCAATGACAATGTAAACATGATATTGGTGTCATTTCTCAGACATTTAACAAGGGTGATTTAGTTCTATATGAAAATCAACAAAACACTAATGTCGATTATGCTAAAAAAAGAAAATTCAGCCCTAATTGGTTAGGACCCTATGTCATTAGTACGAATTATGGATCTGGAACTTACACATAAACAAAGCGAGATGGTACACACATTAAAGACCCTATTAATGCCATGCATCTGCGTAGCTATTATCTCTAATCTCTTTGAATGGTATTAATGATAAAGTATTGTCATTCTTAACAAATGATTATGTGCATGTCTTGAACACTAAGGTAACTATTTAATTCATTTTATAATTGCTTTAGGTTTCATACTATTCAACTTCCTCTTGTGTGTTATATTAACTTAGCTCACAAGTATATAACATACTTAATAATTATGTTGTATCTAAAAGAAACTATAGTAAGTTTTAATTAGATCACATAAGCTTTGTTAAATGATGGAGACATTAATTAAATACTCTTTCAAAGGCTATTTAATTAATCGCATTGTCATTTAACATTCAAACACATTAAAAAAATTAATATAACATCAATATACTCACATATATATATATATATATATCAAAAGTTTTATGTACATTTCATCAAACTATACAATGTCACTATGGACTGTGGTTACCAGATCCCTCAGGATCTGGTACTTGTGTTGTGTCAATAGTTGGACGTCACGAGATAGTCATGCGTGATCATGATCGTGATCCACCAAATTTGATTGAAAACTCTAACCCCTGCATCTGTCTGAGGGCCACCCAATGATCTCCTTCTATCTGATCCCTCTCTTCCTATAGTCTGGCCACCTCTCTCTCTAGTCTCTCAAACTCTTTTGGAGTCCTCGATGACTGTGTCTATGTTGTAGTCTCATCTCCTCAAACTCTCATACACTTCCCATAGTCTTGTGAATGGTCTAAGTGACTCTGGATCCTACTTCATAACCCATAACTTGATTCCATCTCCTCATCATCGATATATACTAGCACTATCTTTGTAGTTGCCTAATGGTAGAGATCACACCAATCTCTCATCACTCTTGCAAGGTAGAAACATTACAAAATCAGTACACATCATGATATATATATATGCATCAAATAATACACAAGAGTACAAGATACATGCATCAAATTAAATATCATCACCTATATCTCTAGTAGGTTGAGCAATATCAACCATATCCTATGCAGGGGGCATGGATGATGTGCTAGCCTCTCCTCGACTATGAAACCCGATGCCTATTGTAGTCATTGCTTAGAATCTAGTCATATGAATGGGTGAGGGCTCTCCCCACTCATGTCGATCCTCATTTGTTGCCTCATCACTCTCACTCAGGGGTGATTCCTCATCCTCATTGTCCTCCTCTCCCTTCTGGCCATCATAGTCTAGATTTGTTTCCTCATCATACTCCTCTTCAATAATGTTGATAAATATGTTCATGGCTCTATAGTGTCTCCTCGGCCCTATCCTCTCTCCCATCCCCCTCATATAGCAATCATCCTAGATCTCATATGGGCTCATCAATCAGATAAACATGAGATGGTCAGGATACTATCCACCACTCGTCATGATCCCATGTGGCACTGACGTCGTCTGCATCAAAGATTGGAGGCTGATTGTGATCAGATAAATTAGAGTCGCTCTCGATAACATCATCTAGAGTGAGTCATACTATATCACCTGGTCTCTGGGCACTTCGCACTGACCTCCTAAAAGAGGATTTTTCCCTATGTGGCCTCTGAATCTATCCAAACTGCCACATGACTCAATCATAGTAGAAAGGATGTACTATATGATCATTTCAGCCAACCAAAAACCTGTCCAACAATAATCTCCTCTTTTGACTCGTGTGATCCAACCACTACAGTGTCAATTGATAAGGTCTCCACAAGATCTCATCCTCATGCAATCGATCTAATCTCACTCTCCAAAAGTGTAAATCTTCATACTACCATAACCGCCATAGAGGATAGCCAAAGGCCCGAAGATACCCCACTACCATGCTATCTACCTCTCAGAAAAAAGACCATCCCAAATCATAATATAAATGTGCAAGGATACAATGTCCCCAGACATATATTGTCCTATATGTTTCCATCCCCCATATCAGATGCACTAGCCTGCCCTCAAGGTGTGATGTGCGTCCATCTGGAAGGATTACTAGAACAACAGTATGCATCATAACTCATCTAACAACTGGCGCTCATGAATATAGTAACATCACCGGGTCGATCCATCTTGTCACCCTCTCATCATGAACTAGCCTATCCAAACAGTCCAATATATTGGCCCACTGCTTGTGGAACGTATGATCTCTATGGAAATGCACCTTCTCCCCCTGAATAGGAACTCGAATAATATAGTGCACATCCTCTTGGGTAATTGTCATCTCTCTGATAGGCAGGTGGAATGTACATGTGTTTGCATCCCAACGCTCACATAATGCCATCAACATAGCATAATGGTACCTCATGAGGGCATGAGGGACGCCCAATATATCCCCACAGCTCGTAAGTTCTCTGTGTCCTTTGTCGATAGAGCAGAGACTAAATCTCTCAAGAAACTCAATTGTCTACCACCCAAACACTGACATGAATGGGTGGGTACCTATCAAAAACACACAAATATGCTCTATAAACCATCTAATATCTTTAATTATTCCTCTAATTCATCATTCAAGTGTACTAATATTGTTCTAGTGTGATTTATTTAAGGCCCTAGACATTTTAGAACCCTTTGGGGACACTTCATGAAGAAACAAGACACTTTGCGAAAAAGTGGGACACTTTGCCAACTTTTTTTCCAAGATCCTAATTTAACCTAGAAATGCATCTAAACCATTAAATAATTATGAAAACAAAAAGTGAAGGCAGAAAAATCGATTCACCTCATGATAATGCCTTTCGCATGCCACCTAGTCTTGCAACACGTCCAGTCTCATAGGTGTGAAGTCTCATCTTCTCGACATCCTCCACTATTATCTCATCACACCCATGCTACAAGAAGGTAAAATAAACAAGTGACAAATTACTTCATTTTTTACTCTTTTAACTCTATTTCATTCTCATTTAAACATATTAAATGATTTCCTATCTTAGCAATACTAGAGTTCTTTTCATTCAAAACAATGTCACGGGTGCTAGTGAACTCCATTTTTGGTGTTATTTATTGCATCAAAATCATGCTTCCACACCCTACATCATCAATCAACTATCGTTATGTGGCATGGTAATTGGATATTCCCTTCGATATGAATTTCCATATTCGATGTGGCTAGATTTCTACCTTGATTCCACCTCTGTAAAGAAAGTGGAATCAAGGGGGGCATACATCTACCCTAAAATTTGATTTCTAGAAGTTGCATAAGAAGATTTCTAGATAATTGACAAATTTGTCTTACAAGATGTGGTTCCTAACGTTATGGTTTTGCAGATAACTACAATGGGGGCTTCATTCTCCCATCTTTTGAATGGGTATCCTTTTATGAAATAAAGTGTACTATCTAGAGTCCTTTAGCTTGCATATGCACGTAAAGTCATATGGGTGCTAAAGTGGGGGCTAAATGTGTCACCCAAAATTATATACTCTTGAAGAAAGAGATAATCTTTTGCCTAATTTGGTCCTACTTTAGACACCCTTGCATCAATCGCCCCCTAAAACAACATTTATAGGCCCCTAAAACTCATTATTTTGGACCTTGAGGCTTATTCAACCTAAGAAATCATATAAGTCCTGACAAGCAACATTCAAATCACTCAAATTTCACAAATCCCACCTCAAAAACCCCTAGTGGTACTAAGTTGCCCAAGGTGGTGACTTAGTCCCTTTTGGCGTAATTTGCATTTTTGAGTGGGAAAATCTCTAACTTAATAAAAATTCTTGGTGGATGTCAGCCTCTTAGATCAAAATAACAAGAAAATTCAAGAATCAAGTGTTGAACATCTTCCATGAGAAGATTCATTACTCTTTATACAACAAAGTTGAAGCTTAGGGAAGCAAGCTAAGGTTTTTGCAGGTCTTCAAGCTCACTTTTTGTCTAAGATCTCACATAATTGCAAAGGGTTGATCATGGATGCCTATGGAGAATCATGGATAAATCTAAGTTGAGGAGATTTAACTAGCCATCAAATCAATCCTAAAGACTTGTTTTCAAAGTGATTTCATCTTCCATTTTCTCTATCTTCAGCCTAAGGAAGGTTTTCATGTCATTAAGATTTATTTCTAATCTGATTTAGAGTCTCTTGGAATGAGTCTTGCATTGTTCTAGTTTCATTTACGCATCTTATTCTCACAAGCTAGAATAGGGTTGCATCATACTTTAGATTTCCTAGTCTTAGACACACTTAGGGCTAGGGTTTTATGAAGATTTATTATCTCTTTCAAAGTTTAAATACTAACTAGGGGTTTGACCAAGGAAAACCCCACATTAGAAACCAAACTATATTCTATTTTGCAGGTGATTTTGAATATTTGGACCCAGATTTCAATTGGAGAACAGATTGTAGACTGTAGGCCTCTGTTTCCACTTTCAGATTCTCAGAAAATCTAGAGTGGACTAGTCACCAACAATGGTGACTTAGTCCTAGTGCATGTTTTTATCAGGGATTTTTGAAGATCTGGACATCCAATCGGCCAAAACGGGTCGCGAAGTAGTTTCCAAAATTGTGACTAAGTCACCCAACTTGGCATAAGTGTCCCAATTGGCCTAAAAAGAAAATTTTCTAGAATTTCAGAGGCTTCTACAATATCCATTTCAACCCTTCTTCATTTCCAGGTGCCCCATTTCATTTTTTCCTTCTATCTTGTCTTGTATTTTCCTTAATTCATCCTTTTGTTTATCATCATTTTTTTTCAAACAATATACATTTCATTAGTTTTATATTGATAATTCATTTCCTTTTTTAATTCTTTGCAACTAGGACATTATATTTAGGTATACTTCAATCACATTTACATTAGTTTTGAATGAGCTCCAAGTTTTAGGGTAGAAAAAACTCTCTCCTTTTAGGTGAAAACCCTAGAAGTGTTAGAGAACCCCCTTTCCCCTAAAATTTGTGGTTCAATACCTTTATTGAATCCTTGTAGTATCAAATACTTATCCAACCGTACATACCAAACTCTAGGAGCTTGCTTTAATCCATAGAATTCCTTCTTCAATTTTTAGACCATAGTTGATTGTTTGATAACTAAAATCCTTCTGGTTGTTTCATGTATACTTCCTCTTCCAATTCTCCATTGAAGAAAGTAGACTTCACATCCATTTGATAAACTTTAAAGTCCTTAAATGCTTCAAACGATAAAAACATCCTGATAGCTTCCATTCTTGCCACTAGAGAAAATGTCTCCTCAAAATATATTCCCTCAACTTGTGAGTAGCCCTTACACAAGTTTTTCTTTGTTTCTTACAACTTCTCCATCCTCATTCAGTTTGTTTTTAAATACCCACTTAGTTCCAATTATGTTTTTGTTTGCAGGTCTTGGGACAAGTTCCCAATTCTGATTATTTTCAATTTGCAGTAGTTCTTCTTCCATATCCTTCATCTAATGTTCATCTTTGCATTCCTCAATCACTATTTTGGGCTAAACTTCAAAAAGTAAACTCAAATTTACCCCTTCTTCAACAACTTTCCTTCTTTTTAACACACTTTTTCTTTTGTCTCCAATGATCTATTCTTTTGTGCACACATACTAGGGTTCTAGGGGTATTTTCTAGAGCTTCTTCCTCTTCATTCTACACTTAATTTTCCTTAGGTTTTTCTTTTTCTCTACAAATAGGCTCATCTAATTCATATCCATCTATCACCATTGAGTTCTAAAAATCTTCATCAACCTTGACACTTGCAATTTTAACAATCATTCTTTGTATTTTTTTATAGCACTCGTAGGCTTTGATTCTAGTAGAATATCCAAAGAAGATTCCTTCATCGGACCTTGCATCAAGCTTTCCCAAATTTTCCTCATCTCTTCTCATATAACATTTGCTTCCAGATACCCTGAAGTACTTGATAGTAGGGATCCTTCCATACCACAACTCATAGCTCGAGTCTTTGTGTTGTTTCCTTTTACTTGAACTCTATTAAGTATATAAATAGTAGTATGAATTTCTTCTCTCTAGTAGACTTTCGGTAGGTTAGCTTATTTCATCATAGTCCTTGCAGCTTCTTGAATAGTTATGTTTTTCCTTTCAACCAATCCATTTTTTAAGGAGTTATAGGGGCAGACAAGTGCCTCTTTATGCCATGATTCTCACAAAACATGTTAAATTCATTGGAGGTGAACTCTCCACCTCTATCAAACCTCAAACACTTGATTTTCATGTCCATTTCATTCTTAATCATAACTTTAAATGCTTTGAACCTATCTATGGCTTTAGATTTTTCTTTAAGAAAAGTAACCCATGTCATTCTAGAATAATCATCAATGAAAAGCATGAAATGCCTATCACCTTGAAGATTTATTACTCTTGTAGGACCAAAAATATTTGTATGTACCAACTTCAACAATCTGGTACTAGATTGTTATTTTCCTTTGGAACTTCTTGTTTTCTTTCCAATCTAACAATCCTTGTAGACAGCATTGATGGTCTTTGTAATCTTTGGAAGATCTCTCACTGCTTGAACTCAACTAATTCTTACTAGATTATCAAAATTGATGTGACACATCCTCCTATGCCATAGTTATCTTTCATTAATCTAAGTCATAAAAAAATTACCATCAACATCCTTGAGCTGATAAACATTTTGATTTGTCCTTTTTCTAGTAGCAATCATAGTTCCAGATCATTTTTTGATCTCACATCCATTATCCTGAAACATAAGATTGTATCCTTTGCTACACATTTTTCCAACACTCAAAAGGTTATTTCCTAAACCCTTAACATAGTAAACATCATCAATATTATTCTTGGCATCAAAACTGATTGAACCTATTCCACATATCTTAGCACCCGAATCATTACAAAATCTAACAAGTCCTCCATCATACTTTTCAAGTTTAACAAACTTACTCTTGTCTTTGATCATATGGTTAGAGCATCTATTGTCAATGATCGAGTAGTTCTTATCATGTCTAGCATGAAAAGAAGATAACAAAGTATCTTCAGACTTAGCTTTTGTCTTTGGAGAGCATTCCTTCACACATCTTTTAGAGTTAGGAAAAAAATATTCATCTTTTAAAGCTATGAATAAGAATTCATCATCATCATTTCCATAATCCGATTCATCGTCAAAACTAATTTCATCTTCTCTAACATAATATATTTTCTTAATCATCTTACCTTTTTTTCTACTTGTTTTTGTCATTCTCAACTTTGTTTGGACCTCTTGAAGCATAGTGACCTACCTTTCCACAACTGAAACATTTGAAAGGAAAATTACCTTTGTACTTACCAGTATCCTTTTTCATCTTTCTCATAAAGTTAGCTTCCACATCATCAAGATCCTCTTGGTCTAATTCTTCAATCTTCTATGATTTTCCATGCTTAAATGCAGTCTCAACTTTTGCACCATTATTTGCACAAAACTGTCTCATTTCAAATGCAGTTAGGGAACCATACAACTTCAATATCTTGTATATTGATCTAGATTTGCAAATTTCTCAATAGAAAAAACTTTACGAGACTATAAGCTTTAGGAAGCGTTCTAAGAATTTTATTTACCACTTTTGATTCTTTGAATTTTCCATCAAGACCTATAATGGAGATGACCACTTCATCTACCCTCTACATGTAGCTTCTAATGTTTTCATCTTCAAACATTCACAAGTTCTCAAATGTGATCTTTAGATTCTGCATCTTGGCTTATGTAACCTTATCGTCTCCTTCATAAATGCTTTCCATCTTTGTCTATATTTCTTCAGTAGTTTTCAAATTCATAACTTTCACTAATTCAAAATTTGTGAGACTACTTAAGAGAACATACCTTTCTTTAATATTGATTTCATAGGCCTTTATTTCATATTTAGTGCTTGGACCATTTATAGGTATAGCATATCCATTCTGAACTGATTTCCAAACATCATATCCCAAATAACTTAGAAATCCTTCCATCCTTGTTTACTAGAATGCATAGTTTGTTCCATAAAACATAGGGATATTTTTCTTGTGTGACATCCCAGAGCTACCTTAAGTAGTTAATTTTTCCTCCAAGAAAACCTTCTCTAATACCAATTGTTGAATGCACAAAACAAATAATAAGGGGGTGAATCAATTGTACCTTAAAAACTCAAAACCCTCATTAACATTCAGATCCACATTTATTCAATAAACCCTCAATTTTTTATGATGGATTAGCATGAAAAGAAAATGATTGAAACTGAAAGAACTAAACACCATACACAAGAGAACACCAAATTTACGTGGAAAACCCAAGAAGGGAAAAAATATTTTGAGGATTAGTTCACAATATAAGTAATATCAACACTGATTACAAAGGCTCACTATCAGAGGACTCACTACCCAAAAAAGAAAGGCTCGCTGCCAAAATAGAAAGAAGATAGAGAATAAGTGTTACATAGATAAAATCATCTCAATGCAACAAAGAATCCACCACAATGTTTCCAACACCTTCATATCCTATTTGAAGAATTGTAGACACCTTCTACTCACTACATCCATTAATCTAACACATGAAAGATCACACTACACTTCTCAATTTCGCACTCTATAACTTAGAAATTTGTATCATTCGCATCTTTCGTATCTAGCTTATCATCCCTCAACAACTCAACTCTTATTTATACCATCTTCAACCTTGAAAATTTTCTCCAAGGTCGACTAAACACCTCAAACATACAAATTCAAATTGTGCCAACACCAAAATATTCTCATGGTGGAAAGGAATGAAGGTGGACCGAAAAACTCCTTAGCTAGGATCTAAATCCATCCTTACATGCCATGCTTCCACAAATAACTAAACACTTTTGCAAGTAGTGTAAACACCAAGGTCGGTCGGTACTCATGTAAACACCATTAAACCTTCAAGTACATGCTTCCTTTGATCCATCCATAACTTGCAAAAAACAAATGCCACCCGAACATGATTTGGAATATTCCACAAAAACCCTAAAATCTAACAAACTCCTTCACAACAACTTTCACCTGAAGAATGTACACACCTAGTACATCTAGACAAATCTGCCATATACTGTAACTCAAAAATCATACTTTCAAAGCACCAAACCTCCAACCATCTTCACTGAAGAAAGATACCAACACTATCAACACTCCTTTAGATTCACAACACCTAAAACATAATTGTAGAGAAATGTAGAGAAAAAACATTTCTCCTAGACACCTCTACAATACATAGTTCACATACTCGTGAACATAACTTCTTCTACACAACAATCTAGCACATGAAATCCTGGATATAACACTTCTGAACATCTCACACCAACATATCTAAAATGAACAGGTAGATCTTCAACCTAGAAGAAATGTGGAGAAAAACTAAAACACACCTCTATAACCCAAAACACCACTACAACACATTGTTTCCACTTTTTATCAAATTTTCTCAAAATCACTCTGAAACCAAGCACCAGATTCACATCCTTATCATCTTCAGTACTTCCTCAACACAACTGAACCAACTACAACATAGCAACTCAACCACATATCCATAGACAAAAGCTTATCAAATAAACACCAGAGGTTGACACCAATAGCTTTACTAATGACAACATAATGCAACTAATCAAAGCATGGATAACATCAACTACTCACACTCTCACCCAACATTAGACATCAGTGACAACATAGGCTTGTTAACATCAATGACAACACTAACTGCTCATACTTGCAACATCTTTGGCCTCTTTTATGCTAATGACTATTGGATAAAATTTTGAGGGAAAAATTTAATGGTTTTTTCAAAAATTCATTGCTCTTTCATAGTTTCACCATTAAAATCCTTGACTAATTTTCCAAACTAGAAGATCTTGTATGGAAGTCTAAAATAGACTATCTATCCTTCATTTGAAGAGTTTAAAATCTCTTCTAAAAATTTAGAGTTTAGCTAGTCTCAACTTATCAAACCCCTTAAAAATAGTTTGGAGTATTTCCCAAGTCTTAATTGCATAGTTAGCAACCACTATTCTAGAAAAAAAAACTTTTATCAAAGTTGCCTCTATCAAACTTAAGAACTTTCCATCTTTTCTTCTAGCCTTCTTCAACTTGTTCTTTTGGGAATTTTTGAGGGATATATATTAGTGAGTTAGTCGCATCTATAAAATTAGTGCTCATTCATTTTCTTTTCCCACATCATAGTTTTGTCCATCAAAAGATGGTGATTATTGCTATCTCTTACTATCACCTTCAACCACACTTGAAACTCAAACAAATGTCTAAACCCAAAAAATACCCAATACAAATTAAAACCTAGGTATTGGATATAAGTATGTTGGAATAAAACCAAATAAACTAACAAAAATGGAGATCATGGAGGAGAACAACATACTTTAAAAGAAAGAAAAATAAGTTTTTTATTTATCTCAAAAAATATTTTACAAAATCTTATACAATCTAACAAAAAAATTGTTCACAACTAAAATTGGAGGTGTTGTGTTTGTTCCCCCTATGTATGCTCTCAATAAGAGTTTTATGCATGCCCATAAGTGCTACTACTACACCACTTCCTCTTCTCTATTTTTTTCTTCCTCATACTCTTCTATTGATGGAGTTTCCTATTATTCTCCCTTTCATCTTACTATTCTTCTTCATTCTTCTTTTTTTTCACATCCTTTTCAACTTCACCAACCAACAATAATCTTTTCTCCAAAAATTTCAAATATGTGCATAAAAAATTGAGCCACCACCAAAATTAAGTGTAATTTGATCGTTGCAAGGGAAATGAATGTTACACGACCTGAGATATCATCATACATAAAGTACATGTCAAAATTTTATTGCTCTAACTCAATATTAGATATTCTAACAAAAATCATTTTTGTATAATTCCTTCTAACATTGAAGAATAAATTATATTCAATCTATGATAGAGGTTTTGATTTGTCCGAGAGACTTTTTGTTTATCTACATACATGAGATTTGCTCCATGCATTCTCATTGTTATCACATTACAAATATCATGGTAAAGGTTACCGAGTAGAAGGTATGGATCACATTCTACGCCCAAGTGATGGTGTTTGAATTTTGATATTTTTTTGTATAAGTTGTAGGATTTGCCCAAAATAAATATGTTAAAAAGGCAAAATAAATATGTTAAAAAGGCTTTTGGAAAATTTCAAAACATGCAGATGTAAAACTGAGTTTCACATCCCACGTCGGAGGTCAACAAAGTTTTCGCAAACATGTCAGAGGTCCACAAGGTCCTTTGAACCATTTAAACACTTGATAAACTATTAAAAGTAGCTTCACAAAATGGATTCGTCATAAAGTTTGTGAAACTTTCAAATGAATAAATTCGAAATCCATAGCAGCACCCACGTTATGGGTATCTATTAAAACACAACAAGAAGGTGGTTTTTGTCAGACTACGTAGCCACGCCTACTTTGGTAGGAATGCACACCAAAGTGCAAGCATTCAAGTAGATGTTAGCAACTGTAAAACTTCCTTTCCATATCCATGCGAGTGTTCATACATTCAGAAATCAAAATGGAGATTTTTGTAATGGAGATCTGTGCAGTATGTGTTGGTTGAAAATGTTTCACAACATCCCATACCCTGCGTGATTCTGGACAAGGCATAGACGTCCATAGAAATGAATGCCACTTTTACAGCCACCCTGGCAGATCTTTATGCAGAGAACCCATGATCTTGAAGTAGATACAAGTATACAAGAAATCTTAATCCAGCGTCATCCAATGTCCTTTCCTATGTCCCAAGTTGGACTCGAGGTGAAAATGGTTCAGCCATTAATCCAAATTTGGAAGGAAGAATGTTTGAGGATAGATATGGACATGACAATGAAGAAGGCTGATGATTAAAAGGCATCTTTAGAAATGGTATTGAAAACCCTTTCATAATTTATTGTCAAATTTTGATACCATGGATGAGCACAAAACAAACCCCACACATGTTGTCAAAAGCGAATGACATAGCAAATCAAAATAGTCAAGTAATATAGGCAAAGCCTGATGGTTCAAACTCATTTCCCATGTCAGAGATCTATGGGTATATGTGACCAACTGATGAAGCGTACACAAGCTGCGAATAAAATATATCTCATACCTGAATTCCACGTATCCTCTTCAATTAGTGATACAAGAATACTTGTTTCAGGTGAGGGAGGGCTCGATATAATTGAAGCTATGGTAGATAAGGATATTCTAAGATCCCAGATGACAAATTATTGAGCTGATGGATGTAGATAAGGAAGCAATTAAACTAAGGTGGTTAGCATCCTCTCAAGCTACTGAAAACAAAGAAGATGATGAAATAGTTTTAAGTCAGTTATCATTTTGAATCGATAGAGAAGGTTTTGGAAATGACATACAAATTTTGAGGATATGTCACAAAAAGAGTAAGAAGATATTCTTAGTTCAATGTTGGATGTTGAAGATTAGAATAAGGACAAAAGTAATCATTTAGGTCATGTAAGTGGACAAAGAGTTTCTGAATATTCAAAAGCTGATTTTACAATTGGATGGTGTGTGAGATTATCTAGTTGAAAATTCTAAAGCTGATTCTCTTTAGGATAAAAGTGTTGGGAAAAAAAAGGTGTCTCAATTTTTGATTTTCGGTAGCATTGATTATTTCCACCTCGAAATATGATTTTACAATTGGATGGTGGGTGGGATTATCTAGTTGAAAATTCTAAAGCTGATTCTCTTTAGGATAAAAGTGTTGGGAAAAAAAAGGTGTCCCAATTTTTTATTTTCGGTAGCATTGATTATTTAAATATTTAATGTTGCTAATTATTTCACGTTGTCTTGTGAGTTACAACTTACAGTTTCTATTTCTGAGGAGTAAAGTTAGAAAGTTGCATTTACAGGTCGAGTTGTGCACGAAGGCATTTTCTATTTCCATGTTGAGTTTGCATGGAATGTGATTTTTTGAGGTGCAATTATTATTTGGCAAGTGTAGGTTTAGTGACAATTGGAAACTTATTGTTATGCATGTGTAGTGGTTTTGGCACTTTCCATGTTGCATCTTTAGCCTTTGGTAGTCGATTTAGAAATGTCTAATTTATGCATTGTAAGCTCCTATATATTGAGCACTTGTATTTTGGAGTTGTTGGTTGTTGTTTTATTGAAGTACCATTATGCTGTCAAAATTACTCTAGAATTGAGAAGAAGTGTGAAAACTCTTGCAAGAGCATAGCTCTGCAATTAAATTTTAACTTGTTTATTTTTACTGAATAATATAATTGACTTGTTTTTTGGATTGTGGGATTTTTCTTTCGAAAGGGTTTTCCCCACGTAAAATTTTATGTTATGATTTCATTGTTTATCTATTTATGATATGTATGTGCATCTAAATCTATAACAGACAAAGGTGTTTAAGAATTTTTTGCAACTCTCTCCTACTTAGATTAGTGTAGGAAGTTGCTTCCACTTACCCGATTTCCTTTTAGTTGGTATCAAAGCTTGGCTAGCTTTGATTTTGATATTGGGTTTGAAGGATTTTTTGAGTTGATCTTTGTTTCAATGGGATTTATGCAGAAGATTATTTCATGACATTGTTGTAGGAAAAAGATGGCAAGCACATCTAGTAGAATCAAAATAGAGAAGTTTAACAATGGAAACTTTGAGTGTTGGAACTACGGTAAATTGGGTCACTTTAGAAATGCAAGGAAGAGAAGAAGAAGAAATACAAAAATAGTTTCTCAGATTTCGACTCTGATAAATCCTCTCAAGATACATAGATGCATTTGTGGCAGCTTTGGAAATGCATGCATCAGAAGATGTGTGGTTGATAGACTCGGGTGCTTCTTTCCACATGACCTCTCATAGAGGTTGGTTTTAGATGTATGAGGAATACATAGTGGGAAGGTGTGTTTGGGTGATGACTCTCACCTGAAGATTCCTTGATGGAAGAGTGAAGGGGATTGATGGTGTCTTGCATATCCTAGGTTTGGCATGAAACCTACTTTCTATAAGTAAACTGAATGATTCAGGAGTGCAAAATTTTTTCCCGAGTGGAGGATGCAAGATGATGAGAGGAGCTATGGGGTTGGCTAAGGGTGTTCAGATTGACACCTTATTCAAGTTGGATGCATGCACTATTCAGTGCAATAGTGTCTCTGAAAAACCAAAGAAGAAACATCTGGATTCTTCATCCTCACCGTCAGATCGAGCAAAGAAATTTGCAATAGCTACATCTGATGGTCATGCATTTTGGGTACCTAAGGGTGCTCATTCCTTGAAAATGAAGCTTCTTGCAGAGAAGATAATGTTGTGGCACCAACGACTTGGTCACATTGGTGAGAAGGGTCTTAGAGCCCTAAAATCTAAGAGCCTTGTTGAAGGCCTTGATGATTGTAATCTCAAGATTGAATTTTGCAAACATTGTGTTTATGGAAAATGACACCATGTTACTTTTCACTCTAGTTCTCACAAGTCTTCTAGGGTTTTGGACTATTTTCATGCAAATGTGTTTGATCCTGTGAATGTTACTTCATTGTCAAAATCTATATATTTTATTTCTTTTATAAATGATTATAATAAGACATTTTTTATTTTCTTAGGAGAAAATCTAAAGTTTTTAGTCAATTTAAGGAGTTTAAAGCCTTGGTAGAAAATCGGACTAGTAAAAAGATTAAGTGTTTAAGGACTAACAATGGTAGTGAGTTTTGTTTAGCAGAATTTGACAAGTTCTATAAAAAGCACGGGATTGAGAGACATAAGACAACTCCATACACCCCCAACAAAATGGAGTTGTAGAGAGGATGAATAGGATGTTGATGGAGAGGTCTAGGAGTATGTTGAATAGTGTTGGCCTCAGGGATAACTTTAAGAAACCCCCCTCTCGGCAAAGGTGTAAAATCCTAGCGAATCTTTCCTTTTATTTGAAAAAATATATTAATTTTCTTGGTGAATCTTATGCACAGTATTAAAAACTTTGTAAAATCCTGGTGAATCTTCATGAATAATTGGTAAAACTAATAATCATAGTGGTGAATCCTAGTGAATAATCACTAAAAATATTAATTCCAATGGCGAATCTCTCCTTTAAAAATTTGCATAGTTGGTCGACACAGTTAAGCCATATATTTTTTTGTTTTTTTTAAATATTGAAGTAGGGGCCCGAGGGTGGCAACCACCAGTGGGGTCAAGGGGCAATGCTCCTTATGGGGTTCAAGGGGGTAGAGCTCCCTTGTGAGGGTTGAGGGAGAAATTCCCCCTCGCGGGGTCCAGGGATAGGGGCATTGGAACACACACGGATGAAGTGTTTTAAAAAAATCTCACTTGAAAAGTAAGACTAAATGAAACTTGAAATTTTTACCATCAATTAGCTTTTAAATCAGACGGCTACAAGTTCATTCTGTGAGCGAATATTAGCGTGAGTGAACATCATTGGTGGGACACTTAGGGATATCTCATCAATACAACGATGATGATGTATGTCATGAACTACTGGCAACAGTGAATGGTGGAGATCAAACGGAGCTTTGATCGGATGTCTTTTTGGGAGCTTCTTGTGAATATTGTAGATTCCCTTAATGATTCTCCAGAATTACACAAGTGGTGTACCTGTGCCTTGGTGGACCCCACATAGAGTATGGAAGCCTTATCAGTATGAATGAACATCATCGGTGGGACACTTAGGGATGTCCCACCGATACAACGATGATTACATATGCCATGACTATTGGAAACAATGAACGGTGGAGATCAAACAAAACATTGATCAGACGTCTTTTCGGGAGCTTGGTGCAAATATAGTAGATTCCCTTCTTGATTCTCTAGAATTACACAATATTACTGGCGAATATTATTAATATTTTTAAATTTTATTGTATAAACTACTTGCGAATCAGTGTCAATGACGCATCGATTACATGGTGAATTAATCGAGACAAGATTATTTTTTTATAAAAACCTAGTGATTTAGTCTTCGTTTTAGCTTGTACTATTCGCCATATTTGGAGCTCCCGATTTCTATTATTCACCAATTGACGAAGATTAGCCACTAAATTTTTCCTTGGTTTGCCTTGAGAAAATTTTTTGGGATGAAGCCATAGCCACTACATTCTAAATGATCAACAGATCTCCTACATTGTTTCTTGTTAATAAGACACCTGGATGGAGGTGTGGTCTAGTAAAAATCCTTCATTGAGACATCTCAAAGTATTTAGTTGTGAAGCTCACACTCATGTTTTGATTGAGAAGAGGTCTAAGCTGGAGAACAAGGTGGTTAAATGTATCTTCATCGGCTATGGTGTCGATGTGTAGGGGTACAATCTTTGGGATCTAGTGGCCCAAAAGGTTCTCTATAGTATAAGTGATTTTCTGAGAGATGAAACCTTCCATAGTTGAGTTGTAGCCAAAGAAAGAGGAGAAAAAAAGGATATAGTTTAGGTTCCACTTACTATGATGAAAGAAGAACTATGTACTCCTATTGAACTTGATGATGATTAGATTTTGAGAAGCTCTGAAAGTTTTAAAGAAGAAGAACCTCAACCTCAGCAATTCAAGAGGCCTACTAAAGATAGGCATCAACATGATAGGTTTGGATATTCACCTGAAATGTTTGGTTTTTCATTGTTGGATTTTAGTTGTATTTTTTATTTGATTGCTAACATTGATGAGCCTAGGACTAATAGAGAGGCTATGGGTATGAGTGATGCATATTCTTGGATGAAGAAATGGCTACATTGAAGAAAAATGATACATAAGATCTGGGACCTTTTCCTAAAGGACAAAAACCTATTGGATGTAAATGGGTGTTCAAGAGAAAATTCGGTCTAGATGGTAGTGTTGAGAAGCATAAGGTGTGCTTGGTCGCTAAGGGGTATTATCAAGTGGAGGGAACTGACTATGGTGATAGTTTCTCTCTTGTTGTGAATCTGACATCTATTTGATTCGTATTATCACTTGCAGCAACATATGATCTAGAAGTGGAACAAATGGATGTGAAGAAAACATTCCTTCATGATGACTTGAAGGAAGAAATATATATGTCACATCTTGAATAGTATGTGGCTAAAGGTAAAGAAACTCGAGTATGCAAGTTGAAAAATTCTTTGTATGGTCTTGAACAATCCCCTAGGATGTGGTACCAAAAATTTGACACCTTTGTGTTGAGTTTGGGATTTCTGAGATCTAAATCTAACTAGTGTGTTTACTACAAAGTTGTTAATGATTGTTTTCTCATCATTGCATTGTATGTTGATGATATGTTATTTTTTGGGAGAGATAAAAGTTTGATTTTAGATTTGAAGTCCTAGTTTTGAGCATAGTTTGAGATGAAGGATCTAGGTGTAATGAGGTATATTCTAGGGATGGAGATCAAAAGATACAGAGCTAACATAAAGATTTGGTTAAGCTAGAGTAAAGATGTGAATGCCGTGTTGGAGAGATTCAACATGATAACTTGCAGACAATTAACTTTGTTCTTGTGTTGCAAGGGATGAAGCCTTATGTGGAGGATTGTCCAAAATATCCTACTAAGGTGGAGGACATCACAAAAGTACCATATGCAAGTGATTTTGGGAATCTGATGTATGTTATGGTTTGTACGAAGCCAAACATTTCCCAAGTAGTGGTAGTCTTGAGTAATTTTATGGATAATCCTAAATAGTTGGATTGGTATGCATATGAGAGAGTGTTTAGATACTTGTAGAGTACTTCCAAGTATGCCATATGTTTTCATGGTTATCCTACTAGACCTCGACATTTAGTTTATATTCATGGGTTTATGGATTCTAATTGGGCAAGAGATATTGACAATAGAAGATTCACCAGTAGATATATATTCACGATGTTTGGTAGTACCATTAGTTGGATGAGTAAGCGATAGGTTGTAGTCGCTTTGTCCACAATAGAAGTATAGTACATAGCAGCTATGCATGCTTGTAAGGAAGCCATTTGGCTTAAGCATTTGTGTTGTGATATTAGTTTTGATGCAGGGAAAATTAGTATCTGTTGTGACAGTTAGAGTGCCATTTTCTTGGCAAAGAATCCTACTTTCCATGCTAGAACAAAACATATTGATGTGCAGTTTCATTTTGTTTGTGATATGGTGGAAGATGGGAAGGTTAAATCAGAGAATGTTGACACCCTGACGAATATTGTGAATTCATGGACAAAGCCAATGAGCACAAAGAAGTTTAGCTAGTGTTCGGAGTCTATGGGCCTCATGGCCTCTAGAAGTTAAATATTGTTACTTACATTAGATCTTAAAAGGTGTTCAACAAGTGGGAGGATGTTGAGGAAAAAAATGTGTCTCGACCTTTGATTTTTTGTAGCATCAAGATTAGTTAAATATTTAATGTTGTTAATTATCTCACATTGTCTTGTGAGTTACAACTTGCAGTTTCTATTTCTAAGGAGTCAAGTTAAAAAAAATCATTTATAGGTGGAGTTCTACATGAAGGTAGTTTCTATTTCCATGTTGAGTTTGCATGGAATGTGAGTTTTTGAGGTATAGATATTATTTGGTAGGTGTGGGTTTCGCAAGTGCAGGTTTAGTGACAATTGGCAATTGCAGTGTTGCATGTGGTGACAATTGGAAACTTACAGTTATACATCTACAATGATTTTGGTGCTTTCCATGTTGCATCTTCAACCTTTGATAGTCGATTTAGAAATGTCTAATTTATGCATTATAAGCTCCTATATATTGAGCACTTGTATTTTGGAATTGTTGGTTGTTGTTTTATTGAAGTACCATTACATTGTTGGAATTACTCAAGAATTGAGAAGAAGTGTGAAGACTCCTACAAGAGCATAGCTCTAAAATTATATTGTAACTTGTTTATTGTTTTTCAATAATATAATTGATCTGTGTTTTGAGTGTGAGGTTTTTCTTTCAAAAGGGTTTTCCCCACGTAAAATTTTGTGTTATGATTTCATTGTTTATCTATTTATGATATGTATGTGCATCTAAATCTGTAATAGGTAAAGGTGTTTAAGAAATTTTTGCATCTCTCTCCTTCTTAGATTAGTGTAGGAAGCTTCTTCTACACACTCGGGTTTTTGTCAAAAAGGAGGTAGAAGGGAGAATATAGAACCTATTTCGAAGACCTCTAATGATATTTTTAGGGGTGTAACAACTACATCATCAAAAGTTGAGTCAGTAATAAATCAAGCATTGTGGGGATCATTGCCTTTGTCTAGATTTTTGAAAGATTCATCCATTAGTGGTTGTAAGCCTTTCATTTGTAAGTCAACATTAAAAGAATATAATGGCGCTATTATTTCAACAAGTAAAATTAGTTTTGTGCAAAATGGTGATTAATATGTGGGAGGAGATATTTTGAATAAATTTTTTCCTTGAAGGACTTAATGAGAAAGAAACAAAAGAGTAGGATTAGAATATTAGAATTGGAATATCTTAAAAATATGATGACATAAATTAAGGATTTTATTAAGTGTAAACATAATATAAACATTATGAAGAAGGAATTTTGAAGGAATAGAAACA
Organism: Sequoiadendron giganteum; assembly: GCA_007115665.2. Classification (NCBI taxonomy): domain Eukaryota; kingdom Viridiplantae; phylum Streptophyta; class Pinopsida; order Cupressales; family Cupressaceae; genus Sequoiadendron; species Sequoiadendron giganteum. The sequence goes on from CM021100.1 coordinate 955,293,016, forward strand.
TACATGAATATTTTATTGATGTACTTATGAACAATATCACACTTTACAATGGTGTGATCAGATTGATCTCATTTTATGTAAAATTTCACTTTGAGCTTGTGACCATTTTTGGCATCTATAAGCACTAAGATCAAGTCTAGTTTATTATTTTTAGCATTTAGCATTTGTAAATGCACTAAATATAGGGTGATCCCACAATACTAGTTTACAATTTTTGGCAAACTAGACATTGAACTAAATTTTTTAACTAAATCTTCACTTTTGAGCACCTATAGTGGCTAAACCGTGAGGAATTTGAAGATGATGCAAACTAGTGATTTGTGACATTTTGTCTATAGATTCTAAATATATATTTTTTAATTTTTTTTTAATCAGATTGCATTTCTTTTTCCATCTCCTTCGAAAACTAGTTTTTATCAGTAAACACGATTTTTAAGGAGTGATGCTCACCGTATACAACATAAAAAAAATTATGAAGGATAAAATTCTAATTTTTTCGAATTTAGATTTGTAACTACGATATCTAAAAAGTTCATTTGGTTTCATAGTGTTTTATTAAATATTTTTTCCTTAATCAAGTTTCAAAGTCAAACTAATTACAATTTAGACATAGACATACCGTATACAACATAACATTTTTTTATATGTATCAAAATTTTAATTTTTTTACTAGATCAAAGACATCAATACCTAGCCCAAACATATTTTTTAGAATTTTATTTTGATAATTTACTATTTTTCCACATGTGCATAACAAAGAGCTTGATTTTTAGTGAAAAACCTGTGTTTAATCAAACTAAAAAAATAAATTCATAATAAAACCAAAACATATTAAAATTATATTCTATTGATATCTCATTCTGAGGACTACCATCATCTAGTTGGGTCTATGAAGTCTCCTCCATTTTCATCCTCAACCCCAGCTTTGAAAGGAAAAATTTTGCATAGATTTGGTAGAAGAGGAGGGGAAGGAGGAAAAAGGGTTTGCTCAAACCAGGGTCCATTCAAACCCCTTTTGGGTCCATTCAAACACCCCAATTTGTGTGAACCCCTAAAAAGAAAAATAAAATTCATGGGAGCATTTTTGCAATTTTCCTTCCTCACTGGAATTGTAAACCATTATTGTGGGATCACCCTATAAAGTGTCAAATTATATATTATTGGGGTTTTTTTTATTGAGTGATTTGGGAGGGTCTCTTAGTGCATTATTTTGATATGTTTTCTTGTGCTCTTCTTTTTCATGGATCAATTCTAAGGTTTCTTTGCTCACATCATATAATTATTCAACATGGAATCAAAATGCATGGAGTATTCTAATGACTGAAAATCACTCTCTATATGTTGAAAATAGGGTACTTGAACCTATGGGTAAATGCAAGAAGATGATTCCACGAAACATGAAAGTTTTTGCCTTCGAATAAAAACTCAAAATCGACTTCAAGAAAATGAGATCCCATTTTTTAATAAACGAGATCTCGTTTTCAAAACTTTCTAAAAATGGTGTGTTTTCATTTTTTACAACTTTTCAAAACAGGATCTCGTTTTGAAAACTTTCCATTTTTGAAAATTTTCCATTTTTTGTAATTTTCAAAATAGGATCATGTTTCGTAAAAGCTTTAAAAAAAAAATTATGAAATGGGATCTCATTTTATAACGAGATCCCATTTTTAAAAATATGAATTTTGGTTGGGTTTATGCTTTGTTTTTTTGTTCAGGAAAAGGCTTGGGGACCCGAACCTAAGCTTTGGACTTGGTTTGACCTGCAAGTTGAAGATGTTGGCAATGTCACAAGAAAATAGTGACTTTGGGCATATGTCTAAAGACTTTTTTTGTAGAACTTTTTGACAAAATTGAAACCCATTATAGATGAGATAGTGTAGATTCCAAATATGTATTTTTTTTATAATTGAATTAATCTTTTTATTTCTCAATTAATTTCTGATGAAACAGGTCCATAAACTTGAATTATCAAGGTTTTTTAGTATTTTAATAACTTTTTATTAACATAATTTTTTGAAAAATAAATTGTATGAAAGCATACTTCAAAAATTTATTTTCAATTTAAAAAAATAAATAAAAAAGATAAGTTTAGGTCATCTTATGTGTGATGTACACAATGATTTTTCAAAACACCAAATATAGCCAATAAAAAATTAACAAAAAATATATATTTAATAAAAAATTACAAAAAAATATGGAAAGCGTGCTTCATTGAGTTCAAAATATTTTCTCAAAAGGATTTAGAAAAATATGATATTTAGGTCAAAATATGGATGACGTACACATGCATGGTATGGTAAAAAAAAATGACTTTTAAACAACTTGGTTTCTAGAAACGCCTATTGAAAATCAATTGGTATCATCTAGGTATTGAAATAAATTACATATTTGGAAACTAGACTCTAAGTACTAAATTTTATGACTAGTGACGTTTTTCAAGATTCATCTCCAAGTGCTTCAAATTTTAAGGTAAAATGTGTCAAATTTTGAAAATCAAAGAAAACACTTCCACTAAATGGCCAAAAAGTGGACTCAACTTCTTGCCATCACCCCTATAGATGTAGATAAAAAGATTAAATTGATGATTGAACATACTAGAGCTCTTGGATGTCTTCGTAAACTAGTTTATCAAGGTTTTTTGTTTCAAATTAAATCATGCAATAATTCTAATGAAGCTTGGAACAAATTGAAAATGTTGTATGGTACTACAGATGAAGTAAGAGGCTATTAAATTGATAATGAATTGATGAGTCTTGATCCTAAGAACTTTGAAAACATCCAAAACTACATCACTAAGTTTAATGATCTAAGAGAGCAATGTAAAGTATGTGGAATTAATAAGGACATTTAGTTGGTCTACAACACATTGAACAAACTTGGTCCTAATTATGCTTCTTTTGTTTCTAGATTTCATACTCATAGGTTGACTATGGGGGACCTACATTTACTACACCTTCATTTGCATCATTTTTTGAGATGTTAATACATGAGCAACAAAAGCTGATATCGATGGGTCTCATTAAAACTTCTAAATCTCAAGCATTGTTGGCTAGTCAAGAATTAGAATCAAATAAGAAATAGAAGAAAGAAAAGAATAATCCACATTCAGATCAAGCAAAGAATAAATTCTCTTCCAAAGATAAATCATCTAAGAAGGATAATTATACTTGTTCATATTGCAAGAAACTTGGACATGATGAACATTCTTGTTATAAGAAGGATATTGACAAGTTGAAACATCTTCTCAAAAAGAATCGGTTTGATTTTCCTTCTAGAATGTCTGAATCAAATTCTTCTTCTTCTTCAAAATAGTCTAATAAGGAAAAATTCCATGCTACTATATAAAGAAATAAAGGAAAAACTCTTTATTCTTTTTCAAGTCATGGATCAAGGAGATGACTTCTAGATTCAGGAGCATCTCATCATGTGGCATCTTTGTAGTTTATATTCTCTTCTCTTGAGCCTTGTACTATGTCTCCTATTTTGATGGGAAACAATACATACATGAGTGTAATTGGGAAGGGGTCTATTGATATTGGGAAGGGCACTTTCAATGATGTTTTGTGTGTACCTCATTTATCAAACAATCTTTTTTCCATCTATCAAATAACACATGATGGAGATGGGAGGACTGTGGAATTCACCCTTGATTCAATTTTCATTAGAGACTTGGAGAGTAGAGAGATTATTGTTACTAGGATGGTTGACAATTCATATGGGTTGTACACCTTTGAAGATTTTTCTTCTGATGATAACTTTGTTCCTTTGGCTTTTGATCACACTTCTAGTGTGAACCATGATACTAGGGAGACTTTTGGCTACTTGAACTTGGGTGTTCTCACATTAGATCTCATTCTTGAGCCTTGCATTTCATATCCTCCATATATTGTTGCATTTGATGATGATTTTATTGCTACAGCTATGGATTCTTATGATTCAGTGTAGCAAGATCTACATCGTCTTCCAACGACATCTACTTAGGATGCATACAGTTTGACATACATTGTTGGGTTGTTTGTTGAGTCTCGCATTTTAGATTTGGGAGACACTATTGATTGCATACATCTTCTCTTTGATGGAGATGATACTTCTTCATTTGTTGTGAGGGAACACTCTGGCCCTCTTGTTCATTCTCTACATGATCATTCTTTAAAGATTGGCATAGTGTGAATACTTTTGGACACCATTTAGAGGAGGCTTCTTTATCTTTAGAGGAGACATCTTTGTCTTTGGGTTGTGTTCTACATTCATCTCTACTAGATTCTAGATTCACATCTTTAGTTGTGTGGCCTAGAATGCCTATTTGGAGTGTGTCATATTTTAGCATCAACATGGAGATACTTGAGTGTAGTGCAAAGACATCACACACCATTCTTCTTCCCACATCTTCCTTTCAAGAATGGAAAGAAATCTTGCATACATTCTTGGTTTTTTTTCTTCCTAAGGGGAGGAATGTTTTTCAACAAGATTGGATCATTTTCAGCATTCAATGTTGAGCTTCTACCATTGCAGGAGACTCACCATTGAGGGGGGGCTGCATCATCTCTCTTCTTCTTCTCTCTTATGGGGGTCTTTTTCCTCACATGGGGTTTTGTCCCTCATACTAGATAGAGATCATTTCGCATTTCATCTCTCTTTTGGGGAGGATTTTTTTCCCACATGGTTTTCTCCTTTTCTCCATTTGTGAGAGATTGTGTTTGCATTTATACATAGGTACCTAACATGGCCTAGTAGTTGATGTTAGAGTAAAGTAATTAATTAACTTTACTCTCCTCTTAATATTTCGCCTTGCACACATATTAGTCATTTAATAATTAATATTAATTATTAAATGCACTCAACTTTAGGGTTAGTTTTTCCTTTTAGGTTTTGATCTCCTTTTATAAGGATTGATCTCTTGTATTTTCTTTCATGCACTATTCATTTTTCTGGAATACATCTTGCACATTGTGAGAGCCAAACCCTTGTCTTGATCTCTCTCTTTCTCTGTGACAAGTCTTTTGCATGCAGGTATTGATCGGGTTCTGTGGATTTGCATTTCTCAAATCCTACATGGTAGCTTGTTCAGTTTTTGAAAGAATTAGAGATCTTTTTTTGGTTGCATTAGATCTGTGTTTGTTTTCTAGTTTTTATTTGGAATAGGGGTTTTTTTTTTTGGTGCACTTTGAGCTCAAACAGACCACACCGTCGAGCTCGCAGCATCCAAAAACCCCTATTTTGATATAAAATTCATCAAATTTGGCTTCACGGCGTTAGATCTACGAGGGTTTGATGTTTTTTGAGGGTTCCTGATCCAGAGCGTACCTGAAATTTTGGAGCAATTTCAGCCCAAACGGACCTCATCATCGCATTCAAAGCACCCAAAAACCCCTAAATCGACTATAAAATCGTCGAAATCGGACTCAGTGACTCCGAGAGGGAAATTTTTTTCATTTCTGGATCGTACGGCCTGGTACGGCACGCAATCCGAATTTTTTAAAAAAATCACAAAGTTATGGCACCGCTATCAATTAACCACTAGCAGTTCACCGCTAGTGGTTAATGCTAGCGGTTAGCCTAACCACCGGGCTTAACCCTCAAACCTTTTTGGAGCAGTTTTGGTATTTTGGCCATAACTTTTGCATACGAACTTGGTTTTTCAAAAACAAAATATTGTCGGAAAGCTGGTTCCGAGCCCATTCTGATGGAGTAGAAATTTATTCAAAAATATACATTTTTCATGCAGTTTTTTGCAGTCAAAGTCAGATGATCTTTTTGCACTTCGAGGGGCATAACTTGCTCCATTTTTCGAAAGCAAATAGGCGTCGAAAAGGTGGTTCTGTGCTCTTTCCAGATCTGTAGTTTATTTCACTAGAAAATTCCTCAGGTACACAGATATTTGTCTCATACATATACTGCTTTCCATTGTTTTCTGGCTTTCAATTTGTACTGGGGATTGGTTTTTTGCATTGTGGGGGGGTGTTTTTTCTTGCTTTCTATCATTTACATTAAAAAACCAGAATCTATAAACACCAAAACAAAACAAAAACCCCTTCTGCATCTTCTGTCTAGTTCTGAAAGACCACTAAATAATAAAAAAAAAAATCAGAGTAGTTGAGGCACAGTTCACAGCATGGCCGAAAATACTTCTAGTGTTGAACTTCTCACACCTCATAACTATCATACCTGGAAGACATTTATGACACGTCTTCTCAGATCAAAGGGGTTGTGGTCCTGTTTAGATACGGTTCAACCAATTTTGACAAGGCCATTTGAGATTATGCAACATAGAAATAAGATGGATGAGGCTATGGGTTTGATTTCCTTACATGTTTCAGACAACTTGTTGTTTCTTCTTGATGCATGTAACAGTCCTCTTGAAATGTGGACCAAGTTCAATGATTTATTTGGTACCATCAATCAGTTCCGTGCACTACAGATTGAGGCAAAGTTGACTTCACTTGTACTTGATTCTTTTCCCTCCTTTGAGGACTTTTTGATGAAATTCAAACAACAAAGATCTCTTCTACAGGGTTGTGGTAAGGTTAAGACTGATACAGAGTGTATTTACCTAATTTTGTCAAAGCTTCGTGGGAACTTTCAAATATTTTCATCTACCTTCCATTCCACTATGGATGCCTTGGGTGCACGTTTTACCATGCCTTCTTTTGAGGTGTTTTGTGATCGTTTGACATGAGAGCAGGCTAAGATATCACAGTTGGATGCTCTCACAGGATCACTACACCAAGCATTGGTAGCACAGTCATCACAGGGGAAGCAGAAGCAGAAACAAAAATAAAAACCACAACCCACAGAGCATTGGAACGATTCTAGTTCACAGAAGACTTTTGATTCACCTTCTTCCAAGGGGGAATCATCGAAGAAAGATAGACCTAAGTGTGCTTATTGCACTAAGCTAGGACATGATGAGTCCAAGTGTTATGAGAAGAAGATAGATGGATATGCAAAATAGGTTTCAGATTTGACAGCTCTTCTTGAGAAGAACCATATTCATCACTCTTCTTCATCTACTTCAGGCGGGTCTTCTTCTTCACCATCATTCCAGATAGATGGACAGGCCCCACATAAGGGTCATGCATTATGTGCAACCACCAGTTCACATTCATCTAGATGGCTATTGGATTTAGGTGCTTCACACCATATGGCATCTTCTTAGGACATGTTCTCATCTTTCGAGGCTGCATCCTCACCACACATCTTAATGGGTAATAACACTTATATGAGTGTATGTGGAAAGGTTCTATTGAAATTGATGATGGTACATTCAATGATGTACTATGTGTTCCATCTTTGTCCACTAACCTTCTCTCCATCTATCAGATTGCTCAGAATGGGATAGGGAAGACAGTTGAGTTCACACCTGATTCAGTGCACATCACAGACATTCAGACTGGCAGTATTGTTGCAACAGGGATAGTTGATCATTCTTCCCGATTGTATACATTCACACATTTTGGTCCACCATCTCCCTCTCTTTCTACAAGAGAGCATGCAGTATCTAAGGAGAAGTTCGGTCACTTGAACTTATGTGTTCTTCCATCTGTTCATGAGACTAGTGTTGAGACTTCTACATCTCTTCCTCCTATTGAGATCACATTTGTTCAGCAGGATACCTCTTCAGTTGTGACTGACATTGTTCCTCCACTCATCGAGCCATCAAGTGCAGTTGTTGAGGCCATATCTAAGGATATTCCTTTCCTCACAGATGACAGATTCAGCACACCTGTTATCCCTTCTTCATTGGAGATTCTATTTTAGGATCATCTTGAGTTGTTTGATTCACCATTTTGTTATTCATACACTCATGTTGATGTTTTGTTCTTCAGTGCACATCATCCAGGACTTCCATTTTCAACTCACATCCAAGGATTTCCTCTTCTTTGACCATTGGATTTGTTTCTTCCTCCAAGGCGACACATCGGTTTGATCATTGGCACAGGGGTTCTCTCATTCTGGGGGGGCTTTGGAGTCTCCACTCTCTCTCATGGGGGGGTATCTGATTGTATATCTGTATATGTTCTTGAGAGAGTCTCTTGAGACATTCCATTTGTACTTTCTTTTTGCATCTCTTTTTGGAGAGGAGTTTTTTCCCACTGGGTTTTCTCCTTTTCTCCGTTTCATAGAGATTTCCTTGTACTTGGGTACCTGATCAGGCCTAGTTGCCAGGACCCTTTTTCTTTCATGCATTGTAGTTACTTTTGCTTTCTTGCACTAGTTTGTAGCTGCACTCTTGCTCATCTTAAGGGGGGGTGTTAGAGTAAAGTAATTAATTAACTTTACTCTCCTCTTAAGATTTCGCCTTGCACACATATTAGTCATTTAATAATTAATATTAATTATTAAATGCACTCACCTTTAGGGTTAGTTTTTCCTTTTAGGTTTTGATCTCCTTTTATAAGGATTGATCTCTTGTATTTTCTTTCATGCACTATTCATTTTTCCGGAATACATCTTGCACATTGTGAGAGCCAAACCCTTTTCTTGATCTCTCTCTTTCTCTGTGACAAGTCTTTTGCATGTAGGTATTGATCGGGTTCTGTGGATTTGCATTTCTCAAATCCTACAGTTGAGACTCGTCCTTGCGTCTTTGCATAATAATATTCTCCCTGATTTGTACTTAAGGGGGATTTTTAGTGTGAATAAATGTCTTGTACCTAGTTAATTCACTCACTAGGGACTTAGGGGACATATTCACATGTTAAGTTTACTTAGGTCCTAAGATTCTTTCTAGAAAACTTAGTTGTCATCTCTAGATTTTATCTTTTCGTAGGTAGTTAGGATAAGTTGTCTCATATCATAAGATTAAGACACTTTTCATAATCTTATAACATCCTATGTCTCACCTTAGCTATATAACCAAGTGGTCGCATATGTAAATCATATTGAACTTTTCTGGGATAATCAATTCCATTGCAATCTTGAGCATTGCATATTGATCTCTTTTGTAATTTCCATTTGGCCTCTAGATCTTGGGTATCTACATAGCCAACTCTAACAATTATGTACTTTATTATTATTACATAATTCCCTAAACATACACAAATATCTATTAAAATTTCATATACTCTAACCATACATAAATTGCAATGGCTTATATGAGAAAATCCATAATATATATTGGTAACTTAAAAATAATTACTTTTATGTTCACCAATATCTTGTGAGTGATAATATCTCTTAACTCGTTAAGAATATGATCATAACTCTCAACAAGAAAATGTAGAGAGATAATCGAAATCCTTTCTAGGATGAACTTTGAGTCTCATATTAAATCTAAATACCCCCCTTCCATGTCATTTTGGTAATTTCATGTGGTTTTATGAAAGTATTGGGATCATCTTATTAAATAAAACTATTTATTTATTTTATATTATGTGTACTCTCACATTTATAGTTGGAATAATGATGAGTCTATAGGCTATAACATTATGCATTGATACACTTCCATATAGGATACAATCTTAATATTTAAGGATATTCTTATTGTTATATTGCATATTACATTTGTAATTTCTTAGTATTGTTTAATTTAATCATGCATAAATTGGTTGTGATAATATAGATATTTCAAAGCTATGTATCATGCATGAATTGTGAAATAATTTTGTTACATGTTAAAAATATTATTTATTTCATTAAGTTGTGAAACAGAATATTTTTTTAATTTAATGTTACATTGTAGTGTTGCATCAAAAGGTGGCATGTTAATTATATTTTTCAATTTTATTCAAAAGAGTTGTATTTCATTATATGTTGTATTTGTTCAACAATGTAATGCATGTTGAGTGCATTTACATTTAATTTATATAACATATATTCTATAATGATCATGCAATATTGGGTAAACATGTTTAACAAAGAATACATTTTCAAATGAATGTACATCATGAATAATTATATGAAACTAATCAAGATTAATAAAGTGTTTTATTAATTGAACATTATTTATATGGTGTGAATGAATAATTTAACATTTGATTTCCATGTCATCTACAATAAGATGTTTTTAAAAAATTTACAATATTTTCAATAGAAAACAAGAATATATATTTATAGATCAAGAGTATCTACATTACTTTAATGCTTGCATTTCATTTTCTAATTCAAATCTATAAATTAAATATAAATATGTATGATATTCCAAATTAAGTGAAATCATCAATCATACAAAACTTTAAATTATACAACTTAAAATTAAATTATGGCATTACAATCTATTTATATGCATATGTCAAAACAGATTGCATTAAAAAATTCTAAAATTTGTATTTCAACTTGTCAATAGGCACTTTTAATCATAACTCTAGTTACAGAAAAGGTTTATTGCCAAAGAACTGTAGAGTTGTGCAGCGCTGGGCAAATACCCATTGATGTGCTCAATAGCAGCCATAAGTTCTGAATTTCTTTCCTCTTGTTTTAAAGATTGTCCTTCAGACAGAAGGCAGGAAAATGATAGTTCACCAAATACCAAACAAGAAACAAAAATACAAAAGAGCATATATTAACACTGTGAAATTGCTATAATTGGGAAGAACGCCCAGTGGTACAGACTGATGCCTAGTGTACAAGTTGCATGCAACCTTGTGATTTACTTGGATATCCTTTTACCATTACAAAACAGAAGCAAACCGTGTTGTCTATGAACTCCTCTACTGTTCATAGATCACATGAAGCCAATCCTTCATTACATAATCTGCTCCATGAATCCAAAATTTCGATCAGTAGAAAGATATCAATACAACCAGAGGCGGATGAAGGAGACGATGATATCTTAACTGTACATAGTGTGGGCAGCTAAAGTTGAGATAGTGAATCATGAATTGGGCCATTCGTTGGCAGAAAAGGACCAATCGAAGAGGTTAAACGGGTCGACCATTGTACAATCGTCTTCCTCATCAGAACGATTTGCGAAATCCCTGTGAAATAAAGAGGGAAACTCCCCCAGACTTTGAAATAAATCGTCGTGGAACATGTGATTAGCACTAAGATATTGATCTTCGTCAACCAAGGAATTATCGACGCACTCAGAATTAGGTCTCCGTTCTTGGAGTGCAGATCCATCTGGTGGGGACAGGCCATCATGACTGTCTGTAGCAGGCAAAGATAATGGCTGCTCCTTTTTATCGTGCAATGAATTCTGTCCAGAGGATCGTGCAAGTGCGCGTCGATGGGCGGGCGAAGCGTGGTTGTGATCTGCCGTGTATGTGATGACCAGCATGGTGGGATCTGTGCGACTGCGCTCCACCTGCTTTCGTGCCGGGCATCCTTTCGAGCTACTACACCTGTAATAACCCCTGTTTAAACATTTTCACAATTCAACATCACACACAATTCTGGATCCCCCTGGCTGAAAAAAACTAAAACTTTTTGTTTTGGTCCCTTTAAAATTCCAATTTGTAGAAAAATACCTTGGGTACGGAGATCCTTTGATGGGCTTTTGTCCATATTTACGCCACGACCAAAGATCGGAGGCTACCCCGGCCCCTCCCTGTTTATTCCACGACCCTTCTGCCATTGGAATGCAGACGATACTCCTCTGTTGACTTTTCCTGATTGCGAACCGACATAGTTTGAGAATTGAGAAACGGCTTAAACCAACCAGGAAAAAGAAAAAGAAACCAAAGTTATACGTATTTACCTTCTTTTTGTTCCCGCAGCTTTGGGCGACGAACACATCTTGGCTGGACTCTGCTCATTCACCTCGGTTTTAATTGCAGGAGAAGTGCAGTGTACCTTTGCAACCTCTTTTGAGTTATCTAAAGCCGTGCTTTCTCTTATCAGAGATCTGGGCGGACATTTCTGGTACAAAGACGCCTGTGGAGACGATGCCGTGCTGGACACGTTCTCTGCACCATCTGGATCGTGTTTTATATTGGCCAAACTGAATGGAAGAATTGTTTCACAGGCTTCTCGCTTCTTGGCCGAGGGGACCGTCAAGAACGGCGTTGCAGAGAAAGAGGTTGGCTTGTGCTCAACAGAAATTTCGGATCTGATGAAATCATCGTCGTAGGAAGGGGTGGGCGTGTTGTCGAAGAGATGTGTAAGAGAAAGATTGTCGGCATCAAATGGGTTGCTGTGAAGGAGTGTACCGCCAGTGCCTCTCACGATGGCTCCAATATCTCCTCCTTCGTAAACCCTGCACCAAGTTCCCGTTGTGGCCATTATCTATCTCCCTGATCTAGTCTGGTTTGTGTTGCGTTACTTATAAAAGTGATAAAACATAGTCATGGACGGCAGGCACTCCCAATGAGATTGGCTTATCCTCCGCCTACAACTATGCATTCCGCCTTTGCTACGACAGTCAAAGTGGAAGCGCGTAGGGTGACATTAGACGCCTTTGCAAATCCAGCGACTTTCTGAAACACAGAGTGTCGTAAGGAATGAAGTAGCTAATGGGGTCCACATTCCAATGGGCGGCACTACCATCCAATCTCCTGCTTTCCTTTACACGGAATCCGAGACTGTAAAGTGTTAACTGCCACGCCTCTTCAGACAGCAAATGGTTTTGACTTTCCACATAATCCCCAAACTTGTGACTAGCCTGTTTGCATATATCAGTCAGCTTATTAACAAACAGTTTATATTGACCAGGGAGGCGTTTTGTTTAATGTTTTATTAACGACTAAATTGCATAATAGGAGACCATAACCTCGAATGAGAACCGACAAACTGAGTAAGAATTCCAAGGAACAACACCACGGCAAAGCAGAGGACAAATCCATGTTAATGAGGAGTTGAGAAACACACAGCATTCTCCAAGTGAATAGCTAATAAAACTACCTTCGAAAATGTCAATTACGTACCGTCCATATTGAGAAAATCTGTGTTTGTTTGTTTTTTTCAAATAAGCTGTTTAAAGATTAATATTATATGTTTTTTTTTTAAATGTGGAAAAAGTGACATCTTCAAATTTATATAAGACATTATTTTAGTTGATAAATTTAAAAAATCAATAAATTAACTTGCTAAACAACAAGATATAAATCATTAGTAGTTGGGGTGAATCATGATTATCCAACTTTTTCTAAAACTCAATAAGATTTGAGTTATCAAGAAAGAGCTCTCATCCAATAATCGTGCATCCTCTTTATTTTCTTCTTTAGCAAGAGATTGAGTGTCACAAATAGGAGAAATGGCCACAACAAGATGAGATGTTTTTTCTAGAATCCAAACATCAAAAGGCCCCATAGTCACAAGGCCCATAAGTGGCCAAATCAAGTGGGATGTTTGAGACCAACAAGTAGTCCAATCCTCGACATATTTTAGAGGGGACTAGAAAGCAAGTGACAAAGAATTTTGTTGATTTAGCAATATGACTACATCCGCGCATGTGTCAATGAGGCAAGGTGTGATCCCTGTTGAAAGGAAAAGTCAATGGAACCCTAGTAGCCATACATGGACATTACCCCAATGATCCAAAAGTTCCTGTAAATGAGCCACTTCAAGTACAACTTTATTTTCTTGTACTTGAATCTACATGAGAACACTAAAACAAATCATCGCCTTCACATGGAGTAAGAAGTGTATATCAATAGAACAAGCAAAGATAATAGTAGATTTTTTGTCTTTTTAAATGCTAAAAAATTCACCTTCAAACACATCAAATATGCATGAATTTGCTAGAAATTATGTGCCAATATGCTAAAAGAACCATATTCCATTAAAAAGGCTCAAGCATAAAAAGCCTAAAGAAATCACAAATCCAATTCCAAGTAGTCTAGGCTCTAGGATTGACATTTCCTAGTTGAGTTAACCTATTACCAATAGGAAGATCTTGGTAAAGATCACACTAGGAAAATGAGTAAGTTTTGACTTAAGGATAGCCAACCAAATACTCTAATATATGCAATTCCAAGAGCCCAAAGAAGCTTAGAATACTATAGCAACCATTTTTTATTCATCTTTGAAACCATAATGAAGATGGGGAGAAGTCCAAGTATATCCCTTGCATGGTCTAGAGTTGTGAAATAGAGTATCTGGATACCATTTCCAATCTTTCCAACAACATTTAAAGCTTGTCATCCCAAATTTGTGAATCATATTGGAAGGAATGGAATTAATAACAATTACAAAGACATAAAACTCTAATTGGAAACCTTGCACTTAGATTTAGCAACTAACCAAGTCAAAATACTCGTGTACACTTAGAGAAAAGATCAAGAAAAGTCTTGATTCTTTTATGGTATAATTTCAAAGCACACACCCAAGAAATCTTAGCAAGGGGATGATCCTAGCATGAAATAACAAGAACCACCAAATAGAATCTTGATTGATGGAAATATCCTTATGGATGTCATTTTTTATACCACAAAATTCATGGCTTAATAGTTTCCCAAACTTTCGATATGATTGTTATGAAAAGCATGTCATGTATAGATAGATAGGGTCCTTCATTATAAGAATAATATTAAAACCAAGAACCTTCCAAGATTGATGCCTATTAGGTGCCCTTGTAGAAATGCAATGCTTAATAAAGACCTTCCAAGATTTATTAATATATTTAACACATTAAGCTATACTTTTTCATTGGATTGAAATCAAGCCAAGCTCACCAAAATCATGAAAGGGGGAAAAGTACCCAAGCTACTTTGAGAAATTATTTACTTATGTTACTTCAAGCTTCAAATATAGGGCTTTAGAAGAAACCCGATAAGAGGAGTAATAAACATATATTGTAGTAAGGATTTTTACAACATGTTTGAAATTTTATTACTAGAGAAAGAGGCTTAGTAATCTAACAAGCTAATTTTTATCAACTCTATAAATAAAAACTTTCCATAAAGAGGAAGAAGAAGGTTGAAAATCAAAAAGGATGTTTGCAATCTGACCACTTCCCCATTTTCAATCCACTTTTAATGATAAGAATTGAGCCAATTAAGCTTAGTTGAGAAATATTATGTGAAACATCAAAATTTTAACCACTATATACTCAACCCTAAAGATTTACAAAAAAATATTCACATCACAAGCTCCATGTGTCAAACCTTTGACACTCAATGTATTATTCAACAATGTAAAATTATGGTACACTTACATAGTCTCCATGAACACTCTTGAAACATCAAGCCTCTCCAATACATCCTCCATGTTTCAAAGAATGTACCAACACATCTCATGCCATATGCACTACTCAAAAGAAGAATCAATACAATGAAAACCAAGCAAAAACCCCAACTAGTCAACTTCAACCACTAAACACGTGCTTGTGCTGGTTGGGAAAATGGCAAAGTAGATGGGTAAAATAGAGATATAATTCAGAAAAGCATAAAACAAACAAAGTTATAGTAAGGTCAGGGTGATCCCACAATACTGGTTTACAATTTTTGGCCAAACTGGACACTAAACTATTTTTTTCTAATTAAATCTTCACTTTCAGACACCTATAGCAGCTAAACCGTAAGGAATTTGAAGATGATGTAAACTAGTGATTTGTGACATTTTGTCTGTAGATTCTAAATATAATTTTTTCAATTTTTTTGGAATCAGATAGCACTTCTTTTTCCATCTCATTTGAAAACTAGTTTTTTTTAGTAAACACCATTTTTAAGAAGTGACACTCACCGTATAACACATAACTTTTTTCCATGAAGGATACAATTCTATTTTTTTCAGATTTATATTTGTAACTATGATATATAATGCTTTCAATTGGTTTCATAGTGTTTTATTGAATATTTTTTCCTTAATCAAGTTTCGAAGTCAAACCAATTACAATTCAAACATAGGCGGACCGTATAACACAACTTTTTTGTAGGTATCGAAATTCAATTTATTTTTTGCTGGATCAAGGACTTCAAATCTGGTGCACTCATATTTTTCAAAAAAAAATTGATAATATTCTATTTTTCCACATGTGCAGAACAAAGAGCTTTATTTTCGGTGAAAAACCTATGTTTAATGAAACTAAAAAAACAAATACATAATAAAACCAAAACATATTAAAATTATATTCATTGGATAGCTCATTCCAAGGACTATCGTCATCTAGTTGGGTCTATGAAGTCTCCTCCATTTTCATCCTCAAACTAGGGTTCGCTCGAACCAGGGTTCGAGCAAACCACCTTTCCACAACCATTTTCTTTGCTCATTTTGCCGAGAAAAGTGGGACCCAACATTTAATGGGTTCACTCGAACCTTGGTTCGAGCGAACTCCTATAGGGTTCACTCAAAGCAAAAGTTCGTTCGAACCCCCAAAAACTTTTTTTTTTTGCATGGGGTCATTTTTTGCAACTTTTCCTTCCTCACTCAAATTGTAAACCACTTTTGTGGGTTTACCCATCACAAAGCTCAAGGTTGACAAAGGACATCAATAAAGAGATATTTTGTAAGGGGCATGTCCCTATAAGATAATACATGTATAAGATAGGAAAATAATGTAACAAATAGGAGATATATAGAAGGGAATATATATCCAAAAAAATAATACAATGTACTAAAGGAATATATTAACATACATAGACATTTGAGCATATTTTATAAAATAAGATTGATATAATGTACTATCTAAATGACTTAACTACTAGTTTCACATCAATAACATAAACCAATCATTCTACTATCGTTGAGTTTGGGGTATAAATGCAACACATAGAGAATACTTGGGTCTTAGTAAGTTCCAATTTGTAATCCCCCATTTTCTTGCTAACATTGGGTTTGTTTCCAAGGCCCTAATTAGGCAATAGAGAAGAGACCAAAAAATATTCAAAACTTGTGGATTTAGATAAGAATATAAGAATTTATGAAATTTTTCTCATAAATATATAAAATAATCCACTAGGTATCTACCCCATGAGATGAGACCTTAGGCATCTAGGGGATGACGAATGCAAAGGGAGGGATCTCCAAAAATGAGTCACTGAAAAGATGTGACCTATCAAAGTCTGAATTACAATAACTACCATGGGGCATCCATAAAGGATTAGTGTAACACCAAATCATTAAACACCCATGGAAAAGGAGATGATAAGAAATCTAGAGAAATTAGAGAAGAAATTAAGTTGGTCACAAGGAAAACAAACATGGAAATCCAAATAAAAGAGGAAAGGAGAAAAAAACAAAAAGTTGAAAGAAAAGAAAGACACCATAGAAGAATGGAGAATGCAAAGAATAAAGAAAGTGAGAGTGCCAAAATGGGTCATGTTGAAAAGAAGAAAGAAAACTAAAGAAGAATGGAGAAGTCACAAACAAATGACCTCCCATATGAAAAAAATAGGAGAAATCTTGATAGATTTAAAAGGAAGTTTAGAAAACCATGGGGTATCTAGGAAGATATTGGTAGAGAGCTATGGAAGTGCTAAGAATCTAGAACTACCACATTTTACCATAAACACCATGGACAAAAATAGACTCAAGGACAAAAATTACAATCAAATTAGATAAGAAATTGATGGAAATCCTAAAAAAATTAGAGAAAATATTATTTGTTAATAAGATTATTTGGAACAATTGGTTAATGAGTAAATGAGGAAGATAAGAAAGGAGGAGATAAAAGAAGAAAATAAATTCATGTTTAATTTGGGAAAATGTTTATCAACGATAAAAAATAAAATATAATTAAATAACCAAAGGATATCACCAAAGATAAAATGTCACTATAAAGAGGCACACATGTTGGACTAGCAACCATTCCACACATGGCATATAAAACAAGACAAATATCACTAAAAGAAATACCTCAAGAAGAAAGAAAAGATCTGTAAGAGCATTTTATGGTAGATTGCAAAGAGATTTGGGAAAATAATTCTTTGACGCCATGTTAACGAGGGACAAAGGTAGATAACATATAAGTCGGTGATTGTAAGAATTCCTAAGAAGCAAAAGAAGGTAGTTGAATCCCACCACAAAATATAGAAATAAGAAACTAAACACACTATTGATCACTCAACTAAAAACTACCAATTTATTCAATAAGGACACTACTAAAGCTATGAAACACATATTTATATTAGAATCCATTTGGAAAAGAAAGGGAATTGATGAGGATAAGACTAAATTATTTGATTTTTATGGGATCTTTATGAAAGGATGCTCTTGATTGGTATAGGAAATCATATTCCAAACATGAAAAATATTGGGAGGGTAAGTGCAAAAAGATGGGGGGCCAAAAAGGGGTCTTAAGTGGCCACATTTTTTTGAAATCAGGAAAGACTAACCTTGGATGAGAAATTGAAGATAGTTACACTCAAAATATGAAGATACAACAAAAGCAAGAATCATAGTGCTCCAAATTTGCTTTCTAGACTACTATTTTTTTTAAATGGTAGAGATTGAGGGGTTGAAAAAGGGGGGCCACACAAATTGGTCCTATTTTTTCAAAAAATCATAACATATCATCTGGTATGCCCCCTTAAAATGTTAACATTTTTTAGTATTTCAAAAATCACTTTGGTGAGAAATTAGCTAACACCATGTAGTTTATCCTTGATTTTTCTTCTAATATTATTATGAATGTATAATTTTCTACTCATTTTGAAGTGGACACATCTTGAGGGTATGTGCAGGATCATGATGGGCCAAAAAGTGGTGATATGTAAGTGATATGATGGCCCATGTGGCTAACAACTTTTTTTAACCTAAAATTGATGAAATGAAAAGGGTTTTTAAAAGAGATTCTCAGCTTTCCACCAACATAAATTATTCTTTACTTTGAATTATTAAATAATTATTATTCATTTTCTATTTGAATTATGACTAAAGTCCTGATTGATAGGCTGATTGAAAAACATCTATAGATTTCAAACAATATCACATTGTTTGAATCTGAAATATGTGTCACATTATATGCTTCACATACTATAGGATTAAAAAAAAATGAATTTCATGAAGTTTTGACCAAGTTAAGGTGGTCAGACATACAAATTTTTTATATATTTTTTTTAATTTGTAATAAAAAATTAATTATTTACTTGGGAAAAAATTACAAAAAAAAATGCATCACATCTAAACATGAGTCCTCTACTTATATCTAAAATATTATAAAAATATTATCATTTTATTGTGGTTAGGGTGGTCAGATAGACACCTACTTCTTATTTTTCCCTGAAATTTAAGTACTCTTGCATTGAAATTTCAAATTTTTACCAAATAGATTTTTTTAAAAATAAACCTATTAGTTTAGAAACTACATTCAATTTGCTACATATTCTATTCTTACATATTTTTGAAATAATATAGATAACTTATTCAATTTTTTACGTCAAGTTACCTAATTCTGATTTTCTAAATTTTCATCTTTACTTAAGGGCCTATTTTTTCTGTGATGATCTTGCACATACCCTTGCAAAACAAAAAATTGAGCATGCTCCCCCTAAAAATATTTGAAAAATGATCAAAAATCATTTTTTTTTAATGTTTAGAATCGAGTCTAGTTTCTAAAAATCTAATTTATTTAAATTTTGATGAATAGTTAAAAAGTAAAGTCAAAAATACCAAACATTGATCTTTTTTAAAATGGATGTACACTAAGAAAAGAAATTAAAGATGAAAACCTTAACATACTCAAAACATGAAAAGAATTACATGGCTAGATAGTTAAGAGAGAGATTAACATTATCAGGATTTTTTTTTAATTGACATTGAAACACATGCAAAACTGATGGGGAGCACACCTGATATTATACATCATTTTTTATAATTTAAAAAAACACATCTTTGAACATTGAAAAGTATTGCAAGCCTCTAGGTTGGAAAACCAAGAAAAATCCAAGCTAAAGGCTTAGAAATTTTTAAAGAAAGCAAAAACGTGAGCGCGTTATAATACGCTTGTGTTATGTGCTTACACATAATGTGAGCACATTATAATGCACTTGCATTTTGTGGTTGCACATAACACAAGTGTGTTATAACCATGATTGTGTTATGTGATTTCACATTTAACATGCTTGTGTTATGTGATTGCACATAACATGAGTGTGTTATAACATGCTTAAATGTTATTGTTCTCTTTAGAAATTGTTCATTCTCTCTCTTTCTCTTTCTCCTCCTATGGCTAAATTATGTACAAGAAATAAACATTAAAGTATAAATGACATTTTTATATGAAAATTTAATTTCTTATCATTTAAGTTATATTTCATGTAAATATTTTTTAGGATGTTTGAGAATGGTTTTAGATCTCTAGGAGTTATAATGTAGTTTCTAGGTTTTGGTTTAGATCTTATAATTTCTAGACTTAGTCAAATTTAAATAATCATATCATAAAATTTCAATAACCAGTAAACCCCTCTGTCTCTCTCTCCCCCTCCCTCCCTCCCCCCCCCCTCCCTCCCTCTCTCTCTCCCCCTCACTCTCTCTCAAATTATAAGTCTACTATATAGCTTTCCTAACGTATCAAAAAATCACGTTCACCCTAACACTCATAATTTTCAATTACTTTATTACTTTATTAGTGCAAGAAGCTATTCTTATTAAAAAATAAATTACAAGATTAGTATATAGATTTCTATACATGCTAGTGAAATCATCAAGCCACAACATCAATACCTAACCATTCTCTTCCATACCATGATTAGTGTTTACATCATTTATTTTGTATTTTTTAATTTTTTATCAAACCCACATTCATTTTAGAGAAAAAAAGGTTTCTTTTTCTTTTTGTCTTATTTTTAATTTTTTAAACAAAATTTTTGGGTCCATTTATATGACTTTCCTCTTTCTTTGTGATGGCATTAGAAAATTTAATTTATAAATATTCCTACCCTATGATTCTTGTAAACAAAACCTAGTAACTAAATTGAGATCTATAGCATCAATGGGACTCAATACTCATCTCAAATATTAACATTATTATGAGAAATTCCATATTTACTTAATTACACTTTATCAACATCTTGAATGGCATCATTTAAATGAAACTATTCAATGTCAAGTAATACCTTGATCCAAGGCCTATATTATTATAGTCAATATATTCTAACTTGAATAGTATCTTTGATAATAAAAAAGTGTAAAACCATGATTGGAACCCAATGAGAATATGTTTTGCAAGTACATACTCATAAGAATGTCAACCCACTCATGTGTTAAGCATCATTTCCTATATCTCTAATAGCAATAGTAAGGCAAGAAATTTTTCATATGCTTTATTGAAACTATCCTAGATATTTCTTTCAATGGCTTGATGCTACAAATCTATCATAATTTATTTTTCTTGTTCCAATCCAATAGATGATATCATCTCCACATATTTTCCAGCCCTTTTTCATATTATTCTTAAGGCATAAAAACCATGTAAATATCTGTAGAATCCATGGGATGAGGTTGACATCTTCCTCACCATGTCCATACATTCCATATCCCACAACCAATAAGTTTCATGAGATGATATCTCTTTGTGGTATTTTGTTACATAGTTCATTTACCTTGTCTATGCTACTAATCCTAAAGATTTGCAAAAAAAATTATTCACATCACAAGCTCCATGTGTCACACCTTTAACGCTCAATTTATTATTAAACAATGTAAAATTATGGTACATTTACAGAGTCTCCATGAATACTCTTGAAACATAAAGCCTCTCCAATACATCCTCCATGTGTCCAAGAATGTATCAACACATCCCATGCCATATGCACTACTCAAAAGAAGAATCAATACAATGACAACCAAGAAAAAACCATAACTAGATAACCTCAACCACTAAACACATGTTTGTGTTGGTTGGGAAAATGGTAGAGCAGGGGGTAGAATAGAAATACAATTAAGAAGAACATATCACAAACCACTATAGTAAGGTCACGGAACTCAAGGTTGACAAAGGACATCAAGAAAGAGACATTTTGCAAGGGACATGTACCTATAAGATAATACATGTATAAGATAGGGAAACAATGTAACAAATAGAAGGAGATATATAGAAGGGAATATATATATCCAAAAAAAGAATACAATGTATTAAAAAGGAAATATAAATATATATAGACATTTGAGTATATTTTATAGTATAAGATTGATCTATAATGGGTAAAAGTACAAAGTTGTGTCACATTTTCAGCCAATTTATCAGCACAAGTGAATTTAAGTATTTCTAACTAAAAATATATTTTGGTCAAACATACGATCTTGTAAGATTCATTCTAGCTAAGTTAGATATATCCACAACTTTTCCAACTAAAATTGTTGGCTAAATGCATATGTAGCACCATTTTGAGGCCAATTTACCAAAAAAATAGATTTATTTGAAAAAATTGATGTCTCAACAATTTTTACTCATGTAAATAACATTTTTTTAAAAATATAAAATACCCTTTTGTAGATCCATAAGTCTAGTTTTCATATATATATATATATATTAATAATTCAATTCTTATTTATATTTTTCTTTTTATTTTTACTAAAAGTAGCTTATCAGCATGAAATATTAGGTTGATTACCATGTCAAGGAAAAATAGTAAAACTTATTAAAAAATATGATGCACTAGACTATATTAAGAGGGTGTAATTTTTTTCCATTTTAGGCCAATAGATAATATGAAAGTTGGCGTCCAATGGAAACAACTATGTTTTAATACACACACATTTTAATATTTATTTAAAAAATAATATTTATCAAAATTGGAAGAAAAAAAAATATCCATGCACTAAAGTTTCAAGTTATAAATACACACAAAAAAATGAAGGAGAAAAAATTAAAATTACTATATAAAGGTTGATGTCTCATGTGACTTCATTTTTCAGCATTTTTTCAGCAAATAAGTTATAGTGTCAATTTATAAAAAACCATATTCAGATAATTTTATTTTATTTTTTTAAAATACAAGCATAAAATATAATAAAAAAGAAATATTTTATTAGTTTACATCATTTGAAAATTAAAAACATACATGTCACTTTTTAGTTATTCAAGTTTAAAAGTTGGATCAGTGTTGGTCATTTCCTTTAAAAATTGTGGCACAACTTTGTGCTTTTACCCTAATGTATTTTCTATCTAAAGAACTTAAGTACTAGGTCCACATTAATAACATAAACCAATCCTTCTACTATTGTTGAGTTTGGGCTAGAAATGCAACACATAGAGAATACTTGGGTCTCATTACTTCGATTTGTAATCCCCCATTTTCTTGCTAACATTGGATTTATTTCCAAGACCCTAGTTAGATAATAGAGAAGAAACCAAAAATTTTAAATTCAAAACTTGTGGAGTTAGATAAAAATATGAGAAGTTATAGAAATTTTCTCATAAATATATAACATAATCCACTAGGTGTCTACCCCATGAGAGGATGTTAGGCATCTAAGGGATGACAAATGCAAAGGGGGGATCTCTTAAATGAGTCCCTAAAAAGATGTGACCTATCAAAGTCAAAATTACTATAATTACCATAGGACATCCATAAAGGATTAATGTAACACCAAATCATAAACACCCATGGAAAAGGGAGATAATAAAAATCTAGAGAAATTAGAGAAGAAATTAAGTTGATAAGGAAAACAAACATGGAAATCCAAAGAAAAGAGAAGGAGAAAAAATAAACTGTTGCAAGAAAAGAAAGAGACCTTATAAGAATGGAGAATACAAAGAAGAAAGTGAGAGCACCAAAATGGGTCATGTTGAAAAGAAGAAAGAAAAAGTAACTAAAGAAGAATGGAGAACTCCAAAAATAAAATGACCTCCCATGTGGAAAAAGTAGGAGAAATTTTGATAGATTTAAAAGGAAGTTTAGAAAACCATGGGGTATCTAGGAAGATATTGGTAGAGATATATGAAAGTGGTAAGACTCTAGAACTACCACATTTTACCATAAACACCTTGGACAAAACTAGACTTAACAAAAATTACAGTCAAATTAGATATGAAATTGATGGAAATCCTTAAAACTTTGGAGAAAATACTATTTTGTTAATGAAGATTATTTGGAGCAATTGGTTAATAAGAGTACATGAGTAAGCTAAGAAAGGAGGAGATAGAAGAAGAAAATAAATTCTTGTTTAATTTGGGAAAATATGTATCAATGATAACAAACAAAATGTAATTAACTAATCAAAGGATATCACCAAAGATAAAATGTCACTATGAAGAAGCACACATGTTGGACCAAGAACCATTCCCCATGGCATATAAAATAAGAAAAATATCACTACAATAAATACCACAAGATGAAAGAAAAGATCTACAAGAGCATTTTATGACAGATTGTAAAAAGGTTTTGGGAAAATAATCATTTGACACCATGTTAACAAGGGACAAAGGTAGATAAAATAAGTCAGTGATAATAAGAATTCCTAAGAAGAAGAAGAAGGTATCTGAATCCCACCACAAAGTAAAGAAATAAGAAAGTAAACACACTATGGATCCCTCTATTAAACTACTAATATTTAGTAAGGGCACTACTAAAGCTACAAAACACATATTTATATTAGAATCCCTTTGGCAAAGAAAGGGAATTGATGAGGATAAGACTAAATTATTTGATTTTTATGGGATCTTTATGAAAGGATGCTCTTAATTGGTATAGGAAATCATATCCCAAACATGACAAATATTGGGAGGGTAAGTGTAAAAATATGGGGGACCAAAAAGGGGTCTTAAGTGGCCACTTTTTCTCTGAAATCAAGAAAGAATGATCTTGGATGAGAAATTGAAGATAGTTACACTAAAAATATGAAGATGCAACAAAAACAAGAGTTGTAGTGCTCCAAATATACTTTTTAAAATACTATTTTTTTTTAAGTGGTACATATTAAGGGGTTCAAAAAGGGGGCCCACACAAATTGGACCTATTTTTTTTCAAAAAAAATAACATAGAATCTAATGTGGCCCCCCTAAAATGTTAACCTTTTTTTAAGTATTTCAAAAATCACTTTAGTGAGAAATTAGCTAACACCATGTAGCTTATCCCTAATATTTTTTATATTTTTTTAATGAATATTTGATTTTTTCCTAATTTTCAAAGTGGACACATCTTGAAAAATAAAAAATCGAGTGTGCTCCCCCCTAAAATATTTGAAAACTGGTTGATTGATTTTTTTAATATGTGTTGAATGGATTCTATTTTCTACAAATATTTATTTAAATTTTCGATGAATGGTTAAAAAATAAAGTCAAAAATACCAAATATTGGTTTTTATTTTATTTTAAAGATACACTAACAAAAGAAATTAAAGATGAAAATAGAAAATATTTAAACATCAATCCTCACCAATACATCATCTATGTGACCAAGAATGTATCCATACATCCCATGCCATATGAACTACTCAAAATAAGAATCAAGACAATGAAAACCAAGCAAAAACCCCAACTAGCCAACCTCAACCACTAAATACAAGTTTGTGTTAGTTGGAAAAATGGAAGAGAAGGGGAGAATAATAGAGATATAATCCAACAAACATACCACAAACAAATATATTAAGGTTTAACGGAGCTCAAGGTCAACAAAGGACATCAAGCAAGAGACATATTTTGTAAGGGAAATGTTCTTATAAGATAATACATGTATAAGATAATGTAACAAATAGAAGGAGATATATATATAAGGGAATGATATATATCTAGAAAAGGAATATAATGTACTAAAGGAATATGTTAATAAATATAAATATTTGAGAATATTTTATAGTATAAGATTGATATAATGTATGGTTTATTTGAACGACTTAAGTACTAGTTTTGCATTAATAACATAAATTAATCCTTCTACTATTGTTGAGTTTGGGGTATAAATGAAACACACAAAGAATACATTGTAGAAGAATGGAGAATGTAGAGAAGAAAGAAGTGAGAGTGCCAAAGTGGGTCCTATCAAAAATAAGTAAGAGAAAGTAACTAAATAAGAATGGAGAATTCCCAAAAAAATGACCTCCCATCTGAAAAAAGTAGGAAAAATCTTGACATATTTAAAAGGAAGTTTAGAAAACTATGGGGTATCTAGGAAGATACTGGTAGAGAGCCATGGAAGCAATAAGACTCTAGCACTACTACATTTTACCAAAACATTGTTGGTGTAATTAATTATTTAATTACACTTTATTAAGTTTGCTTAGTCTATAGTTAGTTGACTTAAGTCATAAGTAAGCTTTATTTAGATTGAACTATTTTTAGTTCAAAATTAGGTTTTACCTTTAGGGTTATGCATACTTTTCTTTTATAAAGCAATTCATCTTTTGTAATTTCTTAATTCCTGAATATTATTCATTTGCACATCTTCATGCAAATTGCTTTGCTTTTTCCTATTTTTCTCTTGTGGAAGGTTTTTTCTGGTTTGCATGTCTAATCTTGGTTTCTAACATGGTATCAAAGCCTTGATTTGCAGCCCCTTCTCAGTTTTTGGAGAAATTCATTGCAGAGAACATTTGGGTTCCTCGAGGGTTTCATGCCTTGAGTTGATTTCTGGAGAATTTTGGATCAGATCAAGCATCTCCATTTGATTCAGAGCATTGGAAAAAGTCGGGATTGACTTTTGTTTCATTGATTTTCATCTTTTTTTATCAAATTTGTGAGGGTTTGAAGCTACGATATTTTTTTGCCATATTAGAGGGTTTTTCCATCATTTTTTAAGAAACTTTGACCTTGATCTCTCAAACAGTGCATGTTGGTGCAAAATAGACCTCATGGGTGCACTCATAAGACCCAACAACCCCTATTTTCATACAAAATATGATAGGTTTTGCTTAAAATTGAATTTTTTGTGTTTTTGGGGATTTCAAAAACGTTGCCAAACAAATCTGTACAACTGTATAGATTCGTACAAATGCCTCAATTTTTGTGCCATATTTTTTTAGAGTCTAGAGTATTTTTTAGCTGCCTCAATTTTCATGCCATTTTGCTTCAATTTTTGTGCCCTCTCGATTTCCATGTTTCCTCGGTTTTCATGCCATGAAGGTACAGCTGAATATTTTATTAATTTTTTAATCTTTAAATTAATAAAATACTTGGTTTAAAGTCAAAATAAGCACTTTTTTAGTAAAATGGTCATATCTTGAGTATACAGAGTTCGTTTTTCACAAACGAGATACCGTTGGAAACCTAGTTTCAAGCCTGATCTAGTGGTGTGGTTATTTTTTTCTAGATTTTGCTCCATGTTTGTTTTGTATGCATTTGAAGTCAGATGAAGCAATTTTCGCTTTAGAGGGCATATCTTTTGCCTCGATTATCCGTTTTCACGATTCCAGCGGCACCGAAAAGTTGATTCAGTCCTCTACACAGATCTGGGGTCCTTTTTAATCATGGAGGTAGATGTGAACATTGGTT
This sequence comes from Sequoiadendron giganteum, assembly GCA_007115665.2. Classification (NCBI taxonomy): domain Eukaryota; kingdom Viridiplantae; phylum Streptophyta; class Pinopsida; order Cupressales; family Cupressaceae; genus Sequoiadendron; species Sequoiadendron giganteum. The sequence goes on from CM021100.1 coordinate 955,320,203, forward strand.
TGTGCATTTACTCTTTCTTATTTTCATGCAATAGGTTTACATTTTCTCTTTGACTTATGTTATTTTGCATGTTCTCCTTTTACAATCATGGGATATTGTAATAAATGAACTTATATAAAGTTCCATCGAGGGGGTTTCTTGCATAATAATTTGATTAGAGTGTACTTGCATGGCATGCACTTTGATCTCATCTTCATATTGATGACAACTCGCATGAATGTATCTGGATTTTGTAGTTTCTTTTGGCCACATCTTGCTCATAGCTTGACACATTTTGGTTTGCATCGGTTTACATCTCAAATTGAGAGCCTATGGTTAATGATCCTAAATCGCATCAGATTCACATCGGGTCACATCTCAATTTGAGGGCCATTCATTTTATGGTTAATATTCTAGAATCTTCATGGTACTTACTCCTATGGATCAGTTTTAGTCATAGTTTGGCATCGGCATCGAGATACACATAGCTTCTAGATTCTTTCATCATCTCATTCCCTCTTATAGGGGGCATTGTTATGCCTTGCATAACCACCCCATCTTTTCCCTTGGTCAAAATGGGTCCCCCTTTATTTTTTGTACTTAGTTGTTTTTTGAAACAAAGTTTGGAGTCTAGTTTTGCCAATACTTTGTTTTTCTTTGGTTTCTCTGTCGGAATAGGAACCGGAACTGAATCGGGTTCTGAAAGTTCTTTTGAGGCTTGTTTTTGGTCTTATCCCGACAGTCTTTTCTTTGCCTTTGTTTTGGTCTTTAGCGGAAGCGGAGCCGGAGTGGGAATTGCGATGGTTGTTATCAAAATTTGCAAAATCACAATTGATTTCGATCCCGCCTCTGCTATTTTTTATTTTTTGCTTTGTCTCAGTTTTTGTGTTTTGTTTTATTAGGTTGGTCTTTTACTTAACTTTTTGTATTTGTTTTTGTTTTGTTTTTAGTTGTCGGACGCGGAGCTGGAATGGGAATGAGGTTTGGAAATTTTATAAATTTGAGATCCCGATTCCATTTTAGTTCCGCCCCCGCCACTTTTTGTTGTTGACTTTTTGAGTGAGTCGCACTGTTGTGAAGTGTTTGTTCACTCTTAGTTTCGACTCCGCCTTTACTGCACTTTAAATGTATTAATGATGGTTGCTAGTGTAGGTACAAATTCACATATTGACCTTTATTAAGGGTTAAGCCGATCATTATTGTTATTATTAAAGATCTGAGAGCACGAAAGAGCAGTAGCAGAGTTCGTTTTGAGAAAATTGATCGAGATAGAGAAAGGATTGCGTGCGAATTGATTCAGAAAGTTAGCACGGGTTTGTTTGCGTTTGAGGTAGGTTTCTTATCTATGTTGTTCATTGTTGATTTACGGTCGTGTTTGTTTTGTTTTGCTTTATATTTGCTCGTATATTTGATCATCTTGTTTTAAGACAAACCTATGATTATTGATATGGTTGAATGAGCAAGGTCTTTTTTTTTTTTTGTTTGGTTCTGTTTCTTTTGCTTTCAATCTTTGTTGCCTTGTACATTCGTGTCGTTTCTTTCTATTTTTAGGGCACTGTCACTTTCACGTCTTAATCGTGATTGCGTTGTGTTTGTTTTTGGTTTGCAGTGAGTTAGATTTAGGTTTAGGTTTTAAATGTTGATTAGTTAGATTAGAAGTTATAGTGAGGTAGATTAGAGATTTTACAGTGAGTTAGGGTAGATTAAATTTAATTAGGGTTTCGTCATCTAGTAGAATGGCAGGGTTTCAACCTGTGCCCTAGTTTTTGTCAGGTTTGTTAGATTAGGGTTTTGTTGGTCTCTGTAATCACTTTTAAAATGTTTTAAAAATGATATCTTAGAATGCAATTGTTCCCCACGGTCATATGGGTGTAGAGTTTTAAGCTCCTTTGCCATTTTATAGCGACCTAGGTCTTAATCATGAAATTGTGTTGAAAATGAATAAAGTATTTGATGACGTCATGATTAACATAGGTGGAGGCAGGATTGGAATCGATCTTGGACTTGAAAGATTTGTTTTACAAAAGGTATCGATTCCATAGTTCATCCTGTTTTCGGCTCCACGTATAATGGAAAGTCTTTCTTCAAAGTAATGATAACCTAATTGAAGGCGAAGGCGGAATGGAAATAGAATATGGAAAAAATGAAAATTCGAAGAAAACCAAATCCGTTTTTTGTTCTGATCCCGGTTCTGATAACCTCCTCGACTCCGACTCCGAGCCCGTTTGTTATTAGGTGAAGTTTCTATATTGGTTTTTGCTCCAAGTCTGCCAGTGTTGTAAAAAAATTCTTTTGAGCTTTTGTTTGGGTTCCGACTCCAAGGTATGTGTAATAGGCATGTTTTAAGAGTATGTTTGATAATGATATCTGAAGATCTAATTAGAGGTTTGCTTGCAGGAAAATTGAAAGATGTCAAGAACGTCAGGAGAGGCTACTCGAAGGAATCAACCGGCTGAAACATCAAAGACAGCACCAAAACTAAAGAAGATGAAACCAGAACAACTGCTTATACATTGAGGTATGATCATAGGAATCCGATGGTGAAGGTGAGCAAGGTGGAATCAGACTGGTCAGATATCACAGATACTAATCTGGGCTAGTATAGCTTTGAAGAATTACATGCAGACATCTTTATAGAACAAGAAAACTTGACAGGGAGAACACAAAGGATTGTTGACTCCGGTCTTGCACATATCACTGTGTTTCCTTTATCAGTCCAGTGTGTGGAGTTGATATTGACAATAGCCAGTACTTATAATCCTACTACAAGATAATGCATGGATTCACAGAATAATGTGATCATTGATCTTACCCCTACAATGTTTCAAAATATGTTTGGTGTTTTGGATCCCAAGAATTTGGTGCAGCTAACTAAAGCAGAGGCATTGGAGAAATATAGAAAGCATAAAGACTCCAATAAGTCTCACTTGAACAAAAAATGGTTAAAAACAGAGAAGAAATCTTTAAGCAAGCTTGCAGACCAGCCAAAGAGAGCAGATTTCTATAGTGAGGTATCGGAATTAATCATGATGCTATCAAGAGTCTTCAGGAAGAGGGATGCTTTTCACTTTAAGGAATGGATGTTTCCTTTCATCCATACCATCTTGAATGGTCAAATAAATTTGACTGGCCAATGATTGTTTCTGACGCCATACATGATCAGTTAACAAGGGTCAGGCAGACCAAGTGTTTCTTCATGACATCTTACATTGTATATGCAGCAACAAGGTTGGGGATTTTCTCAAGATTGAATAAGGTGGGCATGATGGGAGCCTTGGATGGACAAAAGAAAGTGTGGGAGCACTATGATCAGTTGAATCTTCAGGTGGCTGAGACTCATTTTTGGAGAGTCAATGATTCCTTTTTATATGTGATCATCAATCAATTGAATGGAGATGTAGGGTATCAATTAAGTCAAGAAGCCATGGCATTCATTTCTGAATGGGGAAGTTGGTATATCCAATATCCCAAATTTACATACTTCAGGTTGTTTGGGTTTGAAGGCCATCCACATTTACTTCCAAGATGTTGCAGTAACAGAATAGTGCTTATGGAGTTTGTGTATCAAGCTATTGGAGTTGATGCTAGGTTTGGGATCAAGCACAAGATAGGATGTCATAAATTTCCCATGACAATGGGTGAATATAATTTTCAACACTTGAAGGGAGCAAAGGTAGTTTGTAATGAGTTGATACAATTGAAATTGGGATTGTATACAACTCAGAAGTATTTTGATCCAAAGAAGAAGATGCATGCCTTATTACCTTCACTGTTTACTAGACACTTTAATCTGTTAGAAGACTTTTGGTGTGATCAACAGGATGAGTATGACTTGAGGAAGAAGAATTATGAGAGATTATCAGTCTCACTCATGTCAGAGCTTGGTATTAAAGAAAATATTCCTAACACTTTGGTGGATAATGGAATTGTATTAGATCCCTCATATGAAGCTTTGAACATTGGCACCAAAAGCTTAGATCCAATAGACTGGAATGAGGAAGAAACAATTGATATTAAGAAAATTGGAAGAGCAATCTTGGATAGAAGTGTACAATGGTTGATGATGAAAGCTCGAGCTCCTCAAGGACCAGTCCTTAAGAAGGGTAAAGGATACAAGAGAATTAAAAGAAAGACACCTTCCAAGGAGCAATTAGAATTATTTCCTCCTGATGTTGAAGAAATAGAACTTGAGGGAGTCGATGAAGAAGAAGAGGTACCAAAGGGAGATGTTCCAATAGAATCTATTTTTTCTATGCCCACATTGGGTGAGTCATCCACACAAGCCCCACTCACAAGAAATAAAAGTAAAGAGGTTCAAGAAGGAGTACTTCATGCCATGGCTGAAGCTGATAAAGGAAAAGAAGTGGAGGAAGAATTTGTAGAAATTGAGATAGACTCGGATGAAACTCTTTCAGAGAAGGACCTACAAGAAAACATGCCTTTAGAGGGGACTATTGAGTAGATTTTGACACAGGAAGAGTAATGGAAACTATTTGAAGATGCTACAAGAGAGTCTAATGCAAGGGCTGCTGCGGAGAAGCAAAAGGAAATGGATGCAAAGTTACAAGTTGATGCCCTACTTCACCAACAATAATTAAAGGCAAAAGAAATTGAAACAAGGGTGGCAGTTGATGAAATAGAGAAGCAAATGAGGCAACAAGAGCATGAGATCAAGGTTAAAGCAGAAAATGACAAGTTAGAATTGATACAGAAGATCCATGATCTTGAGGAGGAGAAAGCAAGAAATCGGAGGGAAAAGGAAGCCCTGGTTGCTAGACTGAAGCTTGCAGAGGAAGCTAGACAGAAAGAACAAGAAGCTGAAGCTCTAAAAAAGAAAAGAGATGCTGAAGAGTTAATAAAGAAACAGCAAGCTGAAGAAGAAAGGGAAAAGGCAGAGAAGCTCAAGGCCTTAGAGATAGAAAGGATAGAAAAGGAAGAATCAGAAAAGATAAGGAAAGAAAAAGAGGTCGAAGAGCTAATGAGGAAGCAACGGGAAGAAGAAGCAGAAGCTGAGAAACTTAAAGCTTTAGAAGCAGAACGGTTAGAAAGGGAGACTCTAGAAAGAGAGGCCTTAGAAAAAGAGAAATTAGAAAAGGAAAGGTTAGAGAAGGAAAAAATGGAGAAGGATCAGTTGGAGGAAGAAAGATTGAGAAAAGAAGAAGAAGACAAGAAAATGCAAGAACAAAGAGATAGAGAAGAGGCTGAGAAGCTGGTGCAGATGCATGTGCTGCAAGAGCAACAAGAGAAAGTAAAGGTTGATTCTCAATCTAAGGTAAATGTTCAGTCACCCTCTACAATTGTCGCTTCCTCTTCCATGATGATGATTTCTCCTAGTGCTCCTATATGGTTGAAGTTAGATTTGCAGAAGAGAGCCAGAACACCTCTTCAACCTCTTAATTAGGAGGACATGTTGAAGGGAATTGAACAAGAAAGACCTAAGAAGAAGGCTAGAATCTTACATTCTACTAGACTCACAGATAAAGGGGAGATAGTTGTTGAATGTGCCATGCCTATGACTGAAAAGGAGGTAGGGGATATGCAGCTAACAGACTATCAATTGAGTACAATTAATTTGGGAAGACCCACTAGGAATCAAAAAATGAATTTGATTGATGTGGCGGCTTCAACAACTAAATCAAGAATGATGAAGGACAAACAAAAGAAAGATGAGCTTAAGGCTCAATTGGATCAGTTACATTCATTCTTGAAGAGTGTCTCCTCTCCAAGGTCACAACAAGTTGCAGCTATTGAGACTCCTGTTTTGCTAAGCAAAAAGGAGGTTGATGATTTGGTGCAGGTTAGAGGAAAGGCGGAGATGGTAGACAAATGGACAAATTGAACCAAGAGGTAGGAGAATTTTAGTGAAAGGGTTTGAAGCCTATAAGGATACTGAAAGATTGATTAAAGAGATGTATCAATATATTGAGGCATCAGAAAAACAGGAAGAAGAGTATAAGGAGTATGGTGAAAAGTTAGAAAAGATAAATACATTGCCTCTAACAACTCTTCTGGAATAGTCTATACTTGAAGATGATAACAAAGACTTTGTAGAGAAGACTTCTCGCATACTCAAGTTTAGGACTGGCTTTTTGAGCAAGCATAAGGATGAGATTCAGGAAGTTGTAAATAATTTGACTGAGCAATTAGAAGAATTAGAAGCAGCTATTGCTATTATTGTGGATATAAATGCATTTACAAAAGAGGGCATGCCTTTTAACCAAATAAAGGAAAAGTGGGATGAAAGATTCCAAGGACTTATGCAAAAGGGAGATGATGGTGGAGAGCTGATGTTAGATCGACTTGTAGAGGTCAAAGAGGAAATAAAGGCTGCAGGGAGAGAATTGATAAAAGTGAAAAGTATGAAGGAGTTTGCTGTAGCTGAGCTGGATCGGATTAAATTTGAAGATGACTGGATTGATGGGCCAGAGATGGAGACTCTACAGCAAGTGTTCACCAGTTATGATGAGTTCTTAGCAGATCCAGCTTTTGCATGAATCATGCATGATGTTCTCCTTCTTTGCATGTTGCATGCATACAACACTCATAGCTTTTTGAGCGCATGACTTCCTCTTCTATTCTATCTTCTATTTTTAGTTAAGACTGAAAGTCTAATGTAAGAACTCAAGATCAAATTGATCTGAGTTTCCAAGAGAGTCTGAATTCCTAAAAAGGTGGAAAGCCTAAAATAGAAGTGAGGTTCGAACTTTTTGTATATCTATAAATACCAGATGGGTATCACATTGTAAGGGTCGGCTAATTGAGAACTGGATTGGCTTGCCTAATGCTAAGAGATAGAATTTTGTAGAGTTTTTGTAGAGATACATTGTACTTAAATCTTTTACAGTTAATAGAATTACAGGTTTACTCGAAAGATGATGTTTGGAATTAAATTGTTTGTTTGATAAGGCTGATAAGTTATGATCTATCTGTATGCAGTGATTGTGCTGAACATAAGAGTTTCTTGAATGATGAAAGTCATTTGAAGGAATCAGATTTAAGGATCATCTTATTAGATTGTCATTGAGTTGAAGTTATTAAAAAGTCTGTTGATCTATAATTTTGATGATGAATGAATGTGTGTTGTTTTGAAAATCCTTGAAATATTTGTGAAGAGTAATTGTGAAGTTAATTAAGCACCTAAAATGTATGCAGTGGTATAGATTATGCTACAGACTGTATCATCTTATGGTTTTTATGATCTGTTAGGAAACATTCATCATTGAAAGTATATGTCTAGATACTAGATAAATTCGGTTCATACTTACTGGTTTACCCCTTTGTTCTATCTTTTTCTTTTATTTAAAACCCATTGATTTACAGGAACTATTTCGATAAAAAGAGTTATAGCTTGAATCCTTTGTTACCAGCACAGGCCCCTTGAATATTATAGTTGCATGAACCAATTGAGTGACATCAGACAGTTGAGAACCAACTACCAGGACCTTGGGAGTTAGGCTACTACATGTTGTCTTTCTTTTTCAGGAGAAATAGAGTAGAAATATTTTGTTTTAATGTTGTTTGTGTCATTTTAACCATCAACACGCATCATTTATTCATCTACTATTTCTTCATAGACTCCAGGGTTGTTCCAGTTTGTGAGTTTTCTAGTGTTCCTTGGCATTGGGTTTTCTATTGCATTATCATGATTCCGCTTGAGTCCTTCAGTGACTCTCATATGGTTTCTCATAAACAGAGGTATCTTTCCTTGCTTTCCAGATTTGGGATTCTAGTGTTACTCCACCAATTTTCTTCCAGTGCTTCTTTGCAACAGGTCATCTCATTGAGGGGGGGTTTTGTCCCACTGGGTTTTCTCCTCTTTCTCATTCATTGCATTTGTACATGGGTACCTAACATGGCCTTGTAGCCGAGACCCATTCATGCTTTCATGGACCCATCCTTGCATTATTTGTATGTTTTTTTCATTCTCCCTAAGTTGCACTTAAAGGGGGTGTTGGTGTAATTAATTATTTAATTTTACACTTTATTAAGTTTACTTAGGCTATAGTTAGTTGACTTAAGTCATAAGTAAGCTTTATTTAGATTGAACTATTTTTAGTTCAAAATTAGGTTTTACCTTTAGTGTTATGCCTACTTTTCTTTTATAAATAAATTCATCTTTTGTAATTTCTTAATTCTTGAATATTATTCATTTGCACATCTTCATGCAAATTGCTTTTCTTTTTTTATTTTTTCTCTTGTGGAAGGATTTTTCTGGTTTGCATGTCTGATCTTGGTTTCTAACAAACATTATTGAAAAATCTGGACTTAATAAAAATTACAATCAAATTAGATAAGAAATTGATGGAATTCCTTAAAAATTTGGAGAAAATACTATCCGATAATGATATTATTTGGAGCAATCGGTTAATAAGAGTATGAGGAAGCTAAGAAAAGATGAGATAAAAGAAGAAAATTAAGTCATGTTTAATTTGGAAAATATTTATCAACAATAACAAAAAAAGGTAATAAATAAAAACAAAAGGAAATCACCAAAGATAAAATGTCACTTTGAAGAGGCCCACACATTGAACAAGGAACTATTCCCCATGGCATATAAAACAAGACAAATAGCACTACAAGAATACTGCAAGAAGAAGGAAAATATCTACAAAATCATTTTATGGTAGATTGTAAAGATATTTTGGGGAAAAAATCTTTGACAACATGATAACAGGGGATAAAGGTAGAGAACATAAGTTGGTGATAGTAAGAAGTCCTAAGAAGAAAAAAAAAAAGGTAGTCAAATTCAACCACAAAATAAAGAAATAAGAAATTAAACACACAATGGATCCCTTAATTAAACTCCCAATATTCAGTATGGACACTACTAAAGCTATGGAGCACATATTTATATTAGAATCCCTTTGGCAAAGAAAGGGAATTGATGAGGATAAACTAAATTATTTTATTTTATGGGGTATTTATTAAAGGATGCTCTTGATCTTGGTATAGGAAATCCTATCCCAACATTGACCCTCTTAAGTTTAATCATTTAAAAGAATAGTAGTTTATAAATTAGATTCAAAGTAGCAAAATTATGGTTCTTCTATTATCTTCAAAGTGTTAGTGCATACATTTCAAATTATTCATCCAAGCTTAGATTTAGCTAATTTTATTTTAAAATTGACTATTTTTGACCCCCTTATTTTCCCACATTTACATGTACTTACCCTAACTAGAGATCTTTATGTTTGGTATAAAAAATATTTACTAAAAAATAAAAATTAAATATAATAACTAAATAAAAATAGTACAAATTATACCTTTTGTACAAATCTTACTCTTAAGGTTTATGATCATTTAAAATCTTACATCATAGTGTCTTTGTTTGAGTATCAAAAATAGTCTATTTTTTTTTTTTTAAATAAGGTGATTGAAAGGTCAGGGGACACATAAGATGGTTAAAATAAATGTCATTCTAATAATAGACCTTGATTCAATTTTCCTTTATCTAAAAATACCTTCGTTTGAAGTTCCTTGGCCATGTATTTTTTGGATTGAAAATTAAGATATTGGTGAAAAATAGATTTTCATTCAAACCTTTTTGAACTTCATTTGAGTCCTTTGACATATGAGAGGTCATTTACCATAAAAAGAAGGACCTTCATTTTATTGTGTTCAACTATTTTAATCCCATAAGACAATTTGTTTTAGTGAAACTTCTTGCAATAGAAACACACCTTCATGCTTCCACCTAATTTTTTCTCAATAATTTTATAAAATATAATTTATAGATCTATATCTCTCTACTATTTCTAGTAATTAAATTTTGAGAAACACATGTTCATACTTCCACCTAATTTTTTTCTCAGTTTGCTTTTATTAAAAAAACTCATATATCTCTATCTCTCTACCTCTTCTAGTAATCAAATTCTTGAAATTTAAGGCATTTCATCGCTTAAAATATGAATTTGTAAGTCTCTCATGATGAAAACATATGATAATAAGCAATAATTATATTTGAATTCTATCCATAATGAAACATTATAATTTTCTAAAATTATGAAAAATTAAGAAACTTTAGCATGGCCATGAAAACATGATACATGATAAAGGGTAGGTAGAAGGGGTGGTTTTTGTAATAATTTTTGGAGATTTAGAATTATAGATGGGATGGTATATGTACTCTTGTATTGGCTCCTATTGAGTTAGTGAGTATTTGGTGGTAGTAGTGTAGTTTAAGAATGACAACATGTTCATTTTCTACATAAATGGTTTGCTAGGTGGCAAGTTCTTTGGTTTTGAGATGGAATCTACTTCTATAACTTACCACATGATGTCTCATTATTTATGGAATTAGCTAAGAATTCCTCTATGAAGTAGAAGGGGGGTTGTAAAATGAACTAGATGGTCTCTAATGAACTAGATGGTCTCTAGTGGGGAGATTATTACATATTTTATAGTAATCTTAGAGTGAGAAATTAAAGACCCTAATCTTAGGCATTGGGTGGTTCGTTAATGGGAGTTGGAAAAGGATCTAGATGGGCCTCCATTTGTTAATATATGTTCCATCGTAGAGAATTTATTAGTAGACCCAAGACATACATGTTGGTATAGGAATTTTTTTATGCAACTCAAATTTTTAGTTGTCTCCTTGATATCAAATGTAATTGTCTCCTTCCTCTTCCACGATTATATTAAAAATTTAGTTTACAAGTTTGAGGTGTATTTCAATTGTGTGTTGGATCATGTACATGTAATGAAGATGATTTAAATTTTATTTTACAAAAGACTGTGGAATATATTGCAAAGGATGTTAAGGTTTATCTCCCATTGGAGGAATTTCCATCTTTCTCTAAATCTAATTATTATGATGATTCTATGGAGGATTTGGCAATCTCCCCTCCTAGTAAGGGTGCTTCCTATGAAACTTGCAATGAAACCAATTGTAGTGTTAAAAAGATTGGTCATGAGATGAGGCATGTGTAATTTTTCCCTTCTCAGTTTGGACTACTCCTTTTTTTTGTTATGTAGATTTTCTTCGTTTATCTCATAGATAGGTCTATTGGCTACTATTTTGGTTAATAGTTAATTGTATTTAATAGATTTATTGGACAACATTTTGTATTATTTGGTTTAGAGTTGAAGCTTTGGATTGGTTACTTGTTACTTTGTTTCAATTATATATATAATTCTTACAGATCAATATCTCATTTTCTCTTAGGTTTATTTGGTAACTTTTGACTTGATTGTCTTTATCAGTAGTATTTAGAGGATAACCCATTTTTGAATGATTCCTAAATTCTAACCAAGTTTATTAACAAAACAATAAGAGAATATTACATGCCCTCTATAATCATTTTACCATTTATTTTAAATTAATTTTATTTAAAATTAAGACAATTATGAAGTATTAAGTTAAATCTACTTTCTCACCAAAATATACTTATTATATGAAGTATTAAGTTAAATCTACTTTCTCACCAAAATATACTTATTACATGAGTAAATAAAAAATCATTATAGATCCTCTAGAGCTAACCAAGGTCATGGAATATGTCAAATTAACTACACTTGTGATAATATTTAAAATAGTACTAATTATTCAAGGAGAATAAAAATGATAAATTCATCAAGATTCCATTAGTCTTTAGTTTGAATGAAGCATAGTATTCACACAATTGCTTTAAATTTATATAAGACAATATTTTCTTAAGTAAAAAAATCAAAGAACTATGTATATTTCTAAACAATTAATTAATTTAAAATGGAACAATGATTTGAAACTTTGTAAATTATGAAGACCTTTTGAGTATTAAAAAGGTTTCTATAGTTTGTTAAATATTTTTAATTCTTATTATTGTTGTGATAATTTATATATAATTAATTTTTATGTTACATTATTTATTTGGATGATAATGATGAGGATGAGGAGGATGAAGATGAGGGGGATGACGATGATGATCACAAAAATGATGATGATGATAATGATAATAATGACATGATGATAATGACATAAAATAATAAAAATGATGATGATAATGATGGTACCGATGATGGTGATGAATTGCAACATCAATTTTTACTATATTAATTTACAATTCATCTTCAAATTCATCACTTAGTTTAAAATCTAATGTGTATGATGAGGGTAAAAGGAAAGAACCATTTTACTATCAAGAACTTCAATAAAGCTTCTTCTAGATTAAATTGGATGTTGTTGATACCCTCAAAAGAATTCAATCTACACTATATTCCAAATTTTCTTTCTATTTGTGTTTATATATATTTTTTGTTTCTAGGTTATTGTTTAGTTGTGAGTTAGCTATGTTTTTGCGAACATTTTGACTATCACATATGATTTTAAGGTCCCTTCAAAACTTTTTTACGCCTTAATCAAAAAATGTGTTTTTACTAACACAACATATTAGAGGCATAATTGTGATATTTATGACTGGTTGTAATAATTAAATTCATATATTTATCATTTTTATTTACTCTTACCATATGTATAACTTTATCGAAAGAGAAAAGGGATATAAGATAGTATCCATTGTTACAAGCATATTGATGAAATAAAATTGATGTCATCAAAATTATTATATAATAATTTATGTATTTGACATGATAGAAAATAATCTATCAATTTAGGTTGAAAGATGTTCTTTACTATAAAATTAGTTGTATTAACTTTGAATTTTTAAGGTTATGTTGAGTTGGAAGGAAATAGTTCTTATATTGAACTTCGTTATTATAAGAATATTACAAATCTGATGGTTTGAAAATGATTTTGTATTAGTCTAGTAACAATTTGTATTTTAAAAGTATTAATGTTATTATATAATCTAGACTAAAATATAAACAAAATAATTTTAATCATTTAAACTAGGATTGATTTTTTTGGGGTAATAATTCAACTTTCTTTTATTAATAATTTCATTTTTTTCTTTAAGCTTTATTGACATTTAAGATTTGACTTTATCAATATCAATTGTTACTATCAATATTTTAGTTTCTAATCTAGACTTTAATGTATTTGACTCACCTTTTTTCAATCTAATGTAGTCATAATTTATATTAAAAATTATAAGACAAAGTTTATTAGCATCTAAATGAAGAATCTTTTGTTTATAAGTGTTTAATCATAAATGTAAATTTTACTAATGTACAACTAATCTTAATAATAATAATAAAATGTCTCAATACAATATTTACATTTTCAAATTTTATGACTATAAACATTAATGTAGGCTTCAAGAAAGTACAACACAAGAGATTGAGTAAGGCCCCTTCAACTAAATCATTTATAAAATTTTACAATAATCTTAAAGTACAACACGACATCAAACTTCCACCTTTATTATAATTTTATTATTAAATAATCCTTATAAACATTCATTTCATGTGAACTTAAATTTATTTAATATAACAAATATTTGAAAATACAAACTAACCCACTTGAAATAAATTTTAAGATATTTTAAAAATCACATTTAAAATAAATTCTCTCCAAAAACCACTAAAAGAATCCTGTAAAACTCTTCAATATTGAATTAAATAAATAAAATGGATCCCTCATTTATCGAAGCTCTTTTACATGGGCGGTGAAGCCAATAAATCTGTAATGGCTTTGATATTTAAAGAAGATATACATTTGACCAATTCAAACCAAGATTTTTATTTTTATTTTTTAAATCGTCACATAACACGTGTGCAAGGCAACAAAGTCTGTATTATCAGTTACTTACTACCTAAACTCGCGTTTCCTACAGTTGGCAGAATCACAAAAAACCAGTTCTCTTAAAACTCTGACGTATTCGATACGAGTGCTCTCCGACCACATTTCATATTTTACTCATAAAAAACTCATTTGACTTTCAATACTCAGTTCACGCGCCCACTTTTGACGGTTTCAAACCCTACGTAGTCTAAGTTGTTGCAGCATGGGAAGCATGCAACTTGGCGGCTAAAAGAATCGCATTACAACGCAACAACGTCCACGCCTAAATGAACACGTTTACACTGAATGAGGGCTGTTTATAACTGCAGTCGGAGCTTTTTTTAATGGATTGAAGGGTGAAGAGGGGAGGGAGTAGTTCGAAACGCATTTGTACAGTCCTCTGGACAACAATTATTAACAAGGTTTAAGTTTATTGGCATGGAAATCATTGATGAGAGGTTTGCTTTCATATGACGAACATAACTTTTCGGCGATACCCGCGTGATGGAGGGTGGAGAAAGAGTACCTACGTAGGCTACAGTTTCCCTTTCATTTAACGAGCAATGAATCAGAGGATTCATCTGCGTATTCTTCTCACTACATATATATTTTAAATACTTAATTGATCTTTACTACAATTATATGTAAAAATAAAATAAATGAGCACTGTATATATCTATATATGGAAAGACGGAGAGATGCGCCAAACTGTTAATGACGGGGAGGTTGTATGCGTGTTAATTGACATTAAGCAAATAACAAAAGATTGTTTTGATTTTAAAAACATATTTTCCCAACATGACTTCTGCGAAAAAAAATTAAAAATCCGGTGATCTCAATAATTGTTTCTGTTCGGCTTGTCGTAAGAGAAAAAACTGGAAGACGAATACAATTGTACAAAAGAATAGTACTATTTTTAATTACAATATCATATAAATCTAGTCTTGCAGGTAGAGGAGGTTCAAGGATTATGCCCATAAAAAATTATATGTATATTAATATGTTAGAGAGTACGTGTTTGTGCATGGGTGTATATGGATGTCATGTTCTGCAAATTCTAACTGTATGTGGTTAGATTAAACAATTAATTATAAATGCTAAATAATGGAATGAAATAAACTTAGACAAATCTAGATTTTTTCCTAAAAAAAATTAACTATTATCTGATTTTGAAATATTTGCATATAGATATGAAACATAAAGCAATGCAAATGAAAAAAAAAAGTTGTCATCAAATTGACAAAAATTATTACAAATAGAAATACAATGTTCCCATCCAGCTAGAAAATCAATATTTATCTGGTTTTTATGTGATAAGTGAGATTTTGGAGGCTTTTACCATTAAATGGTAGCTGGTTTACCATTAAACGGCAGGATAAACTTATTTTCTGACAACTCAACTGTAGTTTGCAGGCATGAGACTTGTTTCAGGCTCAAATCACACACTATATGTAGCCTATCGGCTAATTAAATTTAAATCAAATGAGATTGAAAATTAATAGAGGGAGAATGTTTAGTTCAATGATGTAGATGATTTTAAATTTGATATTGATTTGATATATATATATATTATTAAAAAAACAACAAAAAAACCATCCAATATAAAATATGTAGTGAATAAGAATGATATTATTGTAAAGTGTAAAAATTAATGTGTATGCCATGTTGTATAGGCTCATGTAGAGTTGAGTACACTGTAGCTTATAAAGTGTATACATGGTAGTGATGTAGGAGGGATCATGACATGTAAGGTGATTATGAAGTTGCAACAAATGTGTGCCCACAATGTATCTACATGATCACATCATAAAGATAGTTTAGATGGAATCATGATACATAACATAACGATGGATTTGGATTTGATGTGGTTACAATGATGTACGTAAAAATGACACCACGAAAAGTTGGTATAGATGAGATCATGATACATATAAGAAAATTGACATGTGAAATTAGATCACATTCATGTTCAAATAACTAGTTGTCTATGACATTAGTTAGAGATAAACCAAGAATTATTTTTACATGGAGATGGGTTTTTTAGTTTTAGAGAACTAGGAGATTGTATATAGGTCGTGCATGTACACTTGGGATGATTTAAAGCATCCTTTGGAAGAGAGAGGATATGTTTGTAGGTTTTAAAACTGAACTTGGTTTTCTAATTTTGGTGTTTTCACTACTTTCCACAAGCAACAAAAGTGTTAATATTGTGGCAAAAACATAAACATCACAAACACAAATAAAATACCATGGCGAATGCACAAATGCCCCTTTGGTGGATCATCAATGTCATGATAGAGAGTAGAATTTGAAAGATTTTATTTGTTCATTTCATCTTCCAAGAATTGGAAGTGCTTTTTAGCACCACTACATTAATAAGAGATCTTTAATACATGTTTGTACAACATATGTGTAAATTTTACTATCACTTGTTTTCATGTACCCTATATTTCGATGATTCATGTGGTGGATGAAAACATCAATTTACTAACCCTATCATCTTCCCCAATCCTATTTTTTACATATGTTCTTCATCTCCATCACCCATTTGTCCACCTAAGGCCTCTAAATTTTTTTAATAATGGGAGCATGTTGAATGCTCTCAACCTATGTAAATACTTAGAGTTGCAAAATTTCCCTTCTTGGTACACCCTCTCCTCTATATCCATTGGGGTATTAGGATTCTCCATACTACCATGCCTCCTAGTACTTTCTTTCTTTCACTCTTTATCTCATCTAGACTTGAATCTTTCTCATGTGATCATACCTCTTCGAAAAACCTTAATCCTCCACACACCATTATTGTGAAGTTAAAATTATCCTCTCCAACATATCGCACCTTCAAATCCAAACCCCTAAATAAAGGCACAAGACATGAGTCATCCTTGATATCCAAACTCTAACATGCCTACGTCTTTTCACTATTCATCTCCACCTACCACCCTACACATCAAGTGTCATTAATGTACCTAGTGATGATGTGACTCTCTAAGGTATTTCACCTAGTATAGAGACTCAAACCAACCCTTAGGAATGAATCCATGTGAACCTCTAGTGGGGCGCACCACAAGGATTCCTTTGACTATTATTAATGTTGTAGTTAGGGTTTTGAACCTAAAGGGACTCCTAAATATAATTGTTAAGGATATTTGTAGATCATGGATAATCATCCTCTATACCTCCCAACCTTTATATGCATGCATGAGCTATAAATTTTCTATATCCATTAGATTTGGAGTATCAACTTCCCCATAACATGTTGCATAAATCTTGGGATAATTGGTGGCCTTAGTTAAGGCCCAAGTCTATCCCTTCTTGAAATCTTCAAGTTTACAAAAAAAATTAAGTCATTTTAGCATGAATTTGCTCCAACATGAATTAATACTCTACATATAATATGTTGCAATGCCATCTATGATTGGGATCTAGAATTTATCTTCATGGGATTTTTTATGCACCTCTTCTTCCCTACAAGGGAAAGTAGGCTTTAAAGGCATAACTAGTGAAACCAAGATACTATTTTGAGTGATTATAGGATTGGCATTATAATTGTTATCTTCTAAAGTACTTCACTCACAATTATCCTACCTAGGAATGCTCAAGTTAGTACCCATTCTGTGAAGCATTCAAGTTCCAACATATCTAGTATCCTATAAAAATATCTATCCTTGCCTCAAAGTTCTTGTTCTTTTCCATTTCTACAATAAGTTACTATATTAATGAGTAGTATCTATAGGAATGGTTTCACCATCTAGATTCCCTAAAGGGTTTTTGTATGATTTCTCTTAATAATGACTAAAGATGTGAAAATAAACAAGGATAAGAACATAAAGCTTCAAATCAATAACTAGAACCTTTTACCTTGTTTCTTCTTTTCTCCTCTCATTGATTAGAAATGGAGTGCATAAAATGACCCACTTGATTTTTTTCTTTGTGATGTGTTTATTGATGGAATGTGGGTGCTTAATAAACCAAAAACATGATTTTAGGGTTGAATGATGAGATATCAAATGGATAGCATAAGATTGGATGATTAAAAAAATTGAGATAGCAAATATTTAGGATATGACAGATTGATAAAATGGGATGAGAGGGCTCCAATTTATAGATATTCCATTAGGAAAATCAATGGCCAAGATGAATTGGTTAATGGAGGGCTAGGATATGAAGAAGATAAAGGCATGGACTAAAGGCTTAGTCTTGTGACAAGTGTCACAAGAGGAATATTTAAGTGTAAGAGTTAGGTTTAAGAAATAGGATGGCCAATGAAAGGTACAAAATAAGAGAAGTAGGTTAGCTACTATATGACATGTGTATGAGGTAGGGTGGTTATGATGTGACCTTTGCCTACTCACACAAGTGGGAGAATGAGGGGGTAGGGACACTTTTCAAGTGATGGAAAGTTTAGATTTTGATCAATGTAGATGGATTCAATGGCTACGATTAAGTGAACAAGGATTGGGGATCATGTCTAGATTTAAATATTGGAGGATACATTAACGAAGATTAACTAGTCTAAATTAATTAATTAAGTAGGTATTAATTAATTGATTTAGTTGGAAGGTTTGGGGGATAAGATTAATCTTAATTAAATAAATGTAAATTTATTTAATTGAGGGTGAGGGATAAAGGTAAAGGATGAATTAATTAATTAAATAAATAGAAATTATTTAATTAATTAATGGTTGGGATAGAATAAATTCAAATGTGAACGGGTATAGATGAATTTAGGTTTCTTCAATACCTACTATGGAAACCTAAAATTGACCACTAAATCAATTGGTCAATTTACCCCTAATTTGATGAATTTTGTATCCTTTATATTAATTAAATAATACCCTAATATTTAATTAATATTCAATTATCTCAACATTTGTTCTAATATATTTCTTCTATTATCCCTAAATCTTAGACCATAGTATCCCATTCATCCATTAAATTGAATAAATACCGTTATTTATTTTATTTAATCCCCAAATCCCATTTCTTCCAAATAAAAAATAAATTTAATTATTTTGTTCCTATTTTTCTCTCTCTAAATGTCTCATCCTCCAACTCTCCCACTTGTCCTCTAATCCTAATCTTCCCTTAAGTGATTTCACATACTTAATCCATGATTAAGTGGGTCAACCCTCCTCCATCAAATCGAGCACATGGCCCTTTCTACTTGTGACATGGTCTTGGTACCATGTCACATGAGCCTTGTCCGCTCCAAGTTACCATCTCCCTCTCAATCCCTCTCATTATGCCATTTGGCACAATATTATGGCTTGAGAGATCACCTCTCATCTCAACCCTTGGTCCCAAGTTCAAATATCAACCCTTCATCCATTTTCCTCTTATCCTAGATATAACCAAACCTTAATCATTTTATCAAGGAACTCACTTATTTTCACTTGGAGTACCATTATGTTGCCAAAATTTCTAGTGAGCACACATCTAATCGATAATCTTGGGCAAATCTACTAAATGGGAGGCTTGCCATGTCAATTTGAGCTTTCTTAGCCTTATTTTGAGTGTTTTTTTGATTTTGTGTTTTGTTTGGTTTTATTACTTAAATCATTCATGTTGAACACAAATTTCACTACACGTATTCTAGCACACCTTGTGGGACCCATGTCATGAGTTTGCTAACAAAATTTGACCCTTTTCTAGGTGTTTACATCTATAGGTTTAGCATAAAGGCTATTGCACACTCACTTGGGTGGATATGTTTTGTAAGTGGGTGACTCCACTCCTACACATGAAATTGCACTTTGGTCTCCTATTAACTAGTGGGCCTGTAGAAGGAACAAATGATTCTCCCCTATAAATGGGTAGTTGTACTCTACATAGGTGACTCCACCTCCAAAAAGGTGACTTCACTTCCACATAGAAGACTCTATCTCTACACAGGCTGGTATACCTCAACACAAATGACTCTGCCTCTACACAGGAAACTCCACCTCTACACAGGAAACTCTACCTACACATGGGTGACTTTTCCTCTACATGGGAAACTTCACCTCCACATGGGTGACTCTACCTCTACGCATGTGACCTTACTCTACAGAGGTGATTGTGCTTATACTAAGGTTATTTTTATCAATAAAGGAAATTATGCTTACAATTGGGATGATTTAAAGCATCCTTTGGAAGAGAGATGATATGTGTGTAGGTTTTAAAACTAAGTGGTTTTCTATTTTTTTTTCACTACTTTCCACAAGAAATAAAAGTGTTAATATTTTGGAAAACACATAAATCTCACAAACAAAAATTAAATACCATGGTGAATGTACAAATTTCCCTTTGGTGGATCATCAATATTGTGATAGAGAGTAAACTTTGAAAGATCTTATTTGTTCATTTCATCTTCCAAGAATTGGAAGTGTGTTTTAGCACCACTACATTTATAATAGGTCTATAATATATGTTTGTACAACATATGTGTAAATTTTACTGTCACTTTTTCATGTACCCTATTTTGATGATTCATGGCGTGGACCAAAACATATATTTACTAACTCTATCATCTTCCCCAATCCTATTTTGTACATATGTTCTTCATCTCCACCACTCATGTGTCCACCTAAGGCCTCTAAAAGTTTTTAATAATGAGAGCTCATATTGAATTTTCTCAACCTATATAAGTACTTAGAGTTATAAAGTTTCCCTTCTTGGTATAGCCTCTCCTCTATATCCATTGGGTTATTAGGATTCTCCATACTACCATGCCTCCTAGTATTTTATTTCTTTCACCCCATATCTTATCAAGACTTGAACCTTTCTCATGTCATCATGCCTATTCAACAAACCTTAATCCTTCATACACCATTATTATGAAGTTAAAATCCTCTTCTCCAACATATCACACCTTCAAACCCAAACACCTAAATGAAGGCACAAGACATGAGTCATCCTTGATATATCCAAAATCTGGCATGCCTACATCTTTTCACTATTCATCTCCACCTACCACCCTACACATCAAGTGTCATGAATTCACCTAGTGATGATGTGATTCTCTAAGGTATTTCACCTAGTATAGAGACTCGAACTAATCCCTTAGGAATGGATCCATGTGAACCTCTAGTGGGGTGCACCATAAGGATTCCTTTGAATACTATTAATGTGGTAGTTAGGGTTTTAAACCCAAAGGGGCTCCTAAGCATAATTATTAAGGATATTTTTAGATCATGGATAACCATCCTTGATACCTCTCAACCTCTATATGCATGCATGAGTTATACATTTTCTATATCCATTGGATTTGGAGAGTTTCAACTTTCCCATAACATGTTGCATAAATCAGGATAATTGGTAGCCTTGGTTAAGGCCCAAGGCTATTCTTCATGAACTCTTCAATTTTATAAAGTTTTTAAGTTTCATTTTAGCATGAATTTCCTCTAAGAGGAATTAATACTCTACATAACATGTTGCAATGTCATTTATAATTGGGATATGAACTTTATCTTCATGGGATTTTTTATGCAACTCTTCTTCCCTAGAAGGGAAAGCGGGATTTAAAGGCATAAATAGTCAAACCAAGATTATATTTTGAGTGATTCTAGGATTCGTATTATAATTTTTATCTTCTAAAGTGATTCCCTCACAATTCTCAGGTACTTAGGAATTCTCGAGTTAGTGCCCATTTTGTGAAGCATTTGTGTCAACATATCTAGTATCTTATAAAAAAATCTATCCTTGCCTCAAATTTTTCATTCTTTTCCCTTTCTACCATACTACTATATTATAGAGCATTATTTATAGGAATTTTTTCGCCATCTAGATTCTTTTAAGGTTTTTTTAATGATTTCTCTTAATGATAAATAAAGATATTAAAATAAAAAGGGATAAGAACATAAAGATTCAAATCAATAAATGGAACCTTTTAACTTGTTCCTTCTTTTCTCCTCTAATTGAGTAGAAATGGAATGCATAAAATGCTCCACTTGATTTGTTCTTTGTTATTTGTTGATTGATGGAATGTGGTTGTTTAGTAACCCAACAACATGATTGTAGGGTTGAATGATGAGATATCAAATGGATATCATAATATTGAATGATTAAAAAATGGGATAAAAAATAGCAAGCATATGAAGGAATTGATAAAATGAGATGAGTGGACTCCAATTTATAGATTTTCCTTAAGAAACTCAATGGCCAAGATGCATTGGTTAATGGAGGGCTATGATATAAAGAAGATAAAGTCATGGACTAAATTCTTAGTCTTGTGATAAGTGTCACAAGAGGAAAGGAGGTGTAAGAGCTAGCTATAAGAAATAGGATGGCGAATGAAATATAAAAATGAGAGAAGTAGGGTAGATACTTTATGATGTGTATAAGGTAGGGTGGCTATGAAGTGACCTTTTTCTACTCACATGTGTGGGAGAATGAGGGACGTAGGAATACTTTTCAAGTGATGGAAATTTTAGATTTTGATCAATGTAGATGGATTAAATGAATAAGGATTTGGGACCATGTAGATTTAAATATTGGAGGAAATGTTAATGAAGATTAATTAGTCTAAATTAATTAATTAAATAGGTATTAATTTATTGATTTAGTTGGAAGGCTTGGGGATAAGATTAATCTTAATTAAATAAATGTAAATTTATTTAATTGAGGGTGAGGGATGAAGGTAAAGAATGAATAAATTAATTAAATAAATAAAAAATTATTTAATTAATTAATGGCTAGGATAGATTAAATTCAAATGTGATTGGGTATAGATGAATTTAGGTATCTTCAATATACCCATTGTAGACATCTTAAATTGAACACTTTCATTTGGTCAATTTTCCCCTAATTTGACCAATTTTGTATCCTTTATATTAATTAAATAATACCCTATTATTTAATTAATATTAAATTATCTCAACCTTTGTTCTAATCTATTTCTTATATTATCCCTAAATCCTAAACCATAGTATCCCATTCATCCATTAAATTAAATAAATACCCTTATTTATTTTATTTAATCCCCAAATACCATTTCCTCCAAATAGGAATTAAATTTATTTTTTTAATTCCTATTTTTCTCTCTCCAAATGTCTCATCCTCCAACTCATCCACTTACCCTCTAATCCTAATCTCCCATTAAGTGGTTGCACACACTTAATCTATGATTAAGTGAGCCAACCCTCCTTATCACATGGAGCACATGGCCCTTTGTACTTGTGGCATGGTCTTGGTACCATGCCACATGGGCCTTGTCTACTCCAAGGTACCATCTCTCTCTCAAGCCGTCTCATTGTTCCACTTTGCACAATCTTGTGGCTTGAGAGATCACCTTTGATCTTAACCCTTCATCTATTTTCCTCTTATCATATATCCCCAACCCTTAACCATTTTATCAAGAAACTCACTTATTTTCACTTGGCTCATCGTTATGTTGCCAAAACATTTAGTGAGCACACATCCAATCGATAATCTTGGGAAAATCTACCCAATGAGAGACTCGTCATGTTAGTTTGAGCTTCCTTAGCCTTATCTTGAGTGTTTGTTTGATTTTGTGTTTTGTTTGGTTTTATTACTTAAATCATTCATGTTAAGCACAAATTTTATTTCATACATTCTGGCACACCCAATGGGACACACATCATAGGTCTACTAATAAATTTTGACTTTTTTCTAGCTATTTACATCTATAGGTTTAGTATAGAGGTGATTGCACACTTGCTTGGTCAAATATGTTCATTAAATGGGTGACTCCTCTCCTACATGGTAAATTATCAACCTCCCATTAACTAGTGGGCATGTAGAAGGAACAAGTGATTTTGACCTATAAATGGGTAGTTGTGCCCTACACATGAGACTTTGCCTCCACAAAGGTGACTCCACCTCCACACAGGAGACTCCACCCCTACACAAGCCACTCTTCCTCTACACAAGAAAATCTACCTCTATATGGGTGACTCTACCTCCACGTAAGAAACTCTACCTCTACACAAGAAACTCTACCTCCACACAAGTGACTCTACCTCTACACAGTTGAACTTGCTCTATAGAGATTATTTTGTTTCTATAGAGGAAATTATGCTTCTACTTGGGTGACTCCATGATAGCTTAGGTGAATGTGTTATGCTCTTAGGAAATTCTACTTTCTAAATCAATGACAATGTAAGGTATTAAAAAATTAGCTTCAAGTAAAATTTTGACATTCCTCTTCATCATTTAGCCTTCCAAAAAATTTCTCTAGGGTCTTCACCGTCGAACCCCTATATATAGGCGATCACGTCTATACCCATGCACCCCCCTTATCATTGGGGTGGGTGTCCCAACCCCCTTTGGGCGAACATTATTTTTCTTTTGATCACTTTTACGCATCTAATCATCTTCTTGTGCAACTTGATATCACTTTCTATGAGAGGGAAAAAGGAATGAAATAAATGCCACTTGGCTCAATGCACAAGGACATGTAAGAGGAGTGAATGCCTTGTTGGAAGTACCCATCCACTTGGACTTTTTGAATTCAAACTTGAGGGAATATTCCCTTTTTATGCCATGTGAGGGAAAATAGAGATTTAATAAATGAATTAAATCTATTTTCATGTGCAAGTTGCATTCTCTAGAGGATTTTAGTGATAGGGATTAACTTAATCAAGGATTTGATTAATTTAATGAGGGATTAGATGATTTGACAATTTTGACTTAAATTGATGAATTGGTTTAAATCAGAATTGAGAGGAAATGCTTATTTAAATTAATGATTCTGATTTATTTAACTAAGTGGGAAAATGTTAGATTAAATCAAATAAGGTTTAATTTATTTAATTTAATAAGAGGACTTTAGAGACTTTAATCAAATAAAATGATTTATTTAATTAAACAGAAACATAAGGTTAATTAAATTAAATTGATTAATTTAATCAATGGAGGAGAAAGACTTAATCAAATAAACAATGGTTTATTAAATTAAGGGACAAAATATGATGAAATGTTGAGAGTATGATTTAGGAGGAAGCATTGTTAGTTAATCAAGATCAAGTGTGCCGAATCGAATTGTACTTTTTCATGTCTACACTTTCCAATTACAAAGATCATAAAATACTAATATATATTTTGTAGGCTCATCATCAAAGAATATTTTTATCACTAATCTAAGCACACTTCAATTTCTAAAAGGTCAAATTATTGTCTTCTTTGTTTAGGATTATTTATTGTTGTATTCTCTCTCCTTGCATCATTTAGTGAACCTAGGGGATAAAAATGACAAATATCCATCTTGTGTTGTGTATCCTTAGAGTGTTATCCTATAGGTATGCTCTCTCCTTACACTTTGTGCAAGCCTAGAGATCAAAAAACCTAGTATATCCTTCCCTTTAGGAGGCCTGATTATGGATTTCATCCCCCAAGGGATGACCTCAACCACATGAACCAACGGGGTACATAAAAGGGGGGAGAAATAAATTTGTACCCCAATCTAGTTGCATCATGTTTAGTGAAGCTCTAATACTCAAGCGATACAAAGTTGGGTAAACCCACAAAAGTGGTTTACAATTCGAGTGAGGAAGGAAAAGTTGCAAAAAATGACCCCATGCAAAGAAAATTAGTTTATGGGGTTTCGAACGAACTTTTGGTTCAAGCGAACCCATTAAATGCAAGGTCCCACCATTCCCAAGAAAAAACAAAAAGAAAACCTTTATGGAAAGGGGGTTCACTCGAACCCCCCTTTTCTCACCTTCTCACCCTTTGGCACCAAAAAAATCTAGAATTTTTCCCTTCGAAGCTCAGGTTGAGGATGAAAATGGAGGAGACTTCACAAACCCAACTGGATGATGGTAGTCCTCAGAACGAGCTATCCAACGAATATAATTTTAATATGTTTTGGTTTTATTATGTATTTTTTTTAGTTTTATTAAACATAGGTTTTTCACCAAAAATCAAGCTCTTTGTTCTACACATGTGGAAAAATAGAAGATTATAAAAAAAAATTGAAAAATATGAGTGCACCAGATATTGAAGTCCTTGATCCAACAAAAAAAAATTAAAATTTTGATACATACAAAAAAATTTGTGTTATACGGTCTACCTATGTCTAAATTGTAATTGGTTTGACTTCGAAACTTGATTAAGGAAAAAATATTCAATAAAACACTATGAAACCAATCAGAAGCACTAGATATCGTAGTTACAAATCTAAATTTGAAAAAATTATAATTTTGTCCTTCGTGGAAAAAAATTGTGTTATACGGTGAGCGTCACTCCTTAAAAATGGTGTTTATTGAAAAAAACTAGTTTTTGAAGGAGATGGAAAAAGAAGTGCAATATGATTCCAAAAAATTTGAAAAAAAAAATACATTTAGAATTTATAGACAAAATTTCACAAATCACTAGTTTGCATCATCTTCAAATTACTCACGATTTAGCCACTATACTTGTCTGAAAGTGAAGATTTAGTTAGAAAAAATTAGTTCAGTGTCCAGTTTGACAAAAATTGTAAACCAGTATTGTGGGATCACCCAGCTAGGAGTGTAGGGTTGGTCTGAATGGCTTGACTAATATTCCCAACCCATGCTTGTGAATGAATAGTGTTCACAAACATGTCTCACATACCCTCCTAGTATTTAGATGATGTATTAGATCATCTATATTGGCCTAGCTTAAGACCTTTCAACCATTTCTTAGTGTGGTTTATGGTATAGTATCATGCCTAAAGCTACTCACCATATATCTCCCTAAGTAGAAATAGGTGTAGAGCCTCTCTAATGTCTAATCAACTTGGTGCTACTAGTTATACATACAACTCAAAGGATGAATTCCTAACTAAACAGTTCATCTTTCACAATAGGCTACATTTAATTATCAACTAATGACTCATAAAATTTAGACAATGCTATCCTAGACACATCTTATATCAATAAATTATAGGAAATTGCACATGTACAAAACACTGCAAAAGCTAGAAAGTGAAATGAAAATTTCATAAAACAGGGGAAATAAATATAATTACATTACCTTATGCTATGGGTACCTAACACTCAAGATTGTAACTATCAACTGTTAAAGACTAATTCCTAGCTAATTCCTCTAGAGTATGATACCAACTTGAAGCTACAAAATTCAATTCAAAATTTCATAATAGCATTCATAAATTACAACACTTGCATATAACTAGAACTTACTAACTAATTTCAACAATGCATCAATTAATCTAACAATAGAAAATGAAGTGGATTAGTAATACCTCAAGTGGCCTTTGCTTTCAAGTTGTTGCTTCCACAAAAAATTCAAACACTCACTTACTTACTCAACAATTCATGGTATCAAACTAATTGTCTTTATTGCATATAAACACTAAACTCTTACATACAATCCAACAAGAATCTATTGAAGATTTCTTATTCAATAACAAATATCCGCTACTGCAACTAATAATAGATAAACAATTGACTATCAATAATCAACTTGATTCGCTAGCAACTAGATTTAATTCTCGACAACATATCCCACTCTATAGGGTTTGTGAGGATTTTTATTCTTCTCGAACTGAAAACAAACTCATAAAGTAACCATCCACTCTCCATCAAAGATAGGAAGAGGACTTAGTCTGAAACATAAAACAATAAATATAAAGCAGGAGTAGATAATCCAAACTAGGATTCTATGCCCAACGGTTTAACTACTATGATAGAGATGTGTTCCTGAGAACAATCGTGTCATGAATTAATCTTGTAGAGAGTAGACTCCTTCTCCTCCTTGCGGTCTTATTCAATGAGCAAGAGTGTTAAGTGGTGACTCGCAGTTGATCTAATCATAGACAATAAATAAGAGATCTAGAAATAAATTTAAAAAATAAAAAAATTCAATACTAATAAAATGAAAATTATAAATTTGAATCTGAATTCAATAAAAAATGTGCCATTAGTGTTTATCCTTAAATGCCACAACATAATACACAAATATGCACTAAATTGACTAACAATGACAAAAAGTCTAAATTTGAATTTTCAATTTTGAAACTTTAGAATTTAGATCCACAACCATAAAACTAATTTAGGTCATTTTTAAATAGATATATATCTAATCCTAAACAATAAATAAGAGATATAAAAAATAAAAAATATTTTTTATAACTCAATTAAAAAAAAACTTAAATTAAAAGTGTAAATTAAATTTAATGTCACAACATAATACACAAATGTACACTAAATTGACTAACAATAACAAAGAGTAAATGACAAAAAGTCTAAATTTGAATTTTCAATTTTGAAACTTTAGAATTTAGATCCACAACCATTAAACTAATTTAGATTATTTTTAAATAGATATAAATCTAATCCTAAACAATAAATAAAAGACATAAAAATAAAAAATAAATTTTATAACTCAATATTAAAAAAAAAACTTAAATTAAATTGTAAACTAAATTTAATAAAAAAAATTATCACCTTAGACTTGTTATTACATGAAAGGACACTCTCTTCGAAGTGGGCCAAAATATAAAGGAAAAAGGGCACAATATGAGATCTTCACCAATTTACGCCACAACCTTATTCAAGTGGCGCTTTCCGCGGAGCATCTTTTCCCCATTAGAATTTAGAAATTTTTAAAAAGCATATAAAAAAAGGATGGTGACAAGAAGATGCATTAAAAATTGCATATTTGTACGGGTCCCCGTCATACACACGTATCGAGGAAGAAAATAACATCCAAAACTGGTCAGAAACCCTTCTCTTCCTCCTTTTCCTTGGCGGTGAATTGAACACCCTGACGAATTCCAGTCGAACGAAACTTCTCAAGCCAATAAAATAATAGCTTTCCGCCATTAAAATACAGTCACAACTTGTTCAAGGGATTATCTCACAGCCACAAGGTGTGTTGGTACCAAATGAATTTGATGGTAAATATAATGTTAACATCACGGTCATGCACGCGATTGAAGCAAGAAGTCGATTGGACATTGTTTGCCGCTCTGTGGGTCCATCAATGACTTCCATATTCCATGCGTTTTGGCCATTCTGCATTTAAGAAGCCCTCTGACTTTGTGTAGCTCCTACTAGGTGGGGTTTCAATTTGACCGGTTCATTACCTCCCGTGAAACCAATCATGTCGCCCGATAACAGAATATGCTTGCACTATATGCGCCGTCCATAACTGCACTAGATACTTCTGTATTCAACGAAAGGCCAACTGAATCCAGCCAAAAACTAGCACGACCCTAATAATTTATCACTAATATGAATCTGCTCTTGACTTTATAGGCAAAGATAGAATTTAATTACGATAAAATTTGTGTCCAGTTTTTTGGCTCAATGGGAAGTTGGTGTGAGATTTCTGATGGAGCAGATTTTGGTGGCGTTGTGAGAGCCAACGCAGTAATTTACAGTACTCCGTTTGATTCCAACGCTGTTTCTTTCACCCATCTGCTCACCAACAGTGCTAGTGCCATTTACGATGATGTTTCCCTGGGAGGGGGATCTGAAGCTTCCCAGGAGATTCCTCTCCACAAGCCAACCTTCTTCTCGACAGCAGAGAAACAAGGGTGTCATAAAATTCTTCCCCTCACTGCTACCAATACGAAACAGGAACCGGTTAATGCTGAGAATTCTGAATCTGGAGTTTTTGAGTCTCCACCGGCGGCCGAGAAAGTAGCAGACTGTACTAAAACGCTCAAGAATCCCCCCAGTTTAATCAGCAAAATCCCGGGTATCAAAAAAAGGTATGGTTTGCATTTTTCTGTCTGTAATAAGCGCTCTCTCAATTTTGAATCGATTATTGATTTATTGGGTTGTTTTCAGGAAGAGTCAGCAGAGAAGAATTATGCAAATTCCAATGGCAGAAGGGTCGTGGAACAAACAGGGAGGGGCCGGCGTTCCTTCTGATGTTTGGTCGTGGCGTAAATATGGACAGAAGCCGATCAAAGGATCTCCTTACCCAAGGTATTTTTCTACAAGTTGGAATTTGGAAGGATTTTGTTTGCAGCCATGGAGATCTGAAGTTGAATTGATGAAATGATGAACAGGGGGTACTACAGGTGCAGTAGTTCGAAAGGATGCCCGGCAAGGAAGCAGCTTGAGCGCAGTTTCACAGATCCCACCATGCTTGTCATCACATACACCGAAGATCACAACCATGCTTGGCCCACCCATCGAAGCGCCTCTGCACGAAACTCATTGGATGAAAACACGGCGCAGCCCGTGTCTTGGGTTGTCCCCCACACTTCAGATTCGGCGAGAGGTAAAGACAATGATGATGCTGCGTCCCCACCGAATGAATCCCAAGAAGAAAAGCAGAGAGCTCATTCAGAGGTTGTGGAGGAGGATCCATATCATATGATCGAGGACAACTTATTTGCAGATTTTGGGGAGCCTCCAGAATTAGATAACAAGGATTTCACTAATCATTCTGAAGAGGAAGACTGTAGTACAATGGTCGACCCATTTAACCTCTTCGATTGGTCTTTTTCTACCAACGAACTGCCAATTCATGATGAGTGTTTCTAACTTTTGCTACCTCATTCTGCTCATCTCTTCTTGTAATTATTCGTCGGAACCGACTGTGAATTTGATTTAACCTGCGTTGGCTTCCATTTCATTTCAATTTGTTAATATCTTGGCCTGATGATAAAGATTTGGCGTCATCTCCGCCATGTTGCTGATAGGACATTTTCTATCATACGACCTCTCCACAGAGCGGCCAAGCATTTTTTATGATGAACAGTGTTCTTAACAGTAACTGATTGTTTTTTTTTAATTTCTTTAAATTGAATAAATTTAAGCAAAAAGTTTAGAAGAGTCAAACAAGAGTATCATATAAAATCAAATAACATAACAGTCCATAACCAGTAATTCCTTTTTCTTTGTTAGGGTTAAGAGAACCGAGACGTAAATCATAAGTTTGCAACTTGTATACCTCGGTTGTACTCCTATCCGT
Source organism: Sequoiadendron giganteum (assembly GCA_007115665.2). Taxonomy (NCBI): domain Eukaryota; kingdom Viridiplantae; phylum Streptophyta; class Pinopsida; order Cupressales; family Cupressaceae; genus Sequoiadendron; species Sequoiadendron giganteum. The sequence continues at coordinate 955,350,699 of CM021100.1, forward strand.
TCTTCCCAATTATCACAGGTTCCATGGTTACTATTTTTATTTTGTATCTTCTTCGTTTCGTGTAAATTTGAGCTATTTGATTCTCTGGTTTTTTCAGCAGAGAGAGATAAAGTCAGAATTAGATGTATAGAAACCCACGGAAAGTAAAAAGGATTTCCGCCGACTGTTGATCTTTTCTATAGGTAGAAATTATAGAATGGTGAGCCAAAATATTATTAAGCTAGGTTGCGAAAAGGTTCTTATATAGAAGTTTTAACATTATTACTTCACTAGCCCAAGCAAATAAAAAGTTGCTATAATTTAAAAACAACTTTGTTTTAAACGAAGGCGATCTTTTAGAAAGTAAAAAAGTAAGTTTTCTTTTTTGGAAAGCCAAGTGGGAATTGTATTAATCAATGTTTAGAAAACTACACAGTGTATATAATAAAATAGGAAGTTTGGAAAAGAAAATATCTTTTATTTTTTCAAATGGAAGTTATCTTTTTATTTGTTAATCTCAATAAGGTATTTAAGTATTATTAGAAATTGAGATGAAACTCTTGCATACTTAAGTATTCTAGGAAACTGAGATGAAACTCTTGCATACTTAAGTATTCTAGGAAACTGAGATGAAACTCTTCAATATGATGGAGTGTTTGGAGGAGATAAGTACAGTGGGGATCAATGTTTAGTAGTTGTGTGAGAGCTAGGCCCTCTTTTGTGTGAGTTTTGGATGCTAGTGGTTTTTGTTACTCCTTGTAAACGTGGTCAAGTGGGAGGTATTCAAGATGTCATTATGAAACCAACATTAGAAGGATTGTTATTTTCTAATGTAATACAACGTCAAGGGGATTTATATACATCTACTTGGTAGCAAGTAAGAATGTGATAAAAGCTTTCACTTCCCAAAAGCATCGTATGGACATAATACCATGCATAAGTGAGAATCTAATCCTCTCTCCAGGTAAAGAAATTATTTATAATGAAGAGAAGTTCACAAGTAGAGGTTCAATCTATAGATTTAATTCTTCATGGCCTAGGCTAGCTAATGATGGATTGCAAAACTTGGTCAAAGAAGTTTAAACCTGTGCAATAGTGAGATACCCAAGTGTCTAGTATGTTTTGTGCTATGGTGCCAAACAATAGTAGATGTATATATTTTATCTAAAAGAACAAGTATTGGTTTTGGGAAAATAATATTTTATGATTTTAAGTCTTGGTTTCTTGCATTTAATTTGATAAAAAAATTCCTTTTTCAATTGCATATGTATGGATTAGGCTTACATATGTTCCATTTTGTTTTAGGGTGGATGCACATTTTCAACAAATAAGTGATGTCAATTACACTTTTTAGCTATAGTTCTAAAAGTATATGGTTGATTCACTCAATGTCGGCTAGAATCTAGGTGAAGTTCAATATAGATAAAATGGTTTATCTTATAAGACATGGTTGAAAGGTATAAGATAAAATTTGGAAGTTGGTGGTAGATTATAAAAATGTTTCATTCTACTACAAAATATGCTTTTAAGTAAGGTATATTGTAGCTAATTGTAAATAGGATAAGCCCAAATTCTCAAGGTAAGCAACATGGTGGCAAGGTGGATGCTTCACACATTTATCTATCAAACAAGTTGTGCCAAGTCTCTTAAGTATTCAAAATTTATAAAGTAACAAGTTTCTTATTGTGTTCCAATTTTTTCATCAACATTTTGGATCACACTCAATGATCCATCATCAGGATGGAGAGTTGAAGAGGATGAGAAAAAATATTAGTTGCAGACTAGCTAGTTAAAAAGATAAATAGGAGGAAAAGAGGGGGGAGGGGGGAGCACAACTCACGAGGAAAAGAATGATTTTTAAAAAAATTAAATTAAAAGATAAGAATAAGAGAGAGAGATCACAAACAACTAAAAACATTGACCCACTAAGAAAATACAAACACACTAAAAATTAAAACAATAAATAAGGGAGGAGAAAATTATAAAGGTTAAAAAATACCACAAAGGATGAAAGAGCAAAACAAATAATAAGCAACAAAATGGGAACCGAGAATGAAGTAAGCAAAAATGGAAATTTGAATGAAATGCCTATCTAAAAATGCAAAAGAAAAAAGAAATGCCAACATAAATGTATTGATTTTTATTGTGGGTTTAGATTTGTAACTACGATATCTAGCACTTTCATTTGGTTTCATAGTGTTTTACTGAAAAAAAAATTCTTAATCAAGTTTCAAAGTCAAACCAATTACAATTCAGATATAGGCAGACCATATACAACATAACTTTTTTTGTATGTATCGAAATTCAATTTTTTTTGTTGGATCAAGTATTTCAATATCTAGTGCACTGATATTTTTCAAAAAAAATTGACAATCTACTATTTTTCCACATGTGCAGAACAAAGAGCTTGATTTTTGGTGAAAAACCTATGTTTAATCAAACTAAAAAAAAATACATAATAAAACCAAAACATATTAAAATTATATTCGTTGGATAGCTCGTTCTGAGGACTACCATCATCCAGTTGGGTATGTGAATTCTCCTCCATTTTCATCCTCAACTCGAGCTTCAAAAGGAAAAATTCTAGAGAAATTTGGTGCTAGAGAGGAAGAAGGGGGGAAATGGGGGGTTCAAATGAACCTAGGTTCAAGTGAACACCCCTTTCCACTAAGTTTTCCTTTGTTTTTCATTCCAAAAAACCTCCTTTTGGTTCGCTTGAACCAAAAGTTCATTCTAACCCCCAAAAACCAAAATTTTCTACATGGGGGCATTTTTTGCAATTTTCCTTCCTCACTAGAATTTTAAATCAATTTTGTGGGTTTACCCATATTTTATTAGTTTATGTCATGTTGAAATTCGAAAATAAACACTAGACATTTTTGTGATCAAAGTTAAAAGTTGTATTTGTGTTTTCCATTTACTTTATAAAAGTGTGACATGGGTTTTTACTTTTACCCTATCTGATTTAATATATTTCTTCTAAAAAAATAAATATCCCATCATGAAAAAATATGTCAAACCATGTAATATCATGATAAATAAATAGTCTTGCATAAACAAGGCATTTTAGAATCAATACATACTTTTGTGCAAATCTTAGAAATCAAGGTCTTAGCTACTCATCAATCAATAAATATAATGATGTTAGTGATGATTCAATGATACTAGGGGAAACTTCATCCAATGCAACCATAAAAATAGGGGCCATAAGTAGTCCTTATGATAAGATTTCTACTAGCACTCCTTCCATCCAAACCGTAAACTCATCATTCCCAAATCCTTAAATCTATCAATTGGGACCAAAAAATAATTCTTAGAAAGAAACATATAAAAATAAAATATAAAAGTTTAATGAATCCAAAAATAAAATAAAATAAACAAAGCAATATAGATTTCAAAGAAAAGTGAAGTGGTAACTCCAATCAAAGGAAATTTTAAAAAAGAAAGTGATCAATAAAAATCCATACACTACATACAATAGATGCCCACCTCCTTTAAAATGGTCATTAATCCCACCATATAAGGCATACAAACACTTTAGTCTTAAAAAAAATCCCAATCCAAAATCTAAACTCCATCATATTCTTTCTCAAGTTTGGTAAATAGAAAATCCTACATCCAAAACACCAAATAATCTATCAACATTTAGCATCCCCCATTACAATCTAACATCTCATCTAAAATATAAAAAATCCTACTTCACAAATTCATTGTATCTTGGTAGGAATAATTATCATAAGGAATCTCATGACACTTTATCACAATGTGCGCATTATATAATACCAAACCCAATATCATTAAGGATTATAATAACACCCGTGGGTTGTATTCAACTTCAAGCATCATGATCTTGACAAAGTAGCTCGTCCATGCAAGTCACAATTGGCATATCATTATAAAGTATCTACATTAGCACCATCAAGTGGACTAGAATTATTAATGATCATTTGAACATCAATGTCATTCAAAAATACCAAAAAGATTAAAACTAGTAAAGAGAAAAAATTTCCCTCTAGTGAAAACCATTTCCATGGAACCTCAAGGTAGTCACCATGTTGAAAACTTGTTCACTAGTTTCATGTCTAACAACCAAAAAAAAGAAAAAAAAAAAGAGAAATAATGTACATGGACAATAGTGAAAACCATTGTTGACACTTTGGATAAGTACCATGATGAAAAAATGATAAAAAATGTTATGCATAAAATAAATTATTTATGTGTACCATTAAAATTGGGGCCAAGTTATTGTATACATCAGACCTTTTATCATAGCATTACCATCCATCCAATCCACATTGTTTTCATCCATCTTCCCTATCCACCTTAATCTTGACAAAGATTAAAAGCTCAAACTTAAAACATTCTTTGGAAAATTTTCAACATGTTCATCCTTTGTCCATGCACCATCTAACATTACAACATTCCTCTATTCCTCTATTGCACTATCCAAATTTATATCTTAAAGAAAATATGTTATTCCTATGCAACATATTTCTTTTAGATTGTATCCTAAATCCTCCATTTAATAATTCTCCTATCTCATATCCTCCATCCAATAATCATCATGTCTCTTATCCCCCATCTAATCATCCTCCCATACTTTATTAGAGGAATAGGGATGTGGGTTGTGTAATTTGTCCTCCCACTCCACCTTGACATTTTATTTATTATGGGTATGATAAAAAAATAGTACTTGATATAATATAATAGATAATATATTGCACGTCAATGGTCATATTTTAATTTTTTGAGAAATACTTTCATATGAATAAGATAGATAGTGGTGCATGATAAACAATGGTTCTTGGTGTATGGATGTTGATATATATATATATATATATATATATATGAAATGGTTGAGAGTGTTGGAATCAATGGAGAGAAAATAGAATTAATATTTGTTGATGTTCATAGTTCTTAATTTAGATATGCATTAAGAGTGGTTTTCAATTAGAATGTAATGAAATAATTATGAATTTTTGTATGGATCTAGTGAATTTTATAGTTAAGAATAATTTGAGATTTTTATTAACACTCCTTTTTGTAGTTCTTAAGTGTCCAACCTAGATATAATAGAAAAATTATTATTATTATTTTATTTAGTAATCATTTTATAATTTTAGTGGACTATTCTTAAATTAAATAATTCCACAGTTAAACAAAATTATCAATAAAATTAAAACAAATATTTAACTTAAAAACTATTTAATATTTATATAAATCATTTATAAAATTATATTAACTTATAAGTCATCTAATATTTAAATGAAACAATCTTTATTAATGTCTAAGAGGTATTCTATAATGACAACAAGGAAACGTACCAGTAAACGTTAGGGGTAACTTCGCGCATTTGTGCAGAGTGCAAAATAGGCCTGATTTCTTTTCTTCTTTTGGGCTTCTTCATAAGCGAGTTAGGACCTAAAAAAGAAAAAATTGGCTTCTAGGTATTTAAAACGCGCCTTGTGGAACCCGTAAAGCGAAAGGTGTTTTAAAACCTTCGTCCCATACATCTTTATCACTTCGCCAATATTCGTTCATTAGACAAACAATAAAAACCCACAAAAATTTATAGTGTTTTCAATAGTTTTCAATTGTTTTTTTTTTTTTTTGTCAACTACACATTTAATAGTGAACACATATTGGTGTAATTTATAAAATTTTATTGGCATAATTAAAACAATGTAATGACTAAAATGTCAACGGTTATTGGAAGGTCACGTGAACAAGAAGTGAACGGGTATTGGGTCTTTTCCCCTAATGACGTGAACATGTTAACGCAAACTCTTATCTTTTATCTATAATTTGATATCCATTTACACATCAAATTATTAAATCTAATAATAAATATAATACTAAGTGACACTTAATTTCAAAATATCATTATCCATGAAATGAAATATTAAAAAATCAATGTTTTTAAGAGAATAAACTGGCTCTTGGGTGATTAGAAGAGTCACAGAATTAAAAAAATAGATATCTTCTCCACAAGGCCAACTGAATCGAATGAAGAGTGTGCGAAGCTTCTTCTCAAAGACTAGCGAGCGATAAGGTAGAGTCGTCTAACTACCATTTTTGAAAAGAATTAGAATGCAACCAATCTTGAACTTTCCTCCCCAATAAATGAATTTGCTGAAAAGGGAGACTACTTACCACGATGTTTACAAATACCTATCTTTAAAAACCTTGTGCAAAATTCTTGAGCGGAAATAAATGGTTTAGCCGGCAAGAGAGGGTATTAGGGTTCACCATGTAGCTAATTATCCATCTCATCACTTACCGACTTTTCCTCAATCATAATCATGACGCAACTCCTCGACAAAAGTAATAGAGTCGTGCGTCATAATTACGTGGAACTTGCTGACCCACTAAATTGACCGTTCTCTAAATGATTTTTTAGTAGCGGACATCATTAACGGGAGGGTTTTATGCAGGCTCATAACTAATTTTTTAATAAATGTTTTCAAAACAAGTAAGACTTGGGGAGAATGGAAGAATAAAAAGAAATTTTTGTAATCAGCTTTTAGAATGTACATAATTAATTAATTAAAAATTAAAAATTTGTTATATCTTGATTTTTAATTAATTAATAAATATGATCAAATTTATATTTTAGAGATTGGATAGACAATAGTGGAGATTACCACCTTAAATCAATAAAAAATATTTTATTCAAAATTAATACTTAGTTAATTAAGAATTCTGAAAATGCAAGAAATTGTAAATTCAAAATCATTTCAAACAATAATATATAAGAAACAAAAGCTCATCAAGGGTTGCCATTTTTTTTTTTTGAAAAAAATAATTTCTATGTTCTATTGAGAACCCCATCCAATGGATTCTTTGACTTCTAACTTCTATCCCCATATTGCTGTTAAAATCTATTTTCTGCTTAAAATTAAGTAATAAAGTGTTCCTATGAAATTTTTTATTTATGGAAATAGGATAATTTGGAATCTTTTCCTATTGCAACTGCTTAAAAATTGAAAATAGGCTCTGTAAAAATTGGAAGGCTGAAAATAAGCAGCTGCTACAAATGAAAAAAACTGTCATCCTTTTTTCATATTTACTTCATTTTCTCCCTCCACTTTTTACATGCACAAAATATTATTAATACATTTTTTGTACTCAAAATTATATTTTCATTGTGAATATTGCTATGTAGACACAGTTCTATGAGATATACATTTTATATAAAACATTTTGAAATATGTTATCTTAATCCAAATAGTATGGCTTTATATTTGTTAGAGTTTTTATTTGTTTGAGAATATTTAAAAAATGTAGGCTTGGATTTGTAACTTTCAATATTGTCTTCCTTCAACCCCCAAAAAAATCTCATAACCCAAATAGCATGGCTTTATATTTTCTTTTAGTTTGTTTGAATTATTTAGATTTTTAATAGAACATTAATTTTTTTGTCAAACAAATTAGAATTTTTGTTTGTTTATAATTTAACAAAGAAAGAAATAATTAAAAATAATTATGCAGCTGAATAAATTAAATTTAAATTGTCTGCTTAAAAATAAAGAAAAAATAAATAGTCATGGGGCCACCACCTCCACAAAATACTTCTTAAAATGTTAAGCAGAGTCTGCTAGTCAAAATAATAAACAGCTACATCAAGACCTTCCCAAATAAAACCTACATCCTACTATTTTTCTACCCTAAATTTAATAAATTTCAACTTGTAGCCATGTTTTCTCATTGTGCCAAAATTTGTTTTAGTTTTGTTGCATTCAATTTGAAATATGTTATGGATCTCTCAAAAATTATCAAAATCTATGAAATTCACATATAAGTACTCTATTCTTCCTCACTTGAGAAGTCAGGATTGACATCCTAATTATTATAAGAAAATGCTTTTATTCTCAATTTAGAAGCATCCACCACTATGAAGTGTTGATAAATTGTCTAGATAAAATCAAGATCACAATTTCAAAATTTAAAGATCCATTTTTAAACTAGATAAAATTCATACATAAGCAATCATGCTTTCATGACCCATCTAATTGCATTATAAGCTGCAAAACTAAAAAAAAACCCTCGTAATTTATGTATTGAATCCAATACTTATAATAGAAGCAAATCCAAATTTAATATTGAAGAAATTTAAAGATCAAAATAACTTTATGTATTGAATCCTATTATACACTTAAAATAAAATAACTTTGAAAATCTTTAAAACCTCATATCAAGTTAAATCTATTTTTTAAATATAAAATTTTGAAAATAACATTTAAAAATAAATGAGAAACTTTCAAACCCTAAACTATAAATATATAAGATCACTTTAAACAAAAAAAGCACTAAGCAACAAACAGCCACATAAAAACGTGCGGTGTAAGTTTTGGCGTACATTTAGCTGGTTTCACACCACACAAATTGTCGCAAGCATGAAATCATAGGAATAAGCCGAAAAGACAGTCATTGCACCACCGTCCATGATTTCTATTGAACCTGGCGAAATGGGTCAAGGAAAAAAACAATCGCGAACTTTATTGGTGGAGGAGTTACGTGGTCATTCTACCATTTCTTTTAGTCCCGTTTTTTCTGACGTTTTCATGAGCTATGGATGTTCCAAGGAAATCCTTCAAGAATGTACCCTCCACAAACCAACAACAGATTCCACGTTTTCCTCCAAGCAGGACCCAAGTTACGACAAAAAAATTCCATTCACTATGACCAATATAGAGGTTTCGACGGAAAAAATAGCCCACTTCAACATCTTTGAGTTTTTGGGTTGTAAGCCATATACGTTTCTGTATAAGGAAAAGCATTAAAAAAATAGATTATAGGGTAATTATTTAGAATTTCATGATTAGGAAAGCATTATTATATAATTAGAATGTGATCTTCAAGGTCAAATTTTTTCTTGAACAATCAAATGGAAGTGTGAAGTCAACAATGCAATTAAAGTGAGATAATTATCGATGAAGATGAACTAGGAGTTTAGGATGGATCCAATGAGGATGATAGTACATAGAGTTCAAAGAGTTTAGAAGATCTCAATTTTTGAGGAGGTCTACTAGACAAAGGAGGCAATTAGAGAAGTATAGTTTGTTTGATTTAAGGTATTTTCCCTCTTGGATTACTAACATTAACGAGTTTCAAACTGTGATCGAAGCAATGGATATAAATGATAGTGCATCTTCAAAGTTGATTATGGATGATTAGATAGTTGCATTCAAGAAGAATGACACTTGGGACTTGGTTTAGTTGTTGAAGGGTAGGAAGACTGTTGGTTGTACATGGGCCTTCAAGAAAAGAAGTGTTTAGACGGTAGTGAATTGAATAGTTTAAGAAAATTCTACTTATGAAAGAATATATCCAAGGTGACAGAGTCGATTGTGGTGAGATTTTTTTTCTAGTTAGTAAGCTGGCATCCATTCAATTCTTATTATCTATTACAACAACTTTTGATCTTAAGATTAAGTTGTTATATATAGAAGCATTTTTTTGTATTGTGACCAAGAGGAAGAAATCTACGTGACACAACCCAAGCACTATGTGGTAAAAGAAACACGATTGTTTTATTTCTAAGAGTATGCCCAATATTATATATATTTCATTTACATAGATTTTTTATCCTCAATAAAATGGTTTATATGATTGTATCATAAGGAAGAGTCGACAAATAAAATTTATGCACATTCCTCTAGGTGAAGGGTTGTAGAACAAGCAGAAGGGAGCTAGAGTTCTCTCTAATCTTTGGGCATGGTGTAAATATGAAAATATCGTATCAAAGTATCTCTATACCCAAGGTTCACTTTTATGTTGATAGGTGTCTTCTATGTTAGAAGGGCTCAAAATAGACCTATAGTAATGATTTCTCAAAACCAATAGTTTACATATACATGTGAATTCTTTCTCTTTCTTCTTTTTCTTAAATAAAAATAATTGGATCATATAAATATTGGCATCTCTATCTTTTTTGAGCAAGTAGATTACAACATGATAAGTAAGCATACATCTAAATTAGAAATAATCTTTTTGATAAGAAGAAAGAAAAATAACATTGTTGAATGGAAGAGTGGTCAATCAATGACCAAAGCCTAGATTTTTCTAGAAAGGTCCTTTGGGCATGCCTCTTTTCATGGGCTCAAAGCTTAATTTCATTTTCTCTACACTTTCTTCAATAGTATTAGAAATTTTGAACTGTTACTATCATGATTGTTGTTGATGTTATTGTTATTGTTGTTATCTCAGTGTTTCTTGATGTTCAGGTTCATGAGTTGTGAAGGCTCTTAAAACAATATACTTTCAACACATGTTTATTCTTTTTTTCATCTTTTTACTATTACACTCTCTTTCATTTTGTTTCAAAAATATTTGTCCTACTAAATATGAATCAAATTGATTAGTTTTTTATTTTAAAAACAAATTGTTAAAAAGTATAAATTATTTGTTAAGATTTTCTAAAATAAATAATTAATTGACTATAGCATTTTTCGTTCTTGTTATGTGACTAACATCCAAAATAAAATAAAAGATTGATTTAGAGCTTTATTGACCACTATAATAGTTTTTTTAATGTATTGGAAAACATTATAATCTAATCACATAAGAAAAAAAATAGACATTAATGAAAATTTAATTGACTAGACCACTAACTACTTCTTACTCATCACTAAACCTCTACCTAAATATACAGTTATTTTTTTATCTCATGACAAATTTTCATATTTATAATGTTAAAATTGTTTCTATTTTTTTGTTTTGTTTTGAATGTATGCTTTTTTATTAAAAAGAAAAAGAAAGCCTAATGAGGCACTTCCACACTTAAAAACTACGTGCTTTATGTTCTAATCACATATTGAGTTGTTGTACCCCGTCATGAATCTTTTCTCATAACATAGAGGTAGCAACTAGATCTATGAACAAATTAACAGCGCTAGGCTAGTAATTGGCTTTGCCAACCGTGGTATATTTCTCCATAGCTCGTTAACACATTTGTGAGGCTTGACGTGTCACTCTTAACCACGTAAGATGAAATGGCAAAATGTATGGACATGCATTTTGGCTTTATCCATTTTAGCCGTAAACCATCGATTTTGTTTTGGCTATCTCGCACCGTAGGATCCTCACATCACCGAACATATGAGGTAGCAAGTTAACAAGTGAATAGATTGTAGCTTAGCCACTTGAGTTCCATAGTCATTGGGAAGTGTGCAATCACTCATGTGGGCGCATATTATTAAGAACAAATGCTAATTGACTAGGTATCCAATAATGCAAGTTTGGTGGGACTTTTATTTTCATTTTTTTGAGAACTCAAGGCATAATTTTCACTTTAGTTTTGTGGGTGCGTGTCATGAGGAGGGCTAAATGGCTAAAGGTGAATATAATTGCATCTTTTCCTCCCACGTTAACCCCTACATTAGATCTCCCCCAATTATGCCCCCTTTTAGTAGTAGTTGAGCTCTACAATCAAAGCATACAAAAAGGCTTTTTAAGGTGTGGCTAAGCTACTATGTCAAGCTTTGATTGGTTGAGAAGCTATGCATGGTTGTCATATGGAGCAGGAGGATAAAGAACTAAGTCAAATGGCCCCAGCATGGATTAGTGGCATGAATTAGATATACTCATTTGACTTAATTATTAATAAAGCAAGTAAAATGTGGTCGTGGGTAATATAGGCCTACAAGAAGTTGAATAGCCCTCCCTTTTTTTTTTTGATGAATTTTCCAACTATCTATATTAAAAGAGATAAAGTTACAAAATTTACAAAAAAGGCTTGGGTGGTAGGAAAGCACACCCCGAAAGTCACATGGGCCCAGTCCAGCAAAAATTAACCAAAGTCATATGGGCCTAGCCCAGAAAGAAAATTATGCAGCTAAAGCAGTGCCAGTAGATTTTGGGGGATCCTGGTCATCCAGATTTTTTCCCCATACATCAGCGGGGTTAGGAGTGACGTCAGGAGGAGCACCCCAACTATCATCATTCTTATCTTCTTTATCTTTATCCACGCGCCGAGGCGAAATTGCAAGAGCAAGCCGCGGAAAGCTTTTACCAGTGGAGGACCAGCCAGTGTCAGAGTCAGGAGGAGCATCCGAAGGCCACCCAGAACCACCACCACTGCTCCTCGGCACACCACTAGAGTGCCAGCCCTGACTAGGACGCGGCGGAGGAGACCAAGCTCGACTGGGAGGTCGAGAATCCCTCCGAGGAGGAGGCTGGGAACGGGCCCATGTGGACTCACTCCACTTCCGGCCCCGAGAGGGTGACCGACGGCGGGAGGAGGAGGGCGAGTCAGGAATCCGAGCCACAATACAAGGGGCATTGCCCCAGTGGTCCAGGAGAACCTGCAGGTGAGCCACTTCCAGTGCAACCTTGTTGGCTTGCACTTGAATCTATAACATAACATTAGAGCATATAACAGCTTTAGCATAAAGAGATACATTAATAGCTAAATGCGAATGAGCAAAAATACAAGCATTTCTGTCTTTCTAGATACTGAAAAGGATTTCCACTCTGAAAGTGTGCCAAATCTGGGTGAACTTAGTCGGGGTTCCAGGTGGGTCCCCCAGCAGAACCATATGCCACGAAAAGGGTTCAGGCCTAAAAGGCCGAAAGAAATCATGAATCCAAGTCCAAAACTGCTGAGCTCTGGGACAAAACCAAAAAAGAAGAAAGACACATAGAGGAATATTATTGGTCATGGCTCAATGGTAAAAATAATTACCTCGAACTTTTGTCCTCTTACCTTTTTATCGATGTTGAAGTGTGACAATTATCTATTGTTTATCCGCCATTGGTGTTTAACAAATAAAGTAAGAATGCATGCCACCTAGCCCATTGTGTGGCATCATGTCATACTATTAATTGTGAAACATGTGTATGGGGTACGAATAAATATGATCATGTGTTTGTTTTCAAGTAGGCAAGGCCCTCACAAACTATGAATCGTGCCCTCAATTATAACCATTAAAATAGATTACCTCAGTACATAACAATTTTTCGATCCAAAATCTGAACGATGGTGATAACATCACAAGCTATTCTCACTAAAAGAAAATGCATGTCTTAGACATGATAAAATTATGCCTCATCTCCCATACAATGACATGATAGAGGAGATAAGACTGACAAACAGATATTTAGCTCTGTGTCGTTAGTTAGTATCGTTATCTTGTTCTGTATGTCAGAAATAACATTTCACGAGAAGATTGATGTGGCCATGTATGATGGCATGTTTTCAAAATAATGTTTACCAAAAGATAAAAAGCTCGCCATTTTGGTTATTACGAAAGCTTCATTGAAACTTGGGGAGTTCGCAAGGGAGTTGTAGATAATTGGAGGAAGAACTAGAGCTGGTTTTTGTGTTGCAGACGTTTGGAAGGGGCAATGATAGAGGGCAGTTAGCAAGTATGTATACCTATCACAAATATTTGCCATTTTTGCATTCTACATACTGTGAAGTTTAGTGAATGGAAAGTGGGTTGTGAAGAACACTTTTAATTTATATTCAATGGGATTTGCATGTCTCTTGGTAAACGCCATTTCAAATTTCAATTCAAGAGAAGATTAACATGGTTGTGCTCCCCGAGATTATTTTTAAAAATCATGTTTTGAAAATCCAGAAGGCATGCCATTTTGGTAATTACGAAAGGTTTGTTGAAACTAGGGATCTCACAAGGGAGTTGTAGGATTTTAGAGGAAGAAGTAGAGCCCATTTCCATGTTGTAGACATTTGAAAGGGAGAGCAATAGTGGGTAGTTAGCAAGTATGTATATCTGCCACATATGTTTGTCGTTTTGTCATTCTACATACAGACTATGAAGAAGTGAATGGAGGTCAGGTTGCAAATAGGGGTTTTAATTTATATTCAGTGGGGTTTCCAACTCTTCTAGTAAATGATATTTGGTGGCCTTAGGTATGTGGTATGGCCTTAGAGTTGTTTTTGTGCTTTTCTATTGAGGGTTTTTTAATTTTGCGAATTTCATGTTCACTCCATGTATTTGTAGCCGATATGAATATTTAGAACACAAAAGAGGAAACAGTGGGTTGGGGTTTTGTTGTTTGTGGTAGACTATGAATGATTGTGTGGTAGAATGTATATGGCTATTGCATTAATTAGTTGTTGTTGATAGTTTTCCCATTTTTGCTAATTATATGTTGACCTCATATTTTAGGTTTTGTGGGGCAGAATATGAAAATTTAGCACATATTAATGAAGGTTGAAATCGGTAGATTGGGGTTTTGTGTTGTGTGGTAAAATGTAAATAATTCAACTTCCAAGAGCCCTTCATTAATTGTAATTCATAGTTTTCCCAAGTACCCATTGAATATGCAACAAAGAAATGTTGGGAAATGTGAGAATAGATGGCTACAAGTAAACTTATTCTAAAATAACTTATTATCACCACTAGCCACACCATGTTTTAGAAGGTGCAATTCACAAGGTACCCTAATCAATGGTTTTTTAACTGTGTATATGTAGGTGTGTAGTTCATATAGCAAAAATATCATTGTTGTTGTTAATGGGAAAAAATACACTTTTGTACAGTACAGGTTAGAAAGCATGTTTCAGTACCTTGTGAAGTGCATATTGCAAAACACATTGTCTTTTTGAAAGTCGAATATCTCATACCCAAACACAGTGTAATCATGTCGTTAATAACATGTGCTAAATCATCATATGGCCCAAAAAGACAATGGGATGAACATTTAAGTATCACAAATTTGAAAATTAGAAACAAATCACAGCTAGTGTGGTTTAGAAACACCGTCAAATGCAAGTTACAAAACACAACAGGTTTTGAGGCTATTATCCCTACAAAAATACATGTCAAAGGCATCATAACATACAAAAATACAAGCTTTTTGGTTGTTCATTCCATTCTCTTTGTGGATCATATGAACATTTAGCAAATACTATTAACAACATGATTACACTATGTTTGGGTATGAGATATTCCACTTTCCAACATAGTGTAATATGTGTCATCAATAATATGTGCTAAACTGTGTACTATGAAGGTTTCCCCATTATATAAAGTGGAGGTAATAACAAATATCATGTTTCTAAAGCACCTATTTGTTATAAGACATCCATAACTCCATTTAACAACTATGTTTTTAGAATGAGAAATTGCAACTTTCAAAACATGGTATGTATTGTAAAGTTGGAGGTCTCATAATTTTGCAACCTGTAACCCACACACTATTTTTAAACCCTATACATGTAAGAACCCAATTGGTTAGCCACCCATCACCTCAATTTTGTTTGTTTGATGTATCCCCCACCCGCAACTCCTTTATGTGCTCTCCACCCTTCCCTTCAACAAGTAGAATGACACAATGTACAAAGTGTTTTGCATCCTACAATTAATTTTTGCATTACAGTTTAGATTGCAAATTTACTTGTGCATCACCCTCCAATTTAGATTTGTACATAATTTACACCAGAAAGCGATGGCTAGCGATGGCTTATCATGAAAGACAAGCTAGACTACAATACACAACCAAATTTTATGGATAATAAAACTCATGCCCATAACGCTAATGAAATACTGGCCAAATGTGGGAAAGACTTGCTAATGGCGTCATTCACTCCATGTTTTCCTCATGAAAATGTTCCATCCCATCATCAAAATCATCATTTTATCCCACGGTGTTGGCAGATCGGGCACCTATCATTTTCTTTAATGTGGAGTATTATGTATTATGTATGTTATCATGGATTTTTTTATGTTATTAAGTATGCTATCATGTTTTTGTGTATGCTATGATGCCCTTAACATGCATTTTTGTAGTAAGAATAGACACGTCCACAAAACATGAGATGTTTTGAAACTTGTAGTTTGTCATACCCAACACACAGTTGTTGAATGCAACACACAGTTGTTGAATGCTGTTGTTATTTGAAATGTAGACAAGACATACATATAGTTATGGATGCATCATGACAAATAGGACCTTTCCAAACATGTTATCTTTGTTAACCTGGACTTTATATTATGGGGAAACCTTCATAGTACACATTGTGCAAAACACATAGTGTGTTGTAAGCTACAATTGACAACAACGCCAACCCCTATGGTCATAATCTGTGTATATCTAGGAAAATTTCCATCCTATTAGCAAATTCATCATTTGAACCAAGAAAATTTTTAATTGGGTAATATATAGTAGAAATTACCTCTACTCATAATATTTTTCCAATCCATCCAAGAAATTTTTTAATCGGGTAATATATAGTTGAAATTATCTCTACTCATAATATTTTTCAAAAATAAAGGTAGTTATCATAATCTTACCCCTTTACATCAGAATGTAAAGCATACATTCTAAAACTGCATTCAGTTGAGGTGTATATGAAGTTTTTAATATCTTTCTATGTTGTTCTACTACAAAATTTGTGACCAAAATCTTCAAAATAATACTCCCCATTATTATTAGTTCTTTAAATCTTAATTTTTATACTTTAAGTTTTAGGAGAATTTTAAACTCCCTAAACTAACTAAATAATTTAGATTTTCTTCTAGAAAATATATCGATGCCCTAGAATAATCATCAATAAATGATACATAATATTTTTTTTTAGAATTTAGGAATATTCATAGGACCAAATGTATAAGAATGCATAGTATCCAATAACCTGGAAGATTTATGAGAACTAGAATAAAACCAAGCATGGTTCTACTTTCCATAAACGTAATTTTCATAAAATGAAATTTACGAGATTAATCAATATATGCCTCTACAAGTTTTTTATCTTTTAAGGTTTGCAAAATTTTATCACCAACATTGCTGATAGATCAAGTGCTATAACATTGGCTTCTTAGTGAGTAAGTTTTCCCCCAAGGTAAGATAATGCTTAGATACCCAAATGCATAGAAAAATTAGATGCAATACATTTTTTATTTGAAGTTTCAATGTCTAAGTTGTAGGTACACTATAAATCTCTTCAATACATGAACTAAAAAACTCTTGAAATATATAATTGCATGTATCAAGCAAAAAGAAGGTACCAATTTGAACCTCGTTCATGAGCATGATAACTCTTTGAAGCATCTTATTGAACACCAATTGTGCACCTACATCATTCATTAAAATTATAGATGTTACTCATTGATTCTACTCATTTTTGAGGGTTTCCAATATATAGCACTTAATGCAAGGAGAATGTATCAAAAAAAGACATCCATATTCATATCCTTTTTATCAGTGTCTAAATAAACTTGCATTCATGTTGGCTAATTATTTTTCTTTGAGATGTATTTTTCACATGAAGTTACATAATTAGAGAGGCAAAATATAATGATGAATATTGTATACTTTGTAACTTTTCACTTTAATTTGGGATCATAACTAGTGGAAAAAGTAATATGGTTTTTGCATAAAAGATGACACATAATTGTATCATTACCTATTTTCATCTACATGAATTTCTTGGGGCTCTTTGTAATCCTTTGTTTACAAATCCACTATTTAGGTTTTGATATGCAATTTGTGAAATTAACTTCTTTTTTTTTAATTAACCTTAAGGCGATCCCCTCCTAAGTGATTATTATGTGAAATCATTCCATTTACACCCTTTACAGTTGCATTTAAGGACTAACTCTAATTCATGTCAACACTTCTAACACAAGCCACCTAAAGATCATTTGAAGAGCACCATATCATTGAATCATTCAAAGAACATTATCAAAGCATCAATATTGCATTATTTTCTTGTATCAATGTCTTAGAGCATATTGAACAATCACATGCTATCTTTAATATTTGTTTCAAGCTACTAAATTTGTCCATCTAGGGTTTTGACCAAAAGAGAATCAATCATTGCTTAGAAATCTCCTCAAAGGCATTTCTAAACATTGCTTAGTAGATAATACAAATCATAAACATCAAAAACAATTATAAATTGATAGAACTCAAATCTATATGCTAGAGTTTAGATATGCACACATGCTCATATTTGTACTAGCATAAATCACTTTTGTATTCATAGAAGTGAACTAAACAAATAGACAGTGGTTCTCTAGCTTCCAAAACTTTTCTCTAAAATTAATTTTGATCTTTTTGAAAAGTCAAAAAATCACTTCTAAACATCCATTACAACATATCTATATTAAATTTCTATCTAAAACCACTATTTTATTCATTCAAAATCCAACCATTTATTTCAATACATGTTTAAATCCATATATAGCTTGATTGTTTTATTCCACTGCTTTATTTATTTAACTAACTTAAAAAGAGTGATTCAAAACTAAATTATAACAAATAAGTTCAAACAGGGTTTAATGGTGACTCCTCTGAATGAGATGATTTAGGAAAACATTATAAATTTGTTGTTCTTACATGTCGCAGACATTATAAACCCTGGCGATACTTTATGAATAATAATAATAATAATAATAGGAAACCAGGACTAGCATGATAGTTATTGGTTTCTGACAGAGGACCATGTTTTTACTGCTCAGCTGCGCAAGTGACGCCATGAATCCAGATTCAATCACCTTTAACATGTATGTTCCATTATAAAGAAGAATAGTGGATTGAGGCTAATGAAGGTTTCAATCATTAGGCAGACAAATGGAACAGAGATGTTCACTAATTTAAAGCCTCCACTACGTCCCTGTAATAGCTCCAGAATCTCCGCAGTTGAGTAAGGCGAAGGCATATCTTCTTTTTCTTTCAGTGGGTATTATTATCTGTGAACAAAAATAGTTGCCAACTTGATCCGCTCAATGTGCGTGTCCTTTGATTTGAATTGGAAATTTGGAATAAAAAAGATTTGGGAATGCTGTACCAAAGTTTTGACTTTCAATTTTTAATAGGTGTGACATAATCTCTGTGATTGAATACAATTTTTTTATTAAAAAAAAGTAGTCAACCTTTAAATAAATTTCAGTTGTATAATATTATATTGTTTTACAGGTTCTTATTGAATATACGTGTAAAGTAGTAATATTATTTATATCTGTGAGATAAGATACGTCTATGTCAGATGGTGCCCTTGTGATACATTTTTTAAGTTATCCTCTGACTGATCTCTGCAGTTGATGATCCCAGTGAGATATGAAAACTGTCTTTTTACGTTGACTATGCGTTTTAAATGACTGGTTTTGAACTGGAACTGAAATGTTGTAGCAAAGATCAGAAGTATGCATGATTGCATTTGATTTTCCACTCCAGAGGATGATGCTTTTCTTCTGTACAATACCTTTTTTCATCTATGTAATGGATGTTTTATTTTCCCTTGTAGAACTGTCCTAAGTATGCAAGAGGAGACGATTAGATTGACTGAAAATTATTCAGTTCAAATATATATAGTTTATGTTTTTTGATGTAGGATTTTATATCATTCAGTGTTTATTTTGTTATTTCATATAAAAATATGCCCCTTTTAAGATTATTTGGAATATGATTCTAATGTATCTCTTATATTAAATCTTTAGAAGTTTGAATTTTGATAGATGACACTAAAAAAACATATCTTTATATAATAAGAAATATAAAAAAGACTTTTGAAATTATAGAATGTTGAAATTCAAATTGTATGTCTTTTATTTAAATAAAATATATTTATAGACGAATAATGTGAATTGTGACTTATTGTACAAGGTAAATAATTAGTAAAATGCACGCTTTTTCATTTAGGCATTCTTTAATCATTTATATGTACTTTCTTAGTAGGACTTAGTTGGATATGTTTTTGGCTATTTTGGACTTTTAGCATTTCAATATAAATAAATATTTGCTTAAATGATTTGTTCAAGATTTTGTAAAATTTGAATTTTTGTTTTTAATTGTATAGTATTTCATCTATATTTATATTTTTCATTTATTGAGTAAAAGAATCATATTGTCTTTCAATGTGTTCTATTTTATCATGTAACTTTGATTTTTTATCTTTTCAATGAGCTTTTGACTATCACATTTCACTCGTGTTGGTTGAGTCTAAGTAGGATCAATATCTTTTAGTAGTTTCTTTAATCAAATTAATTATTTTGTAGCTTAACAAGCTGATATGTAATGTACTTTAACAATGGAAAGTAAAAATGTTGATTATTTATTTCTCGAAGTATTTTTTTTTTTTGGGATTAAACTCTGTAATGATCCCATTTTGTGATCCATCATTAGGATGAAGATGAGAGATGTAGGAGAAAAATGGATTATTGCAGACCGGAAAGGGGGTTAAATATGAGGATAGGAGGGAGGTTGCACAAGAATCAAGATGGAAGTTAAGATGGGAAAAAAGTCAACAAGGAGAACCAAAGAAAGAAAATAAAATAATAAAAGATAAATGGATGAAAATAAAAGAAAAGAAGAAAAACTAAGAGGGGTTAAGAAAATGAGGATAAATAGAGCAATAAAATGTTATCAAGGCAAGAGAACTTGGAGAAATTGAAACAAAACTCAAAAATAATAAGACAAAAATTAATAAGAAAGGAAATTCAAAATTAACAATTAGAAAATGTCACACAAAATAACTTATTAATAGCTATAAATTTTTTAATAAAATCCAAAATATATTATTTTGGGAATAAAATAAGAAAAAACTTTATATTTTAAATCAAAAGAAAACTATAATACTTAATTAGAGAAAAAATATGAGAAATGCAAGTAAATAACCTTTTTAATGATAACTAACTTTATGATAAAAGATTCTAAAAATTTATTGTAAGGAATAAAATTATCTAATTATCTCTTAAGATATAAAAATTGCTAAATTTCATTGTTAAAAGAGGTTGAGAAATAAGATATATGTAAAAATTATCTAATTATCTATTAAAATAATAAAATTATCTAATTATCTATTAAGATATAAAAATTGCTAAATTCCATTGTTAAAAGAGGTTGAGAAATAAGGGGGTAAAATATGAGGATAGGAGGGAGGTTGCATGAGAATTAAGATGAGAAAAAAGTCAACAAGGAGAACCAAAGAAAGAAAATACAATAACAAAAGATAAATGGATGAAAATAAAAGAAAAGAAAGAAAAATTAAGAGAGGGGTTAAAAAAATGAGGATAAATAGACCAATAAAATACTATCAAGGCAAGAGAATTTGGGGAACAAAACTCAAAAATAATAAGATAAAAATTAATAAGAAAGGAAACCCAAAATAAATAATTAGAAAATGTTAAACAAAGTAACTTATTAATAGCTATGAAATTTTTAATAAAAATTAAAATATATTATTTTGAGAATAAAATAAGAATTTTTTTTTATATTTTATTATGTAACTTTGATTTTTTATCTTTTCAATGAATT
The DNA here is from genome assembly GCA_007115665.2 of Sequoiadendron giganteum. Taxonomy (NCBI): domain Eukaryota; kingdom Viridiplantae; phylum Streptophyta; class Pinopsida; order Cupressales; family Cupressaceae; genus Sequoiadendron; species Sequoiadendron giganteum. The sequence goes on from CM021100.1 coordinate 955,371,903, forward strand.
TTTGACTATCACATTTCACTCTTGTTGGTTGAGTCAAGTAGTCCATCAATATCTTTCAGTAGTTTCTTTAATCAAATTAATTATTTTCTAGCTTAACAAGTTGATATGTACTGTGCTTTAACAATGGAAAGTAAAAATGTTGATAATTTATTTCTCAAAGTATTTTTTTTTCGGGATTAAGCTCTATAATGATCACATTTTGTGATCCATCATTAGGATGAAGATGAGAGATGTAGGAGAAAAATGGATTTTTGTAGACCAGAAAGGGGGTTAAATATGAGGATAGGAGGGAGGTTGCACAAGAATCAAGATGGAAGTTATTAATGCCAAAAATTGACAAGGTAACAACCTTTATGGGAAACTCAATTAAAGGGGGGACCTATTGCACTAAACTGAGTGACCTCCGGGTTTTTAAAGAAGTCGGCTTCTTCTATAATTTGGGGGGTTGAAAAGGGTAGAAGGAAACAAATGTAAAATGAAATCTAATCCAAGGCGATGCGTCAAGAAGTAGATATGGGAACGATAAACCTATCTGTGAGATATGATTTAAGGGTTGTTCAACAATCTACTATGTCTTAGAATAACAGAAATCAAAATAGAAAACTGAATAATTTAGTCAATGACATAAAATAACTTCCATACATTTACTGAAAAGAAGAGTCAAAGACATGGTCTGAATCAACAAGCTTATATTGAAATTATAGAATTATGTGAACAAATTACTCAATACAATAATGACACATTATAAAGTTTTATCAAATAGTCAAGAAACAAAAAGGCCGAACAATGGCACAATTTGCGAATCTTATACCATAATCTAAAACAATACAAGAGGCTTGGTGGATTTCCACAAATCTTCTTGCAAGTTATGAACCCTTTCTTCGAAAGAAGAAGTGGTATTTATATATAAAAATCCCACCACCTAGCGGGCCAATAACAAAAAATATTCCTTCATTATGCACAATGATGCCCAGAGCAATGATTTCCCTTGGCTATTGCAACAAAAAAAGATTCGAGCCATGAACGTGATCGTTCATGAACCAAATGCAGATCCCCTACAAATGATGGTAGTGATCCCAACAGAACATAGTGCCAACATGTGTCGCTCACCCACGAAGGGAGTTAGAACATGTGGCAATCTTGGTGAGGTTCGCTGCTTGCTCCTTACTCTTTCTCGATGAAGTCCAAGAAGAGACACATGGTGACAAGGCAGATCTTGTGGTTCATTCCTCCCTCCCACTGATGAAAACCTGCATGGTAAAAACACATGGAGATATTCTTATCAAACGATGTTGTCGGTGGGTTCCACCAAAAGTATATGCGGATCGATTCTACGTGGCACTTGAATGGGGCCCGATAGAAAAGCAAAGGGAAGCGTCTTTCAAATATGTGAATTGCTGACATGTGGAAGCATGTCAGGAGCCATTAGAAGAGTGAAGCAAGAATTCCCTACGGAGAGCACCTGGCGAACACGTGGCAATAGTCAAATGAAGCTTTTACAAAAAGAAGCTCGATGATGTTCAAACAGATGGGGTGTGGGCCAGTACTTAGCAAAAGTAAAAACCACTCAGAGGGAGCTAGAGGAATTTATGTCCACAACTTTTGGTGACTACCAGGGGTGTTTCGCCTATGAAACGAGGAACCCAATTTTTTTGGTTCACAAAACAGAGTCCTATCCATGGGGTGACACAATCAAAGCTTGGAGAGAGCGGTCTATAGAGGCAGCCAGTCGGCCTTGGATGGTGTCGATATGTCACACATATTCTCTTGCACTCCATGCAGATCGATCATTTCTTTGTATGGCAACATCGTGGATATACCGGCCCAGAACTCAAGTTGGAAAAGCAGTCACGCTATCAGATGGGTGATGCCCTCAATATCCTCTATAGTAAGGGGCTGACTGGAGCTCTGAAAAGTGGATGTGTCCTGCTGCTTCTCTTCAATCTTTGTTGCAATATGCTCTGTCATGGCCACCGATTCATCTGAAAGAAACAGGGAAGGTAAGCCCATTTATGTTAGTTGGGAGAAATTTTCCCGCATGCTTCTCATGGTTCAATCCAGTGTAGTAGCACACTTGCTAGCATTGAGGATGGCTGCATAGTAGTGGATAAACCTATTTTTTGTTTTGGCAGCGAATTTTTGGTCATCGATCCTTATGTTTGCCAAGTATTCATCTGGGACCATGTATAGCTTATCTAACAATTTTTTGGCCTCAAGGACCCTCTCTACGATGGATTGCGGGAAACATTCGATTGTTCTGCGAACCTCCCTGCCTAAACTTGTTGCTTTCGCCATGAATTGGAGTGTCGACAGGGTCAGAAAAAATTCCTTAACCTTTTCCCAATATGAAACATATAGCCATTGGGCTACATGAAGGAGGTTCGACTGGATGATAGGAGGTTGGGCAAAGCTCTTCAAAATGCCAATTTTTGCATCCCTCAATCCAATATTGTGTGTTAGCTCTGCAATCCTTTGGTCCACTATGGAGAGTTTCCCCTACAGGGTTCTTGATTCTATGAGCGAGTTTTCTTCGGCCTGTTCTTTGTTTGTTGCTTCCCTCTCAAGGGAAGACTTCATTTCCTGGACTTCATTCTCTAGTTGAGTCCGTCAGGCCTCAAAGTCTGTGTCCTTCTGCTGCATCTGCTGTTCTAATTGAGCGTGTTGGTGGTGAAACTCCTCATTTTTTCGTTGCATTTCCTACTCTACCCGTGCTAATTGGTCCTGATATTCTTGGTTTTTTGTTGCAGCTCGACGACCAGGTTCGGATCAAAGGATTGGACCTTTGCAAGCTCTTCTCGAAGTTTAGCCTACTCCATCTTTTCTTGTCATGATAAGTGCTTGAATTCTACATCCCTTGCTTTGTCCTTCGCCAATAGGACATTGACTATCTCTTTGACAATTGTCATCTCCTCTTCTCTCTTCTTTAGTTGGCGACCAGACTTGAGGAAGTTGATGGTTACCACCCATTGTGTCTCCTCCATGAGCTCAACTTGTTCCTATGGTTGGGCTATGATTAGATTGAGTCCCATGGCGTACATGTTGTAATCATGAGGTTGCATCTCTCCTTGCGGTTTGATGATGATCGAGAACATGGTCACAAAATGTAACAATTATTGAGCCTCATTGAAAATAGTCGACACCTTTGGCTCTGCTGGCCTTTTAGCATCCTTGGCAAGTGAACCCACAAAAGTGGTTTACAATTCGAATGAGGAAGGAGAACTTCTAAAAACCTCACCCATGCAAAAAAAAATCATTTTGAGGGGTTCGAGCGAACTCAAGGTTCGAACGAACCCAAAAGGGGTTTGCTCAAACCAGGGTTCGAGTGAACCCCTTTGCATGTGGGAAACCATGTCTCCCATTGTAGAAGGGGGTTCGCTTGAACCCCCCTTTTCCCACCTTCCCACCCTCTCTCACAAAAAACTTCCATATTTTTGCCCTTCGAAGTGCGGGTTGAGGATGAAAATGGAGGAGACTTCACAGACCCAACTGGAAGATGGTAGTCCTCAGAACGAGCTATCCAAAAAATATAATTTTAATATGTTTTGGTTTTATTATGTATGTGTTTTTTTAGTTTTATTAAACATAGGGTTTTCACCGAAAATTAAGCTCTTGGTTTTGTACATGTGGAAAAATAACAAATTATCAAAATAAAAAATTTAAAAATATGTTTGTGCTGGGTATTGATGTCCTTGATCCATTAAAAAAATAAAATTGAATTTCGATACATACATAAAAAGTTATGTTGTATACAATCCACCTATGTCTGAATTGCAATTGGTTTAACTTCAAAACTTGATTAAGGAAAAAATATTGAATAAAAAACTATGAGACCAAATGAAAGTGCTAGATATCGTAGTTACAAATCTAAATTCAAAAAAATTAGAATTTTATCCTTCATACAAAAAAATTTATGTTGTATACGGTGAGCGTCATTTTTAAAAAATGTTTTTTTCTAAAAAAAACCAGTTTTCATGGGAGATGGAAAAGTAAGTGCAATTTGATTCCAAAAATTTTGAAAAACATATTTTTAGAATCTACAGACAAAATTTGATGAGACTTTAGTTTGAATCATCTTCAAATTCCTCACGATTTAGCCACTATAGGTGCCCGAATGTGAAGATTTAGTTAAAAATAATAATTTCAGTGTCCAGTTTGGCCAAAAATTGTAAACCACTATTGTGGGATTACCCTGGTTCTTTTTTTTTGGACCCTGATAGCCTGTGCTTGTTTTGTTTTATCGCCCTTCGAAAAAAATTCTATCGGTGACCGAATGAGTCCACCTACGAAAGGTGCACCGAGAGGAAGGGTGAAAGGGAATGAGAGGGTAGCAGTTCCAAGCGACTTCTTTCTTGGAAGACTAAAAATTTGTGAGGAGAAAGGAGGGATATGCCAAAGCCCGATTTGTGAACTAGAGGGAGGGCTTAAGGGAAGCGACGTCATGGCGGATTCGATCTGCTAGGCAAACTAGATTGGGGTTGTCACAGTAGTAGTGAGAGGGGTATCAATGGCGGCCGCGGAGGTAGAAGGTGAAGCAATAGCAAATGCGGACTGGGTCGAGGTGAAAGGTGGAAAGGCTCAGGGAGGAGTAAAGGAAAATGGTGTTGCCTAGGAGAACTATGCAAAACCTCCCATGACCATTGTAGCAGAGGTGGAAAAGGAAAGGCCAACACTTGAAGTGAGGGGTGTCGCAGACACAACAGGAGCTACTAAAGATTTTGAAGCAAGAGAAGAGGGATTGAAAAATACCTTAGGTACAGATGATTGTGATCCCTGGCTTGTTGCAGGCTCTTGGCTAGCCTCAGGCTCCTACGAATACTCTCCAAAAGCTGCTTCAGTGCATTGTCGTTTGATAGATGGCGAGTCTTCCACCACTACGGTCTCTGACTATTGTTGCTGGGTTGTTTTGGTTTGTTTTATGGTCCAGGTGTGAGTCAATGAAGCCCTCACACACGATATGTTTACCCACACATTTGAAGAAACCTAGCTAGGTTGCTTCATCACCTTCCCCTTCAGTTGTGTCGGGGTCATTTGAACTTCCATTTCCTTCTCCTTGTCTTTTCTAGTATATGTTTCGGCCTCCTCTAGGTCGGTATCTTCATCATCACTTGCATCGGAATCAAGATTCTCATAATTCCACAATTTGTCGAACCTTTCATCTATTTCTATGCTCTCATAGGGGGCATCGGGGTGTTGGATTTCTTGTCAGTAAATCTAGAAATCCTTAATCTTTTCTTTGCTCCAGTTGAAATTCCTTGTCAAATTATTGTGAAGAGTAGCCCCGATTGGTTTCTTCTCATTATACTTTCCTAGTCCAAAGTAGAACTTGAGCGATGGAAGCTGACTTCCTTCGGTTGGAATATGAACTAGGTCCACCATCAGGTCATCTGCATCCTCCAGTGGATTTTGTCGCTTCTCCCAATAAGGCCAGGGGTTGTGCATTACCTTGACATATTCATTTGGTAAGTCATTTTCGGGGTTGTAATGCCATTTGTCGCAAATCCATACTAGCCCCAATTGAGCCAGTTTTGCCTCTAGCAGCTTATGCGTCTTCTTCTTGGCCATAATTACCATTTTAAAACTCATCGGGTAGCTGAAAAATCCTCTCTTCTTGGCTTTGCCTCCGCAAAATTTAAAGTCAATAATTGATAGTTGGCAAAATATTTCGAGGGCCAACACCTGATCTATGAGACATGTCAGAAGCCAGAATGGCTCCCCAGTGAAACCGCGCATCCAAATGAATGTGAAATATTCTCCCATAAACCAATTGTATTTCAGAGTGAAATTTTGCATATACTCTGTCTAGTCCGAGTTGAGCCAGTAAATACTGCCATCCTCACTAAAATCTTATAGAATCAGAGTCAAGAAATAATTTGAAAACGCATAATAATCATAGGTTGAGGAGAGGAGAGGAGTCCATACAGATATTGGCCTTCTTCTTTTCTTTTCATCAAATATGGCCAACCTCACATGTTTTTTGAAGAAGTTAGGGTTCTGATGCAAAAACATATGGGCGAGGAAAGAAGGAAACCTGAACCTCTACTGTGTTCTTTATTCCCTTATGTGGATCGACATCTCCTTGATGATGAAATCTGTGAATTCATACTAGAATAGGGAATGTTGCATACACAACTAGAACCCTAAGCCCAATTGAAATTCCTGAACATATTTGTCGGTGTCCAGGCCGTAAACAAATGCCATCATTGAGAAGGTGTCCTGCATGTCTACAGGGAAAGCATTATTCGTTGACGAGACTCGTGGTGGATTTTTCTAATCTTCCTTAGGCCTTTGGATTTCTTTGTTATAAAAATCCAAAGCAAGATCTTTGGTTTTCCATATTTTCTCCCACCTTCTTGGAATCAATGACTCCATCTTTCCCACTTTGGAGCTTCATTCAGGGATTCATAGCATGTTCCAGATAGCTTCTACGCAAATATTAGCTCTCAGCTCTCAACCCTCGATAGTGTTGGTAGTCGGGTTGAAATGCTTAATGGCTTCGTCGACTAGCTCTAGGAAGTAGTGCACAAACGGGACCATATACTGTGGAAGCTCACTGAACCAACACTTTTGCGCCAAAGAATCTGGGTCGTTATTTTTCTTCATCCTCTCGCAGGTCGCCTCCCTAAGAGTCTTAGGGTTCTTTTCGAGGATGGGATCATGAATGTTATCCCATATCTCCTTTATTTGGCTTTGGTCTCCATGGGTTTTTTACTTTTCTACGGCCTTTGTATATACCCACACCAACTTCTTTGGTATCCCAGGTGAAGCGTAAGAGACATCTTCAAAGACATAGGTGGTTGGTACTGCATGCATGGCATCAAGCAAACTTTGTGTTTCTTCACCTTGCATTTTTGTTTGAGAACTCTGGGTTGCTTCCATTCTTTGCAAGCTTCTCCTCAGAAAGCACACTAGTACGATATGAATGGAACCTAAAACACAATGCAAGGCTCTGAACGCAAACCCAGATGAATTCTTGCCTTCCGTTTTGGGTTCAATCCACACCTGAGCAGTGAATCGCCTAGCTATTCCTCTGCACTTAGCTGCCTTTCCGCTATTCTGCACCACACTTGGGTTTCTCAGCAATTTTATGCTAAAAAATTCTTTTGCGTACTCAGGAAGCTTTCTACACTATTTATCTTTTGCAACACTTAGCTTTTTCTTTTTTTTTTTCCTTAAAACAATAGACAACGATTTCCTTTCTACATTAAATTTAGTATGTACCGCCAAATTTCTTTCCCATGCGAAATGAATTACTTGCCCTTTTGAAAAGATAAGAATTCATAATGACATTAGTGATCACGTGCTTTGGTGCAATTTTCCTGGGAAATTGAGTCGGTGATTGAAGACATATGAACCCTTTGCATGCTTTGGCAATTAATATCCTAAAAGGAATATTAAACCAAAGATGTAATGAGTACTTTGAAAAGATTTATGTTTTGCCTTGGAGTTTGAATATGCCTACAACATGACACCTCAACAATCAATCGTATGAGCGATTACTTGGGACTGCCACCAACTTGTACTAATTAATTACCGCTTCTTAATCTTGCACACAACAATTTGTACCTGCAGATGCAACTGGGTGGGAATTTTGAGTTGGCCTTTGGTGGTATTTTCAAGTTAACACTCGATTAGAATCATGCTTATGGAACACGACTACCTCAGATATTTCTATAAATAGGCCCTAAGATAGTAGCAAAATCACACTGAGCGATTAGCAAGAATTGGTATTAGGTGATTGGCTAGGATTAGCATTAGGCAGCTGAGTAGAACTTGCATTTGTGTAGAGCTAGACTTAGGTAGTTGTGCGGAGATTAGTACCATGAATTCTCCCATTAGGCTAGTTTGGAATAAGTCCCAGATTGCGTTCTTAGGTGAAATTTCCAATAGGCACCTCAAGCGCATGATGAAGAATAAGCACTCGTTGGCTATCATAGTCATGAAGTGGGTTCTGGGAAGGGATTGCATTGAATACAAAGATAAATATTAGGTGAACACGGATATCTGCTTTCACTTTGTTGCATTTCTGCTTGACATACAGGTTTCCAAGGGTATGATCCTGCATCTGACACTTCAAATTTTCTCAAAGAAGTACCTCGGTGGCCTTGGAGAGGTGGTGACAAATGTCATATATGGTTTGGGTCTGCCTGTAGCAAGCGACATGTAGAAACACATTGAAGAGGATGTCGTGGTGTCGTGGGTTCCATTTCTGAGTGGGTTTCGGGTGCTTTCGCAAGCTGAGAACTGTCGGAGGGCCACCCGTGCATGTCACTTCTCGTTGTGTTGCTACAACGTGGTGTTATTTTATGACGTCGACTGGTACACAAACTTCAGGAACCTTGTGTTCCCTCCACCACTCGTTATGGGTGCTATGAACGATGCCGCTTCTCTTGACCTCGCTGTTGCTGATAACAACCCTGTTGATAACAATAATTTTGTTGTTACCGATGACAATGCTCCTGATCCTCTAGCGAACTAAAGTTTCAAACGCTTTTTTACTTCTTTTTGTATATGTATGCCTGGAATAGGCTTTACCGTACATACATATGAGGAAGTTGCATAATATATATAGATATACTATTAAACATATGGCCTCAGAGCCATTTTGAAAATGTATTTAACAAAGCATATATATATATAATTAGTATACCGCTTATACTAAACCTCCCGTCTCTTTTCATGTGGTTCTACTATATGGGTTCATTTCAATTCTCCACACATGAGTTCATTTTTCTGCATCATGGGTTTTATTTACTTTTCTCTACTTTTTTTCACTGTGGATTTCATCTATTTTCCTACTTCCTTGCACTATAAAATTCACTGAAAGACCGACCGACAAAAAACACGAAGCAAAATAATTACAACTTACATATTTACACTAGTGGAATAATACTGAAGCTTAATTAAACAATTTTAAGTGAATTTCGTTAATCAAAATACCCAATGAGCTTCTTGTTCCATGTTTTCTAATTCAAATACATTGTCTTGTTTGCACTAAATTATTTTGAAAGGGCCCTCCCATAGACTATCAAATTTTCCATGTTGGCCAGGCTTCATGGCCCTTTCAAGAATATGTCGTGCACGAATGCGAATTGGCATACCTTAGGGCCTAGGAAAGCCTTGGCGTTGTCCAAAATGATGGTCTTCAACGGGCTGAATCTCGTCACCAGTCCCTCAAGGAAGTCCACAATCTTCGCCTCCATCGCATTTTTTGGGGGTATGGCCTTGGTCCATCTTGTGAATTAGTCTATGGCTGTTAGAATCCATTTATGTCCCGCACTGGAGGCCGAATTGATCATCCCAATGTAATCTAGCCCCCACTGCACAAAAGGCTCGTCCACTACTATTGGTTTGAGTGGCATGACCAAATTTTTTCTTCTTCCTACAAAGAATTGACATTCCTTGCTCCTTTTGACCAGAGAATATGATTCGTTGAATAATGTGGGCCAAAAATACCCCACTCATAATTTTAATGGCAGTTGTCTTTGCGGAGAAGTGCCCACCTACTTGGCTGCTATGGAATTCTTTCAGGATCTTTTGCGACTATTTATTTACACACGACATGAGTACACCATTGAAATTCCTCTTGAAGAGAACTCCCTCAATCAACACACAACCGTTGTTCTATAGTCTGTAAAATCTTCTCTTCTGAGAGGGAAGATTTACCAGATATTTCCCGATTTGCATAAATCTCGTTCTATCCGTCAGCCATCAACCTTTGGACTCGGGTTCATTGAGCAAGATTACTTCAGGCTACTCTTCTTTCATTGGTGTTTCATTGTCCAATGCCAAACATTCACACAACCCTCTACCTCGCACGATTTTACTAGGCTTGACATCAATGTCATACTCTAGGATCTTTGTTATCGAGTTTTCCCTTTTCTCATTGATTTCTCCTTCCATGATGTATTCGTGCACACTGGAATGTTCCACAAATAGAACCACCTTGCTATAAGAGATAAGGTGCCAGAATTTCTTGAGACCTTTGACAATAGCAAATGATTATCTTTCATCAAAGTTATACGTAGTCTCATAGTCCTTTAAAGTGCGGGAGTGAAAGGCTATCGGATTTTCCCCTTTTCCTTCATCATCCTTCTGGGTTAGGACAGTAGCTATGCTAGATCGGCTACTGAACACATACATGGTAAAATCCTTTGATAGGTCAGGATTTATTAGCACAAGGGCTGAAATAATGGCTTCTTTGACCTTCTCAAAGGCTTCTCTGGCCTCCTATGTCCATTTGAATGGTTGATCTTTTTTAAGCATAAGGGTGATCAACCTTATCAAGCTTGCAAAGTCCAAAATGACTTGCTCACGAAATTCACCTTCCCTAAAAAATATTGGACTCCTTTCTTATTGACTGGTAGGGGAAACTCCTTGATCGGTTTTATCCACTCAGGATCAATTGTAACTCCTTCCTTGGACACTACATGTCCCAATAATTTTCCTTGCGACACTCCAAAGACACATTTTTTTGCGTTCAAGGATACCCTGAACTCCTGACATTTTTAAAAAACCATCTCTAGATGATCAAAATGGTCATCTTTTAATTTAGAGAACACTGTTAGATCATCCAAGTAGATTAAGATAATCTTGTTGATTGGCTCTCTGAAAGCAATATCCATTCCTCGCTGGAATGTAGCTCCAACATTTGAAAGGCCGAAAGGCATCTTTGAATATGCAAATTTCCCCCACTTGGTAGTGAACGTTGTCTTATGTTGGTCCTCCTCTTTGACTCGGATTTGGTTGTAACCCAAAAAGTCGTCTAACAGGAAAAAAATCTCTGAACTAGGCACGGTCTACAAGATTAATTCTATGGAAGGCAATGGGTAGTGATCCTTTAGCGATGCTCTGTTTAGGTCACAAAAATCAACACAGAGATGAATGTCTCCATTCTTCTTTCGGACCAGAACTAGGTTAGACACCCATGTACTGTGCTTGATTGGAAACAGAATCTTAGACTAGATCAACTTTTTTATCTCTTGCCCTATTAGGGCTTCAATCTTCAGATTTATTGGCCTCTTCTTTTGGCGGAAGGGTTGAGCACCTTCTGTTAGCTCAATAGTGTGTTGAATGATTTTGGGATCATATCCCTTGAGGCCATCATAAGACCAGGCCACTAATCCTTCATATTTTTCACAAAACTGCATGATTCTGTCCTTGTCGTGCTATGAAACTTCTTTTTTGACCTTTAGCTTTCTTCCATCTCTAACTTTGAGATCAACATAGTCTACTTTGTCTTCCACAAACTTCCTCTTATCATTTCTCGTATAATCATAGTTAAAATTTTTTTTAAGAGTGACTAGGCCCTTTGAAAGCTTGTTAGATCTCAACTGAATGATCAGCCCTTCATATGCTTCCTCAATTTTTGGCTGAAGATGATTGGAAAATTCTCTCGACTGTTGGATGAACGAGGTGATGTGCTCATCACTTTTGAACACTTTCCAGCTCTGATCATTATCCAAAATGGAGGGTCAGACAATCACTCGCATAGAGTGTGTATTCTTAATCAAGTTAGAGATAGGATCAAATTGAGATCCTATTATCACCATGCGATTTGTAGTTGAATTTTTCTCCCTAGGCACTACCTGAATGTTAAAAGCCTCAAAACCTTCAATGAGGTCCCAGACCTTGTGTTTATAAGATTGCATGCATAAATTATTTGTAGCGAAGGTGTTTTGGACTTGATTAATTATCAGTTCAGAGTCTCTAAACACCATTTTTTGCTTGAAACCCATCCTCTTTGTGAGGCTTAGACCTTGCACAAGGGCTTCATATTCAACTTCATTGTTCAACACAAGCAAACTAGAAGTGGAAAGACCTGAGAATCTCTTCATTGGTTGGAGATGTCAAACATATCCCAACACCAACACCAACCTCGCACCTTGCACCATCAAAGTGCAATGTCCATAGCTTTGAGGTTTGATCGACCACAGGGTCCTTTACTACCTTCGGGATCTCTTGATCCTCGTCATAGATGACATAGGTGCCCAACCCAGTAGCATGATAGTTTTTTAAAGGATCAGAGTCTATGTATTTTCTCAAGAGGACCTCTTCTTGATCGGTTTGATCTCCAGTTACCTTCTCATCCTCAAGTAGATCAGTACCATATGTTTCTTCTTTAGTGAAAGAGGTATGAGCAGCTTCAAAGTTGACCATGGCTTCATCAGCCACATATTCTGAATGTAGAGGTTCAAATATTATATTCATATTAGCTTTGTGCTTGGTCCTTAGGATAAAGTGTGACCAATCCAAAGAAAGGTATCCACCTATCTTTGAAGTGAATTCTTGGGATAGGTAGAGGTTGAACATGGGAGGAACATCTATGATCATAGTATCTTGCAGAACTATGTGACTACAGTAGGATAATAAGGTCAAGGGGAGGTCTTTGATGACACCTGCGATTTTGAATTTGTTCCCATGAAGCTGCATAACCCCCCTTTTTAAGGGTTCATAGCTAAGTCCTAAGGCTTCAACTATCTGCTTGGGCATGACTATGGTGCTAGCACCAGAGTCAATCATGTAATTATGTAGTATTTTATTCCACACAATAAGAGTTAAGAAAAAGGGCTTGGGTTTTGACTTCTCTTTAACTTGAGTAGAGGTCTCCTCTACACTATTTGTGAGAACTTTGGCCAAAGGTGTTGGGCCAACAACCTTTTCTTTGAGAAATTGATTTACAGTTGGATCAATAACTACATCCTCTCAGAGGGCCTTTTACAACAACGACTTCTGCTGCGAAAATAGCTAAGATATCCCAAAGGGATATGTTAGCAGAATATTTTTTCAATTGTTCTACCACATTGAATGGTGGAAAATTTTAAGGCTTCTATTCTTTGGCCTTGGTTATAACAATCTCCTTGTGTATCTGCGGTTGTGGAGCAATTGTGGAAGGACTGGGGGATTGGTCAGGGACAATTCTAGGCTATAGAGTGACCGGTTCGCCCATGAATCTCCTCTTTGAACAAGTGTTGTAGTCGGACTGCACTTGCGAGATCTCTGATGTGGATGCCTCATATGTCAACACTGCTTCCTCTCCTTCCATCCATGAGTAGAGGTTGTGGTTGGGAGCTATGTCATTTTATTGTTCCAAGGACACCTTTCATTTGAGCAGTAAGCACTACATTTTCCATTTGTGGAGAGGCATATGTATAACCTCCTAAACTTGGCACCACACCTTGGTTGCATTGTTCTGCAACTTTCTACTGTAAATTCCCACACAAATAATTTTGAGGCATATGCGCACCACCGCAAGGGAAGCACTAGGGATTGATATCTTCGACGAGGTTGTTCTACCCCATGGTCAGCTCTCTACTCGTACTTGGCTGAATAGCTCCCAACGCAATAGGCACTAGCACTATTTGATTATTCGTCTGAGCTTGAAGATTTGTACACGCGCCTCCTTGATATTGGTTCTGCTAGTAGGAGGGTCTTCCACCTTGATAATTTTGGTATGCTGGTCTTGGAGTAATGAATTGGTTGCGCTTGATGGTAGTTACTTCATTTTCTAGGTTCCTAAATAATTCTTTTATGTCATGCATCTCGTCCTTTGAAGCAACATTATGTGGTGTGCTCAAATATGTGTACATAGATTAGGGAGGAGTTGGTGCACTAGTATATGGAATCTCCTGGGCGGGAACTGATATATCAAGAAATATAGGCATGATGGGCCGAGGTGGAAACTTCCCGGCATTGATCAGATTGTTCTCCGCCTTGATGGCTACATTGTATGCATCTAGTAGAGTGGTTCCGCCAAGAGACTGGATCATCATCGAGATATCGACGTTAATGGAATTTAAGTAGAACATGAATCACCAACTTAGTCATTGGGCGGATAACATTCTGGATCCTCTGCTAAGTTATATGGAACCAAGCATGGAAGTTAATCGTGGCTTCATATGGGTCCCGCTTTATGGTTGCTAGTTGATGGTATAGTGAAGACCTATCTCCATCATTCAAGAATCTTTCATAGAAAGGATCTTTGAGCAGATCCTAGGTACTGATGGTGTTGGCCGACATAGTGCAGTACCAGTCTAATGCTTTACCCCTAAAAGAGGCTTCGAGCAACCTTAGCACTATATTATGGTTAGTAACTTCGTGTACCAAACACACATCTACCACATATTGCAAATGTTCGGATGGTGTTCTTCAACCATCTATGGTAAATTTAGGTATATATTTTAGAGCAAAGACGGAGGTAGGGTCCCAAATGACAGGTTCTACTAGTTCTATAAGAGGGCTTTCGACATCCCATGCCACATAATTTATGTTTGCAACTTGCAACATGGCTAGTGGAGGGATCAGAATGTTCATTGGACGATTTTGGGTTTGTACTGTCACTAACGGAGGCATTAATAAACCAAGGTTATTCATTGTTTGAGACTTAGTAACAAGTCGATGGCTCATACACCCACTTTAGATTTAGGTACATTTAAGCATTTCCACCAGACATGCTAGAAAAAATAAATTGTTGATGCCAAAAATTGACAAGGTAACAACCTTTATGGGAAACTCAGTTAAAGGGGAGACCTATTGTGCTAAACTGAGTGACCTCTGGGTTTTTAAAGAAGTTGACTTCTTCTATAATTTCGGGGTTTGAAAAGGGTAGAAGGAAATGAATGTAAAATGAAATCTAATCTAAGGCGATGCACCAAGAAGTAGATATGGGCACGATAAACCTATCTGTGAGATATGATTTAAGGGTCGTTCAACAATCTGCTATGTCCCAGAATAACAAAAATCAAAATGGAAATCTGAATAATTTACTCAATGAAATAAAATAACTTCCATACATTTACTAAAAAGAAGATTCAAAGACATAGTCTGAATCAACAAGCTTATATTGAAATTATAGAAGTTTGCGAACAAATTACTCAATACAATAATGAAACAGTGTAAAGATTTATCAAATAGTCAAGAAACAGAAAGGATGAAAAATGGCACAGTCTGCAAATCTTATACCATAATCTAAAAAAATACAAGAGGCCTAGTGTCTTTCCACAAATTTTCCTACAAGTTTCAAACCCTTTCTTCGAAAGAAGTAGTATTTATAGATAAAAATCCCACCACCTGGTGGACCAATAACATAAAAGATTCCTTCATTATGCACAATGATTCCCAGAGAAATGATTTCCCTTGGTCGTTGTAATATAAAAATATTTGAACCATGAATGTGGTCGTTCACGAACTAGATGCATCCCCTACAAATGATGGAAGTGGTCCCAACATAACATAGTGTCAACATGCGTCGCTCACCCATGAAGGCAGTTAGAACACATGGTAATCTTGGTGAGGATCGCTACTTGCTCCTTACTCCTTCTCGATGAAGTCCAAAAAGATACATGTGGTGATAGGGCAGAGCTTGCGGTTCATTCCTCCCTCCCTACGATGAAAACCTATGCAGTGAAAACACGTGGAGGTATCCTTATCAAATGGTGTTGTCGGTGGGGTCTACCAAAAGTTTATGCAGAGCGATGCTACGTTGCACTCGAACGAGGCCCGATAGAAAAGCAAAGGGAAGTGTCTTTCAAATATGCGAATTGCTGACATGTGGAAGCATGGCAGGAGTCATTAGAAGAGCAAACCTTGAAAGAAATCCCTGCGGAGAGCATCTGGCGGACACGTGGCAGCAGCCATACGAAGCTTTTGCAAAAAGGAGCCTGATGATGTTCAAACGGATGGGGCGTGGGCCGGTACTTAGCAAAAATAAAAACCACTCGAAGGGAGCTAGAGGAATGTATGTCCACAAAAGTTAAGATGGGAAAAAAGTCAACAAGGAGAACCAAAGAAAGAAAAAAAAAAAAGAAAGAAGATAAATGGATGAAAATAAAAGAAAAGAAAGAAAAACTAAGAGAGGGGTTAAGAAAATCGATTAATAGACCAATAAAATATTATCAAGGCAAGAGAACTTGGGGAAATTGGAAGAAAATTCAAAAATAATAAGACAAAAATTAATAAGAAAGGAAGCCCAAAATTAACAATTGAAAATGTTACACAAAGTAACTTATTAATAGCTAAGAAATTTTAATAAAATTAAAATATATTATTTTGAGAATAACATAAGAAAAAACTTGATATTTTATTATTTAACTATGATTTTTTATCTTTTCAATGAATTTTTACTATCACATTTCACTCTTGTTGGTTGAGTCCAAGTAGTCCATCAATATCATTCAAGATTTTCTTTACTCAAATTAATAATTTTGTAGCTTAACAAGTTGATATGTACCGTGCTTTAACAATGGAAAGTAAAAATGTTGATTATTTATTTCTCAAAGTATTTTTTCATGATTAAACTCTATAATGATCACATTTTTTATTCATCATTAGGATGAAGATGAGAGATGTAGGAGAAAAATGGATTATTGCAAACCAGAAAGGGGATTAAATATCAGGATAGGAGGGAGGTTGCACAAGAACCAAGATGGAAGTTAACGTGGGAAAAAAGTCAACAAGGAGAACCAAAGAAAGAAATAAAATAACAAAAGATAAATAGATGAAAATAAAAGAAAAAGAAAAACTAAGAGAGGGATTAAGAAAATGAGGATAAATAGAGCAATAAAATGTTATCAAGGCAAGGGAACTTGGAGAAATTGAAACAAAACTAAAAAATAATAAGATAAAAATTAATAAGAAAGGAAACCCAAAATTAACAATTAGAAAATGTTACACAAAGTAACTTATGAATAGCTATGAATTTTTTAATAAAATCTAAAATATATTATTTTGGGAATAAAATAAGAAAAAAATTTATATTTTAAATCAAAAGAAAATATAATACTTAGTTAGAGAAAAAAATATGAGAAATACAAGTAAATAACCTTTTTAATGATAACTAACTCTATCATAAAAGATTGTAAAAATTTATTGTAAGGAATAAAATTATCTAATTATCTCTTAAGATATAAGAATTGCTAAATTCCATTGTTAAAAGAGGTTGAGAAATAAGATATATACATAAAAATGATCTAATTATCTATTAAGATATAAAAATTGCTAAATGGGTAAGTGCACCAATTTGTGACACAATTTAGGTGCCAAATTAAAAAAATGATAATAAAAAAACCCGAAACAAGGCCTTTGGCGCACACCAAATGAAAAAAAGAAATTTGGCACACGCCAAAATGTCTAGAAAGCAATTTGACGCACACCAAATGTGTTTCTACACATAAAAACACAAAATGGGTTTGGAACCCTCATTTTTTGTTCAATTCACGGCTTGAGGAGGAGGAATTGAGGTCTGCAACTCACGCTCGCCAAATCTCTTTCATTCTTTGCATCCTTAGCTTGCCATTTTCCATGAGGATGTCGCCAACACATCGAAGAGGTCAAAGATTGCAAAGAGGTGTGTATTTCTATTCTATTTATTTCGAATTTGATTTGGAATGCAATGTTAAATAGATTTTTATAATAAAAATTTGTTCTAATTCTCAAGGAATGAATCTCCACCTCAAAACATTGAGAATGCACAATCACCCCCTCATGAAGAGCCTCCTATACAAGAACCTGAAACCCCTCCATCAATTCATAGGCATCCTCAAGGAACACAAGAAAATATTCAAAATCAAATTGAAAACAATAAAAGAGACCTTCAACAATTAATTGCAAGATTAACCGAGCATGCTGAAACCCACCCTCATAGAAGAGGGATTGTTGAATCATTGAAGTCAATTTTAACTCATGTAGGAGAAATGAGCGAGCAAATGAATTTTTGGTCAACTAAGAGAGATGAGATGAGGCAATTTTATGCTAATGGTTTGTCATATGCAGATGTCAAAAAACTAAAAATTAGCAAAACCAAATTGTGTGCCCTATTTAAAGACCCCAAAACCAATGAACCTTTGTCCCATGCATGCAGGAGGTTCCCCATCCATTGGTGCCACCATGATTTAATTAAAAACAAATTTTGGGAGCGGTGGTGGATGGTATTTGACCAACCTCCATGCAATAACCATGAGGTGCCGCAATAATTTTTGAGGAAACTCTATTGCAAGTTTGTCCTCAATAAAATGCCAAACTATTTTGACATCTTAGACTTTCAGGGTAGAGGTGGGGGCTCCACACACAATAGACCTATTGCATGACATAATCCACAATTGGCACTGAGAGCCTTGGGCAGACCCATGGTGGAGCATGTCGTTGTTCCTTCCATTGTTAAAGACAATATAGAGGTGGACACGATGAAGTCGATCGGCTCACTCACCTAGACCATTTTACAGTGTGTGAGTCCTCTAGTAGAGCATGGTGTGAAGGAGATGTGTAGGCCTCGAGCTCCATCCCACCATTGTGGCGCTTGTGGTGTTGTTTGCACATATGATTATCAAGGTCCTTGTGATGCTGCTACATAGCCTATGTCAGTTGCAGAGGCGATGACTTTCACAGATGATATTCTGAATGATACATTCATCTTTGACACTCAGGTAAGATTTAGCAAGTTATTTTAATGTTGTTTATTAAAATATATTTTGAAATTTAAGAATAACTAAATTAGTAGAATTTTGATATGATGAAATTTCAGGGTCGCACTGTTCATGAGGGATTCTCTATTCCTACAGACCCTTATACATTCTCGACAATGAGTCCACATGTATGCAACTAGTATTAAAGATATTATTATTGCATTTGAATAGTTGAATGTTATATTTGAATGTTTGTATCATAACATGCTTCAGATTTCAAACAGTTTCTCGGTGCACCTTCTTCCTCCACACATCGCGATTCATATCCTCAAACAACGTACACTGAGGTAGCCTTTATTCATTAATGGTATTGTAAATCTATGTTAGCTAGTTTTTGTAATTTTGTGTATAGACAAATCTAAAAAATTGATGAGAAACGCAAACATTGCATTCAAGTATTCCTTGATCGTGTCACATTATGTTCTCCTATATCAACATGATACCTGAGATATTGTTTCATTTACAGATGTTGATAAGAGATAGCCCTGCTGATGTTGGTGGCACGATGGACCATGGAGTTGCTACAACAATAGCTAGTTCTGATCCATTGAGAGAGGTATGGAATAGATTAGTCGATTTGACATTATATTTTCTCTTTTATTGTCTATTATAGAAAATTTTCATGATAATTTTATGTAGTTTAATTTCTATCTTCATGGTTGCTACAGATGATTGTCACTCCAGATCGTGGACGTGGTGATGTTGTAAATGTGCATGATGACTATATATATGCGGTAAGTGATTATATATTTTTTTATATTCCATTCCACAATTCAATTTCTATGTTTTTACATATTTAATTTTAATTGTATCAGTTGAAGGTCCAAAGTGAAGAGAAGAGGAGTAGCGTGCGTGTTCGAAAGACAAGAGAAGCAACAATCACTCCATCCAGCCAAATTTCGAAGGCAACACGAGATATATTTCCTTCCCCTAGAGGGAAATGACTATGTATTAGTGTTGTTTGTTGTATGCCTATGTGGCATTTTGGAACATATTTTTTGTAATATTGATATATATACATGATATTTTATGTCCATATGGCTCATTTGTACTAAGCCTATATGGTTTTTTGGATATATTTATATACTTTTATCAATATATATCATTGTATAGCCTTTCAGATTTTTGTTTAAAGAAACTCTTATTTTGCTACTGCCATTCTTGAATGATGTTATCATGTGTATCGTGTAAGTTGTATGCTTGAATTTTGTAGGCATGGATTTTGTTTACATCTAATGCTTAATTAATTACTTTTGAATGCTCAATAAGCCCTGGATCTAAAGCATATTGTATAAATAAGCTCCATTCGTGGTGGTTTGTATCCTTTGGAATGCTTCAATTACTTGTGCCTCACCGATGCAGAGGCAAGGAGGCTCAAATCCAATCAATCTGACAATCTAACTTCAAGGGGCTCCTAACAAGATTAATACAACCTATTTTGAGCAATCTACACAACCTCAAAGCCCCATCAAACCAAACTCTTCATTCAACACCTGACCCAAAAATCCACCCTTGTAGCACTCTGATGTAGAGCCAAGGTGGAGAAGACTCACAACAATGGAAATGTCAATTTTCAATCAAGAACTCTTCTTCATAATGATTCAACCTAATAGGCATCAACCCACCCTTAAGGGTCTCAACTGCTCAACCTTGAAAATGAACAACAAGACTCCACCAAGTCCCTACAAAGACCATAAACATTCATACAATGACAATTGAATCAATTGAGAACAATCCCTAAGTCAGATTCATGAAGGTTTCCAAAACTCACATTTGTAACTGGTTATTCTTGTAGTACTCAAAACTTAGTTTTAGCCAGATTTCTCCCAACCTTTCCAAAACACTATACAATTACAAGACGGATTGAGATATCATTTTCAAGACTACACAACATACCAAAGAATCAGTGGTCACTCTTTTGGACCGACATAGACTTTCAACACACCTACTTCAATTTTGGCTTCAAAATTAGCCCTTTTTTTTCCAAAGGGACCACCCTTCCAACTTTAGGTATCTACCCAAATTCCTTGGACAGTCTTAGGTCATGGTGCCAAACCTCAAATTTTGTCATTAGTTTGTGTCTACAGAGCCTCTAACTCACTATCCCAAGAAATCCTCTTAAACTTCACAAAATCAAGGGTTTTAAAGAAACATACAACTCCAGACCTCTCTCAACACTTCCAAAGCCCCAAACACCTCAAAATACTTCTGTACAAACTCATCAAACCCTCACATAACCCTTACAAGCATTAATTCTTAAAAACCTCTCTTTGGTTCCTCACTTCCATGTTGGAAAACCCCTGTTCAGTCTTAGAACAGTCACAAAAATGCCACATAATTATGACTCCTTATTCCAAAATGAGTTGACACACTTATTATAACATTTTTTCAATCAATCCACCGAGATACAGTAGCAAATAGTAGGTGGATTGATTGTTACATCACAAATTTCCCCTCAAACCCTTGATTCAACAACACTGGGACAGTCACTGTTTGTGTTGGTTCTCTCTACAAACAAAGAGTTAAGACACCAAATAAAAAAGAAATGAATTATAAAATATATAGACACATCCTCTAAAATTCTTAGACCATGAAGAACCTGTATGTTCCCATACAACACTCAAAAAGATCAAGAAAACATTATTTTTCCAAAAAATTGCTCAAAACTGTGGTGTTTATTGTGTAAAATTGTTACAAATCTTCTTCCACTCTCTCATTTGAGACTTGGTAAGGATTTTTAAAGCATTTTCCAACAACTATCTTCTCCCCAATGCCCATAACCAACCTTTGGATTAGTTGGTCCCTTAATTACATTTGTTTGTGTTAAAGTTGCTTTGTCAGCATTTTACAACTTATATGATTTCTAATTGACTTCTAAGACACAAAACACCCTTTATTTGGATTATTCTTGATCTCTCAAAACTTATTAGACAAAATAAACCTAAAGACACTAACATTTCCCTATTGATGTATTCAAATAATTTTTTTTTGATGATGTGGTGTAGGTGCTCCTGTAGCAAACTCAAAACCTGGTCCAAGCCTAATTTCCCCCAATCCTTCCAAAGGTCCAAAAACCCCACAATACCTCCACCCTACCTTAAAAAACACTCGCAATCCCATTCCTTTCAGTATTTCTCAGATTCACTACATGAGTTCCTTACTTTCATGGTGGAAACACCCTTGAACAACATTAGAACTTCACACCCCAGTAAGTTTATTCACTCTCTCAACCTCCAAAGTATTCAAACACCAAACTAATCATGGTACAGGCCAATCCACCGAGCCACAGGGTCAGAACAATAGGTGGATTGGCTAATGTGTCATGGTGTTGCCCTCAAAATCCCTAACATAGAAAACAAAGCAGTAACCAAGTTTGTTGATCCCACACACACCAACGGTGGATTTAAACCTTCAGAACAGATGCAAAGAGAGTAAACACATATGCAATCAAGTATCCAAAGCCTCAAGTCATGATAGACTTATATGGGCCTGTGCAAGGCAAAGAAAATTCAGGAAAACAAAGAAAACCAGTGATCAACGTTTTCAAAAGTATATTTTCTTATTAGAAACTAAACAAAATCAACCCTCAACTTGGGGTATTATAACAATATATCTTGATACCACCTTCCAACTATCCCTTGAGCCGATCAACCACCATAACCATCCTTTGTTAGACTTCTAAGATGGCAATTTGCCAATTTTGCTCTTAATTACCATTCATTCACAACTTGATTTTGCAAATACCACCTAACTGACCTATTAAGCCTTTTAAATACAATTGCAAGGTATTTCCATAGCATATAGAGATATAGAGAGCAAATACAATAAATATTTTAAGTAATGAATTGTAAAAAATGGATTTTTGTAGTTTATATTCATGTTGATTACATTGCATTGCACATCTTTCAAAGTCAAAGCATTACTTCACTTTTCATAACTAATAAGTAGATGTTGATAGATGCCGAAAATTTAATTACAATATAGTTTGAACAATGTCAACCTAAGACATTATGCAATTTCTTCACATTGCATAACTAATAACTAGGAGCAGCTGCCAATTGCATTTTCTTATGATGGCATTCTATGAGACCAAATTTCTTTGAGTTATTTTTTCAAATAGTTCCCTGCCTTGTCTATGTTACTACATTTTTCATACATGTCTACCAAAGCATTTTCTCAAACAATTCACTGCCTTGTTGCTATGGCTAAAATCCTAAAACAAGTGATTTTGAACAAGCTATGGATACTTCGAAAAAATATATCAAAAGCATAATAGTAAGCAATAGCATAGACAAGGCAGTGAACTGTTCGAAAAAAATGCATCAAAAAAATTGCTTTGAAATGATAAATTTATTTGTGCTTTCACTCTTCTTTAACATTGTATATCTGCCCCTTTTTATAGCAAGAGATAAAAAAAATGTAAAAAATTATATAACAAGAGATAAAAACTATCTTTTTTGAAATCGAAAGGCATTTCCATAGCATAGAGATATAGAGAGAAAATAAAATAAAGAATTTAACTAATGAAATGTAGAAAATAGATTTTTGTAGTTTATATTCATGCATTTCACATCTTTCAAACTCAAAGGGTCACTTCACATTGCATAACGAATAACTAGATGCTGATAGATGACAAAATTTCAATTACAATATAGATTTTTACAAAGTCAACCTAAGTAGTTATGCAATTACTTCACATTGCATAACTAATAACTAGGAGCAACTTCCAATTGCTTTAGCTTGTCATGGCATTCCATGAGACCACATTTCTTTGAGGCATTTTTTCAAATAGTTCATTCCCTTGTCTATGCTACAAAATTTTTCATATATGTCTACCAAAGCATTTTATCAGATAGTTCATTGCCTTCTTGGTATGGCTAAAAGCCTAAAACATATGCTTCTGAACAAGCTATGGATTCTTGGAAAATATCTATGAAAGCATAATAGTAAGCAATAGCATAGACAAGCCATTGAAATTTTTAAAAAAATGCCTCAAAGAAAAGTGGTCTCATGGTGACGGAATGCCATGACAAGCCATAGACAAGGCAGTGAATTGTTTGAAAATATGCCTCAAATAAATGTGGTCTCATGGTGATGGAATGCCATGATGAATGCCTATGGTGATGGACTGTCATGGCATTCCATCACCATGAGAACACATTTCTTTGAGGCATCTTTTCAAATAGTTCGCTTCCTTGTCTATGGTATGATATTTTTCATACATATCTACCAGAGCATTTCATCAAACAATTCACTGCCTTGCTGCTATGGCTAAAAGCCTAAAACAGGTGCTTTTGAACAAGCTATGGATGCTTGGAAAAATTATGTCAAAGCATAATAGTAAGCAATAGCATAGACAAGGCAGTGAACTGTTTGAAAAAAAGCCTCAAATAAATGTGGTCTCATGGTGATGGAATGCAATGACAATAATCACCATGAGACCGCATTTCTTTCAAGCATTTTTTCAAACAATTCACTGACTTGTCTATGCTACCACATTTTTCATACATGTCTACCAAAGCATCTTCTCAAACAGCTCACTACCTTGCTGCTATGGCTAAAAGCCTAAAACAAGTGATTTTGAACAAGCTATGGATTCTTCAAAAAAAAATATCAAAAGCATAATAGTAAGCATTATCATAGACAAGGCAGTGAACTGATTGAAAAAATGCATCAAAACAATTGCTTTGAAATGATAAATTTAGTTGTGCTTTGATGCAAAGCCAGGGTGGAGAAGACTCACAACAATGGAAATGCCAATTCTCAGTCAAAGAAATCTTCTTCATAATGATTCAGCCTAATAGGCATCAACTCACCCTCAAGGTTTTCAAACCTTTAATCTTGCAAAATAACAACAAATCTCCACCAAGGCCCTACAAAGACTCTCAACATTCATACAATGGCAATTTGAAAACAATCTCCATGTCAGGTTCATTGAAATCTCCAAAACTCATCATTTTACCCATTTAACAACAAGTTGTCCTTGTACCCCTGTCATCAGTCCCAACACATTGCCAAGATGTTTCTTCACTATTTTATCAGTGTTATCTATCTTTGTAGTTACAAACCTTGCTTTCTTTACTCTCACATCTACAAGAACAAGACATTCTATGGTGCCCACCATAAGACTTTCACCAAACCTAGTGTCATTACCTCCTTTGCTGCTACATCGGTCCTTATATCCACTGCCCCTATATTACCAGACCTATAATGGTTCCCAAAACCAGAATTTTTGATTTCCCTCACAACACTTACAGGCTCCTTGTTCCCACACATGATTACTTTGGCTTTCCCTTCCACATCCTCTAGAAGTGGAGTAAAAAAAAATATATGGCTATCTTTCCTTATGGTATACTTATTTTATTTCCCATCGTGCATGGCACACCTATCATATTGTCATGGTCTTCAAGGAGTATGTGACAACAGTCCATTGGAAGAATGTCACAAATAACACTATCCCTATACTCACCAATCTGGAAATCTATAATAGCTTGCTCATTTACTAACAAAGATTGACCATCACTTAACCAAGATACTTTGTAAAGTAAGCCATGAGGGATTCTTTTAAAATTTAGTTTATTCACCATTTCAGAAGAAACCATGTTTTCAGTTGAACCTGAATCCACTACCATCCTACATACTTTACCTTGTACCTTGTAATTGATTCTGAAGAGTGATTTCCTTTGTGGGGATTCTTCAGAGATTGGTGCCTTGAGCAATGTTCTCCTAATCATCAAACTCTCTCCAAATTTAGATGTAAGGTTCACCACAGGTGAGGTCACACTTTATTCATCCTCATGCACTAGCTGATTCCTCCTCTCTCCACCATAGGAACTTGAGCCTTGCTTTTCAAGGCACTTGAAGGCTAGATGTCCAAGCTGGTTACAAGTGTAGCATCTTCCTGAGAACTGGTAGGAGCCTCTTCCTCCACTAAATCTTCCCCTTGGACCTCTCCATCCACCTCTGGAATCAGATTGATCTTGGTACTTCTTGTCATCTCCTTGAGTCTCATTGTTTGCCTTGAAATTAGGATTTCATCCTCTTCCTCTAGAAGTGTTGCCTCTTCCTCTTGCTGCTTTGTCTTGCCTTCTCTTTATTTTCTCCTCCACCCTGATTGCCATTTGATAACTGTCCTCTACAGTTCTAGGATTAGCCAAAACCAACCCATCTTGTATGTTTAACCTTAAACCACCAATATATCTAGCAATCTTTTCATCTTCATTCTCATGATGACCAGATCTTAAACTCAATTTATAAAACTCCTCAATATAAGACTTAATATCCATCTCCCTTTGTCTTAAATTTTGCAATTTAATATCAATTTATAAAACTCCTCAACACCATCATTTCTTCAAGGGATTTCAATCCCAAACAAAATCAAGAGAAGATCAAATTAAACAAACAACTTGTTTAATAAAATTTTCATAAATTTCTCTTCAAATTCACTTGATTTCTTCAGTTCTATAACACTCCAAGACATGTCAGTTTCCCAAATCACCAAAATCATATTCTAGACCATTATCAACATCTAATTGATTGATCTTAACAAAAAAACCTGATCAAAGGCATTGAACCAACCAATACTTCAATATTCACCAAAACCTCCTTGATACAACTCACACTCCCCAAGGCTAATAGACATACATTCTTACCTTCAAACTTTTATCAGACTTACAAGAGCCTCATAATCATCATGTTTCTAATAGAAACAAACCAATAACATATTCACATAATCCCTCAACCCCTTTACCCTCTTAATACCTCAACCCTCATCCCTCAACCCTTTAACCCTAATCCCTCAACCCCCATACCCTCTTAATCCCCCAACCCTTAACTCTCAAGCCTTAAACGCTAATCCCTCAACCCCCATACCCTCTTAATCCCTCGACCCTCAACCCTTAACCTTTAACCCCTAATCCCTCAACCCCTATACCCTATTAATCCCTCAACCCTCAACCCTCAACCCTTAAACCCTAATCCCTCAACCCCTATACCCTCTTAATCCCTCAACCCTCAACCCTTAACCGTTATACCCTAATCCCTCAACCCCCATACCTTCTTAATCCCTCAACCCTTAACCCTTAATCCCTAAACCCTCTACTTGAGAGAGAGAGGAGAGGTGGTGGGAGGGACATGCTTGAGAGAGAGGGATAGGGAGAGGGAGAGAGAGAGAGGGAGAGATTCACTGTGAGAGGGAGAGGATGTAGAAGGGGGAGACTTGACAAAGAGAGAGAGAGGAAGATGGGGTAGGACAGAGATACTTTAGAGAGAGAAAGAGGGAGATAGGGTGGGAAGGAGAGACATTAGAGAGAGGGAGACAGAAAAAGTGGGAGAGAGATAGAGGGAGTGAGAGAGGGAGGGAGAGAGACAAAGTGGGATAGAGAGAGAGAGGGAGAGACATAGAGTCGAAGAGAGAGACTTGAGAGATGGAGAGGGGGTGGGAGGGAGAGGGAGTACTCGGGATAGAGGGATTTGAGAGAGATGGAGGGGTGGGGGGAGATACATGAGATAGAGGGAGATAGAGAGAGTGGGAGGGAGATATTTGAGAGAGAGGGAGAGAGAGAGAGGGAGTGAGAGAGAGGATGTCGAAGAGAGATAGAGGGAGTGAGTGAGAGAGACAAAGAGAGGCCTAAAAGAGGGAGAGGGGGTAGAAGGGAGAGACTTGAGAGACAAAGAGGGAGGGAGAGTGGGTGGGAGGGAGAGACTTGAGAGAGAGAGAGGGAGAGAGAGTGGGAGAGAGATAGAGGGCATGAGAGAGAGAGGGACTTGAGAGAGAGAGGGAGAGTGGTGGGAGGGAGATACTTGAGAGAGATGGAGAGGTAGACAAAGATAGATAGGGGGAGTGGGAAAGGGAGGGAGTGGGACAAGGAGGGAGTGGAAGAGAGATAGAGGGAGTGACTGTGAGAGGGAGAGGGGGTAGGAGGGGGATAATTGACAAAGAGAGAGAGGGAGAGGGGGTAGGACAAAGATACTTGAGAGAGAGAGAGAGGGAGAGGGGGTGGTAGGGAGAGACCTGAGAGAGAGGGAGAGAGATAGAGTGGGAGAGAGTGAGAGAGAGGGAGTAGGAAAGAGATAGAGGGGGATGGAGATACCCGAGAGAGAGAGGGAGTAGGAAAGAGATAGAGGGGGATGGAGACACCCGAGAGAGAGAGGGAGAGAGATAGAGTGAGTGAGAGAGGGTGAATGGGAGAGAGATAGAGGGAGTGAGTGACAGACCTAAGAGAGGGAGAGGGGGTAGGAGGGAGATACTTGAGAGAGAGAGACAAAGAGATAAAGATAACAACCGAAGAGAGGGAGATGGAGTGAGAGAGATAAAAAACCAAAGAGGGAGAGTGAGAAAAGGGGGTTGGAGTGAGATAGATTTATTTAGGTACCTACGTGGGAGGGAAAGAGACCTGACAAAGAGGATCGGATTGAGAGAGTAGTCTAGGTCGCGTGGGAGGGAGTGAGACCTGAGAGATAGAGACTTCAGAGGGATAAAAAGTTATCCAGTTACAGTAACGAGTTAGAAAAGGTATGAAAGATAAAACTTCGACTATCCATCTACAATCATAAACTGTGCACTCCAAGCATTATCAAAGTTGTTCACCAAAGAGGAGAAATTCTAATTCTGTGCAAAGCAGGCCATTTGGCACTTGCCAAATGTCTTGCTTTGGACGTGTTAATTAACAGGATTTGCCAAATTTGCTCATATTTTCGTCTGTGCTCCTAGTCTCATTTGCACATCTTTCAATGCAAGTTTATTAAAAAATCGTGATAGTGTTAACCTCTGTCTTAGCTATCTAAATATATAATTCTTTTTTCATTTTGATTTAGTTAAGGTTCTGATCCATGGCTTCTATTGTAAATGCCTTCGTTTTTGGTCAAAAACCAACATGTGCTAGGTTTATGATAGATTTTTACACGTTCATCGGAACGTGAAACAAATTACATTTTTTTGAAACTAGACTCCATTCTACACATGATGAAAAAAAAATCAATTTTCAATTAGTTTGCAAAAAATTTGGGGGGAGCACGCTCAAATTTCAGCTTTTCAGGATGTGTCCACTTTGAAAATTCATAAAATATTATATATTCATTAAAAAAATTATTCGAAAGAAGGAGGATAAACTACATGGTGTTAGCTAATTTCTCACCATTGGGATTTTTGAAAATCTAAAAAAAAGTTAACCAAAAAGGGGGGAGCCCTCAAGCGCTATGCTATTTTTTTTGATAAAAACACAACCTGTTTTGGGCCCTCCCCTTTTTGAGACCCTTAATCTTCATTAATTTCAAAAAAAATTAGTATCTTAGAAACTAGACTCGGAGCACTTCAATTTTTGTTGTTGCCGCATCTTGAAATTTTGAGCATAACTATCTTCATTTTCTCATGCAAATCAGATTTTGCTGATTTTAGAAAAAAAAAAAAAAGTGTCATCTTAAGAGCCAAAATTGTGTCACAGATTGGTGCACTTAGCCAAATTCCATTGTTAAAAGAGGTTGAGAAATAAGGGGGTTAAATATGAGGATAGGAGGGAGGTTGCATGAGAATTAAGATGGAAGTTAAGATGGAGAAAAAGTCAACAAGGAGAACCAAATAAAGCGAATAAAATAACAAAAGATAAATGGATGAAAATAAAAGAAGAGAAAGAAAAAATAAGAGAGGGGTTAATAAAATAATGATAAATAGAGAATAAAATATTATCAATGGAAGAGAACTTGGAGAAATTGGAACAAAACTTAAAAAAAAGACAAAAATTAATAAGAAAGGAAGCCCAAAATTAACAATTAGAAAATGTTACACAAAGTAACTTATTAATAGCTATGAAACTTTTAATAGCTCATTATGGGCATTTTTGTGGTGTACTGAATTTCAAGGGCATGCTCTCTTCTTACTAGGAACATCCACACCTCTGGACTTCTATAAGTTGAGATCTAAAACTAGAAGGGAGTGTGGACATCTTAGAGTTGCTTATTTGGGTTTGCATTGAATTGTATGCCCACTAAGGAGGTGCCACCAAATATACAATAGTTGGCATCTAAGTATACATATATCCACTCAAACCCTTTCAACAACTCCACCCAACAACACCTAAACAACTAGGTCATCCCTCCTCCACGTGGCTTCTCCAATTAGGTAGCCCCCAACACCATCTCCATCATAGGACGTGGTGGTTTTTTCCTTGCGCCATTACTTCGAATGGTTATAATATCTTACAATTTATTGTAACCTTGATATTTTTAGTTGATTGCTAATAGTTTGTTAAAATATCAAGCAAACCAACAACTTTCTCACAAGTTCTTACAAGGGGAGTATTTTCTAATTTTTCTATATCCCGTAAATGGGGAGTTACATTTTTGTGTTTCTATAGTTGATGGTAAGTTGATTTCTTCAAGAATGTAGTAGTGAAATATTTTTTTGGAAAATTGTGCTATATTAAATTACAAAATTATTGGCCTTTAACGTAAAGTTTGCAAACTATTTTTTTGATTCCTATCAAAATTTCACAAGGAATTCATCTATAATTGTAAAGTTAAGATTTGTATAGTCTATTTTACCAAAAAATGTAAAAATCACCATGTAGTATAAATGGTTGATTTGAAATCCAATCTTAACACAGGTTGTAATTCACTTGCACATCTTTATGGGGGCTTATGTTTCAACACCAATCATTTTGGAAGGGGGGATCTCTTATTAAATCAAGGAGGGTAATATAGTGTGTTTGATTTTTTTATTGGTTCATTTGATTATGTCTCTCAGACTAAATCTCTTTCCTTTAAATATTATCTATAATCTTCCTAATAAATGGAAAATCAAGTGTGAATAATGTGGAAAGAAAAATAATACAATAGAAGATTGTATTCATCATGTAAAAATGATGAAATAAATAAATAATTCTCAATCATGGTATATTTCCTTACCTAATTATCTAGTTGCAACACATGTAGAAACATCATATGGTATCATTCAGACATATTATGAGACGTCACTATCATTTGGAAATGGAAATATATACCCATGGCTTGAATTGATATTTCATCTCCTACATCACATGTTGCCACATCTAAATCCAGAGTTTCTATCTCCATGACTTTCATCAATTCTATGCACTGAGAATTTCATATTATTTTTTCCAAATCTGCCACAACAAGACACATCACTATCGAATATATCATCATTGTTTGTAGAATCCCACATTGCATGTTTGGATGAAACTATTGAGGACATTGGTATTCTCTTTGATAACAATCACACCAACACTATAGTCACTACATCTTTGGATGTTGCTCTTGCCTTTCCTACATTAGCTTCTATAGTGATATATTTCATAGATATTTATGAGTTGATATATCTAACTTAGTCATCATCAATTTTGACATTATCTACAACAATATCACATTCTTATGGTCTAGTTGTTACCATACGTCTATGGTACCTAATTCATCCTATCAATATTTATCATAGTTCAACATTTTCTTGGAGATCATTGATCATCATTCAAAGACACCATAAAAGGCATAATCTAGCTCTTTGATTAATGAGAAAAATTTAAAGATTCATCTTACTTCCAACATATTCCTATAAGGAATGGGAAATCATGTTGCACATATTTGTGATGTTCTTTCTTCCCAAGGGGAGAAATTTTTTTGAACAATAATGGATCATCTTCAACATCTAGTGCCAAGCATCTACTAACACTACATGTGTCATTTTGAGGGGAGGCTGCATGGTTTCTATTTTCATCTTAGTTTTGTGAGGGAGCATTTATTCACATGGAGTTATTTCCTTATCATCTTTTGGGGGAATCACATAGAACTTTTCCCTTTGCTCCCCAATGGGGATATTTTTTTTACATCATGTTATAAGTAGTTCTTGGGGGGTCATCATGAGTCCTCCTTCTATCTTCTATATTCTTCACAGTTTGTACATTCACTTTGCATCATTTCTCTTTTGGAGAGGATTTTTATTTACAATTGGTTTTTCTCCTTCAATCCATTTAGGATAAATCTATACATGAGTACCTAATATGGCCTAGAAGCTAGGACTCACCATCTTTGCATACATTTCTCTCTAATTTTCACTTAAGGTGGGTGTTAGTGTAAATAAAGATATTATCTAGATCTAGCTAGCTTTTATCCTACGTAAGAGAAATTTATTCACACTAGTTAAGTCTTCACTTAGGGATTTTTTTCTTTTTGTCTCACTTCATGTGGTTGAGACACATGTACTAGAATTTTGAGACACCTAGTGGGTAAGTGCATGGATCCGTGACAAAATTTTGGCTCTTAAGATGCCACTTTTTTTGTAAAATCAGTAAACTCTGATTTGCACGAGAAAATGAAGATAGTTACACTCAAAATTTTAAGATGTAGCAAGAACAAAAGTTGAAGTGCTATGAGTCTAGTTTCTAAGCTACTAATTCTTTTTGAAATTAATGAAGATTAAGGGTCTCAAAAAGGGGGGGCCAAAAAACATGCCTTATTTTTATAAAAAAAAATAGCATAGCTCTTGAGGGCTCCCCCCTTTTTGATTAACTTGTTTTTAGAATTTCAAAAATCACAATAGTGAGAAATTAGCTAACACCATGTAGTTTATCCTCATTCTTTTGGATAATTTTTTTAATGAATATATAATATTTTATGAATTTTGAAACTTGACACATCCTAAAAAGCTGAAACTTGAGTGTGCTCCCCCCTAATGTTTTTGAAAACTAATCGAAAATTGATTTTTTTTTCATCCGGTGTAGAATGGAGTCTAGTTTTTAAAAATGTAATTTGTTTCACGTTTCGATGAACGAGTAAAAATCTATCCTAAAACTAACACATGTTGGTTTTTGACTAAAAATAGAGGCATTTACAATAGAAGCTATGGATCAAAATCTTAACTGAATCAATATATATATTTTTAAATATATTTAGATAGCTAAGAGAGAGGTTAACACCATCAGGGTTTTTTTATAAACTTACATTGAAAGACATGCAAACGGTGAGCACAAACGAAAATATGAGGAAATTTCGCAAATCCTATCTATTAACACATCCAAAGTAGGTCGTTTGGCGAGCGCCAAATGACACATCACATTTGGCGAGCACCAAATTTGGTGTGCACCAAATATGATGTGTCATTTGGTGAGTGAAAAATTTGGCTCTCACCAAATGACCTGCTTTGAACAAAATCTTAATTTCCCCTCTCTTTGGTCAACGACCTTGATAATGCTTAGAGTGCATAGTTTATGATCATAGATGGATAGTTGACATTGTACCTTTCATACACTCTCTAACTCATTACCCTAACTCGATAAATCTATATCCCTCTGAAGTCTCTCTCTCTTAGGTCTCACTCCCTCCCATGCTACCTAGAATAATCTCTCACTCCAATCCCCTCTCTCAGGTTTCGTTCCCTCCCACCTAGGTACCTAAATAAATCTATCTTACTCCAATCCCCTTTCTCACTCTCCCTCTCTCTCTCTCCCCCTCTGGTCTTTTTGTCTTTCTCACTCCATCTCCCTCTCTTAGGTCTCTCACTCACTCCCTTTATCTCTCTCTCATTCCCTCTCTCTCACTCACTCTATCTCTCTCCATCTCTCCATCTCTCTCACTCTCTCTTAGGTATCTCCCTCCCCCTCTCTCTCTCACACACACTCTCTATCTCTCTCTCCCTCTCCCTCTTCCTCATGACCTCTCTCTCACTCCCTCTATATCTCTCCCACTCTCTCTCCCCTCTCTATCAGGTCTCTCCCTCCCCTTGTCTCTATCTCTATCTCTATCTCTATCTCTCTCTCTCTCTCTCTCTCTCTCTCTCTCTCTCTCTCAATTCTCTCCCTCCCAGCCCCTCTCTATCTCCGTCTTCGTCTCCCTCTCTCACTCCCTCTATCTCTCTCCCACTCTGTGTCTCCCTCTGACCCCCTCTCCCTCTCTCTCTCAAGTATCTCCCTCCTACCCCCTCTCCCTCTCATAGTCACTCCCTCTATCTCTCTCCCACTCCCTCCCTCTCTCACTCTCTCTATCTCTCTCCCTCTCCCTCTCTCTCAAGTATCTCCCTCCCACCACCTCTCCATCTCTCTCTCTCAATTCCCTCTCTCTCTCTCACCCTCTATCTCTCTCCCACTCTCTCTTCCTCTCCCTCTCTCTCAAAAATCTCCCTCCCACCCCCTCTCCCTCCCTCTCTCTCTCTCAAGTCTCTCCCTCCTACGTTTTCTCCCTTTGTCAGGTCTCTCTCTATCTCTCTCACTCACTCCCTCTATCTCTCTCCCACACCCACACCCTCTCTCTCTCACTCCCTCTATCTCTCTCCCTCTCTCTCAGGTATCTCCCTCCCACCCCCTCCCTCTCTCTCAGGTATCTTCCCCCACCCCCTCTCTCTCTATCTCTCTCTCATTCCCTCCATCTCTCTCCCATCCCTCTATCTAGATCACTCCCTCTCCCTCCCATCCCCTTTCCCTCTCTCAAGCCTCTCTCTCTCACTCCTTTTATCTCTCCCATCCCTCTATCTCCCACTCCCTCCCTCTCCTACTCTCTCAGGTCTATCCCTCCAACCCCTTCTCTCCCAATTTGTCTCCCTCTCCTTCTCTCTCAGGTGTCTCCCTCTCTCTTAGGTTTCTCCCTCTCACTCCCTCTCCCTCCCTCTCTCTCTCTCTCTCTCTCTCTCAAGTCTCTCCCTCCTACCCCCTCTCTCTCTCACTCCCTCTATCTCTCTCGATATCTATGTCTCTCCCTCTCTCTTAGGTATCTCCCTCTCACCCCCTTCATCTCTCTCTCCCCCTCTCTCTTGGGCATCTCCATTCCACCCTCTATCTCAAGTATCTCCCTCCCTCCCCCTCTCCCTCCCTCTCTCTTTCTCTCAAGTCTCTCCCTCCTACCCCTTCTCCCTCTCTCGGGTCTGTCTCTCATTCTCTCTCACTGACTCCCTCTATCTCTCTCACACTCCCTATCTCTCTCCCATCCCTCTATCTCCCACTCCCCCCTCTCACTCTCTCTCCCTCTCTCCCTCTCCCCATCTCTTAGGTAGGAGGGAGAGACTTGAGAGAGAGTGAGAGGGATTGAGAGAGAGAAAGAGGGTTGAGGGCTTAGGGTTGAGTGTTCAATGTTGAGTGTTTTAAGGGTAGAGGGTAGAGGGTTTAAGGGTTTAGGGTTTAAGGGTTGAGGATTGAGGGTTTAGGGTTGAGTGTTTAAGGGTTTAAGGGTTGAGGGTCTAGGGTTAAGGGATTAGGGTAGAGAGGGAGGAATGGATGGAGGGAGAGATGGAGGGAGAAGTGAGATAGAGAGAAGGAGAGAAGAGGAGGGATGGACAGAGATAGATGAGGGTTGACAATCCAATGTTTAGGTTAGAGGGTTGATAATTGAGGGAATAGGGTTGAGGGTAGACAATTTAAGGTTTTAGGGTATAGGGTTTATAGTTTAAGGGTAGAGGGTTTAAGGGTTTATGGTTTAAGGGTTAATGGTAGATGGTTGACGGTTGAGGGTTTTAGGGTTTAAGGGATGAGGGTTGAGGGTTGAGGGTAGAGGGTTTAGGGATTAAGGGATAAGGGTAGAGGGTTTCGGGTTTATGATTTAAGGGTAGAGGGTGTAGGGTTGAGAGAGAGGGGGGGTAGAGGGTAGAGGGTAGAGGGTAGAGGGTAGAGGGTTAAGGGTGGAGGGTAGAGGGTTTAAGGGTTAGGGTTTCAGGGCTTACAATTTATGATTTAGTGTTTGCGGTTTAAGGGTAGAGGGTTGAAGGGTTTAGGGTACATGGTAGAGGGTTTGTGAATGAATACAATGTAGGACATGTTTATGTGGTGATTGCAGATGAAGACAATGAAGGACATGTTTATGGGTTTACGGTTTAGGGTATAGGGTTTAGGGTTTATAGTTTAAGGGTGTGAACCCCAATTTGATACCTGCACATATAAGACAAACAAACATAATATTAGATCATATGCAAGGTAAAACAAGGATTCCCCATGAAATCCATTTGCAATACTCAAAATAGGAAAGAAAATGAATAAATGACTAAAGAAAGAAATGAAATCCTATTCTAAGATGCAAACTCTTGATCCCATGGGGGAATTGGTGCCAATGAGATGTTGCAATTGGCCCTTTCCCAACTCTTTTGTGTGATTGTTGATGATTAGATGAGTGATCCACTTTGATGAAGATTCAATCAAGCTCCATGATGAAAAACCTACATAACCTAGCTAAGAACTTGATGAAATGGATGAAGTTGAGGATGAAATTGAGTATAATAAACTTACTCAAATTGTGGATGGTTGAATGAGAGGAAGAGTCTCTCATTTATAGATTCTCAAATTGGAAGAATGAGGGATTTGGATGAATGTGGGATTAAAGACCAACCAATGAGAAGTGTCCACTTGTCCACATGTGAATGGAGGAGGAATGAGCACATTTTGGTCAATGTGCATGATAAATGCCATGAGATTCAAATTTGAATTTTGAATGTGGCATGTAAGAGGGAAAGAGAAATGAAGTTAATGTCACTTGGCTCAAGGTCAAGGACATGTAAGAGGCTTTTAATGCCTTGTTGGAAGGACCAAGTCCATTTGGACTTTTTGAATTCAAAAGAGGAATATTCCCTTTTTTGATGCTTTGTGAGGGAAAATAGATGAATTAATAAATCAAAGTAATTGATTTATTGTGCAACTTGCATTCTCTAGAGGATTTTAAGGAGAGGGATTAACTTAATCATGGTTTTGATTAATTTAATGAAGAATAAGATGATGTGACAATTTAGACTTAGATTTATGAATTAATTTAAGTCAAGAATTGAGAATAAGTGATAAATGATTTGATTTATTTAATCAAGAAGAAATATGTTAGCTCAAATCAAATAAGGTTTTAATTTATTTAATTTAATATGGGGACTTTAGAGATTTAATCAAATAAAATGAATTATTTAATTAAAAGGGGAATTATAGATTAATTAAATAAAATTGATTTATTTAATTAAGAGGTGAAGAGTGATGAATTTAATCAAATACAAATTATTCGATTAAATGACTAGTAAAGGAGATGATTCAGGATGAAAAGGTGTTAGTAAATTAGGACCAAGTGTGTCGAACTGGAAATGTATATTTTTCATGTCTACATTTTGCCCCTCTTTGAAGCAATGTACTTGTTGCATTGATTCAAAGAATAATCCGTTGTGATCAAAGTTCAAAATTTCTTTATTTTTAGATGCCCCATTGTTGCCTTAGCGAAAGGATTACACTGGTATACTGCCCCCTCAAGAGATCGAGCGAAAATGCTCAATTTTCAATCGAGATCGCGATAAAATGCGAGAGGAGTGGTTCTATTGATCAGAGGACTTAAGATAATTATTTGATGTAGACAATTCTGATGATGTATAGACAGTCATCGGCCATGGGTAGCCTCGTGTATATTTTGATACAATGCACCGATTTTAGATAGAAATGTTAGTAGAGATAGAAGAATAAGAAGAAAAAGATGGATGGAAGGAGGATCCACACAAGTTCACATTATTACCGATGATGATGATTTGCATTGCTAGGAGTTGGTATTTTCAAAGGGCCAATTGCTTTATGTTTGATAACACACATAGGTACGATGCATCAAGGTATAAAGGACCAAGATGGCATTGTACCTAGTGTGATGGACTTTGACTCGACAATCAAATAGGAGTGCTCTTGTTCACACTCAGCATACGTACTTCTTTCAGGATATAGTTCAGACATTCTAAATATCTCAGGGAAAAACACAAGAAAGCAATCTTTCCTATGTGGTCAACAAGATACCTAAAACATCCTCCCTACAAACCAAACAAAACACACATGACTAAGTTATTTTACAAGAGTATCCAACAAGCATAACAGATGAAAAGATAATGATCCTTTCCCCATTCCTTTCTCTCTACACCTGTTTTGTTTAGGCATCATCGAGAGGTCCTTGTAATGAGCGCAAAATAAGATAAGTCTAAAAAGACCAAGATAAAATAAACAAACAAGCTGATGTTCTTCATACCGCTAGCCGAGACTAACTACTATGGGGTACTTGATGCTTATGTCCATCACAGGAAAGCTTCATCCTAGGACATGTAGTGATCAAGGTTTTGGTGAGACTGATTGGGTGATAAGATATTGATACTCCGAGTTGACCAACTTGTTTGCTTACTGACTTAGACTTCCAAGACTTTGACGATTAGAGCGTTCACTTTGGAACCTGCTAAACTTGCTTCTGACTGACTCACCAAAGGGTGACAGCAATGATTGACTTTATTATGAGTGATGACAATCACGGGTGAAAGCGAGATGAAATGGATGCACCGTTTTGGGTTTTTCAAATATTTTTGAGGCTGTTTTTGGTATTTTCACATTTTTCAATGTTTTTGGTATTTTATGTCTCGGGGGCCGATCAAGGATGGCCTTGCCTACGTTTAAGCTCAAAGGCGACGTAGTTCGGAAAATAATTGACTTGACTGCTAATGAGATAGATGGGCAAATAGATTGCCATTTTATTGCTTAAAGGACTAACTTAAGATACAGACTAGATGGGCAAACGGATTGCCAATGCGATGGATGCCTAAGGGACTGACCCTAGATGTAGACTAGATGGGCAAACGAATTGCCAATGCGACATATGCCTAAGGGACTGACCCTAGATGCAGACTAGATGGGCAAACAGATTGCCAATGCGACAGACGTCTAAAGGACTAACCCTAACTGTCTCGAGGGATGATCAAAGATCAACTTTGCCTACGTTCAAGCTCAGAGACAACGTAGTTCGACAAGATGACTCTATTTTTGATTTTTTGACTTTTGACATGTTTTTTATTTTTGATATGATTTGGATTTTTTTGGATTTTTGATTGATTTTTGAATATTTTTTGATTTTTGATTGATTTCGACGATTTGGATATGGATTTGTTATGACGATATCAATGCTTTGTTTTGGGATTTTGTTGAAAACCAAGCTAGGTTTGATTGATTAGATTGATGGATTGATAGTTTGACTAAGTGCGTTAAGTCAAACAAAAGTGATAATACACTTGTAAACTATAGGAAGTTGTGTTATCCTAGAGTAAAGTCGTACAAAAGGGTAGTTTGACTAAGTGTGTCAAGTCAAACGAGGTGGTGATGGATTGGATAATTTGACTAAGTGTGTTAAGTCAAATAAGATGATAATGCACTTGTAAATTCTAGGAAGTTATGTTATCCTAGAGCAAACTCGTGCACAAGATGATAATTTGACCAAGTGTGTTAAGTCAAACAAGGTGATAATGAACTTGTAAACCCAAGGAAGTTGTGTTATCCTAGAGTAAACTCGTCCACAAGATGATAGTTTGACTAAGTGTGTTAAGCCAAACAAGGTGATGATTGGATTCAATTGAGCAAGATTGATGAAGCTTGATTTGGAACAAAATTGCTTTGATGATATGATGTGACGCTGACGTGTGCATTAGATGTGACTAATATTGACTGTTTGGATTGATGTTCAACAAAAGATGAAGGTTGATAAGGAATGTTTTCCTATCAAAATATGCCATGGGCTAGTGACTTGGATTTTTGGATCACAAATGCCTTTAACCAATTTGATTTCATGTTTGCCAATGTTTGGATCACCACATAAGTTAGATGATATATATCAAGATTTATTCTCGAAGCAAGATGTAAATATCTACCCCCAGTGTCTAGCAATGTATGGAATTCCATGGGTGGAATCTTGGATTCTTGGATAGACGGATGGACGAATGGATATGGATCATCCTGCGATAAGATATGGTGTTCAAAAAGTGGATGCACCTTTGGGTAGTGGTTCAAGGTTCAGATAGCATTGGGTAGGGTGGGATCAATGAAAATGACCAATGCCAAGATGTTTACCACAAGCAAGTGTGCATCGTATTTTCATCAAGATCAAGATAACTTGGAGTATGGATGCAGATGGATGAAAATGGATGATATGGCTGGAATGTTGGCTTTATTATGAATGCGATAAGATGCTTTCTTCTGAACTAGCGCACGTAGATGCTTGATTCTGCACATGATGCCTGTTTGCTATGTTTTCATCATGGTACTTGTCCAAAGTTCCACCGTAGTGGTTTTCACTGGAGGACAATTTTTTCTTTACTATTTTCAATCCTTTTTCTGATTTTTTTTATTTTTTTTTGGACTTTTATATTTTTATTTTTATTTTTGTATTTTTTGAGAGATTTTAAGTTGATGCTTTTTTCATAACATGCCATCGGTATCCTATTTGAAGAATTTTCCTTGCCAAGATACATGCACTTGTATGCAACTTTTGAGATCCCTGATTTGTTTTGCTGATACTGGAGTTAACTCTATCTTTGTGCGCACATCGTGATAGAGTGCCTTTTGAATCCTTACGATGAAGGGTTTCTGCCAATACATGGTCAATGTGAGAATTGAATATCATGCGTGGAGGCATGGATGGTGTGTGTTTAGGTATAAAAGATGGATTGGTTGACAGTTTGGGACCTTTGATTCGCCAAACTTGGGAAGATGAGCAATGATGGGTGGATACAAAAGTGTGCGTGGAATTAGGACCAACTGCTTGATACACTTTGTATGTTGCTTGAGAAGCATGCTTTTTCCTTTGTGGACATCTTTGATGGATATTTTTCCCTTTTTGATTTTTCCCCATAGTTTCTTTGATTGATGGAGTTTGATAGGGATAGTCTTTCTTTGTATTCTTTGGTATCCATATGTATTTGATTTGTCCTTTATGATTCTTAGCTTCTTTTTCTTTGATAAAATTCTTCATGCTTCGATTCAAGTCTTTCTTTTGACATTGGTCCCAATTTGTGGATGGGATGATGGGTGGATGAAGATTCATGATGTGGTTGGTTGTAGTATTGGCATTGA
Source organism: Sequoiadendron giganteum (assembly GCA_007115665.2). Classification (NCBI taxonomy): domain Eukaryota; kingdom Viridiplantae; phylum Streptophyta; class Pinopsida; order Cupressales; family Cupressaceae; genus Sequoiadendron; species Sequoiadendron giganteum. The sequence continues at coordinate 955,412,170 of CM021100.1, forward strand.
TTTCATCATAAGGGTTCTTTGTGCTCCCTATGTTGATGCTTGCTCGAGACAAAGTTGCCCCCAGTTTTGTGGAAGTATTACTAATATGTTGAGATCCCTTGATTGTCGCATAACCAAAGCCTTGATTCTTAGGATTGCCAACAATCTGCATTGGTTCTAGGATACCCTATTCATGTAGGCCTAATTCTCTGCCTTGATAATTCATTTGCTGAAAAAATTTATTTGCCGTAGGATATGATTTACCTCCTTCTTTGCTCTGTGGTGGATCTTCAAAGGTCATAGCTCTTTTATTGATAAGATTATTTTCCCTTGCAAAGGTGAGTGATCCAAGTTTATAAGTGATAGGATCTTCCATAAGTGGGATGAATGCCTGATTGATATCTTCAGCTTGATCTTTTGAGATATCAGATTGTAGTGCTTCTTCAAGAAGTGTTGATGCTTCACTGTCCACACAAAATTCTTCCTCATGACTCACTTCATAGAATGTTTCTGATTCATGACTTATTTACAAGCCTTCTTCATGATTTTTTTCTGATATGTCTCTGGATTTCTCTAAATCTTGATCATGTGTACAAATGTTAAGAGTAGGAGACTCTTGTTTTGAATGACGATCATTTGCATGTCCATCCAAAGAAAGCATCTTATGGGTAGATGGAGGGGTATGTGCTATATGGATATGGTCATCATTTGCAACATCTTGTATAGATAGGAGAGTGTCCGTTATATCATTGTAGTAGCTTGGAGATACAAATTCTCGATCTTGAGTGATTTCGGAATTGCTTTCGACATGCTTTGGATCAAGTTCTTGACATGGGTCAATTTCAAAGAATGGATTTCTTTCTTGGATATCTTCATTAGGAATAGGAAGATTTTCAAATGTCATGAGGGCAAAGGATGGCCATATGTTTTGGAGAGGATCATTGCTAGACCTTGGTGAAAGATGTTCATCATGCTTTGGAGTGAATTCTTGGGATATGTCTAACTCATTAGATGATGTAGAGACATTTTCAACATTATCATTGGTGAAAGGATCTTGATCATCATTTTGAATGATTGTGGTGGGAATCAGTTGCAAGCTTTGTTTTTGGAGTAAGGCCTACGTTTTCTGCTGAGCCAACAATGTTTGTTGTTGGTCGTGCTGCTATTGTGCCAACAATGCTTGTTGTTGGGCTTGCTGTTGTTGTGCCAACAATGCTTGTTGTTGGGCTTGTTGTTGAGCTACTTGTTGATGGATTTCTTGCAATAATGCCTTAAATTGTGTTTGCTCATGTTGAGCCTGGTGCGGGGCTTGAGCTTGAGCCTGTGCTTGTTGGGCTACTTGAGCCGCTTGCACAACTTGTGCGGCTTGTTGGACCTGGAGTGCCTTTTGGCAGGCAGCTTGTTGTGCGGCTTGCAACATGATGGAGAATGAATTGGTCGTGTTGTGTTTTGGTGGTGGTGGAAGTGGTGGGTTGGGAATGGTGTTGTTTGTTGGGGTTTCTTGGATGGTTGCCATTTGTTGTTGTGATATTGATGGAAAAATGGGATGATTTGGTATGATGTTTTGATTTTGACATTATGAGTTGACTTTGAACATTTTTTTGGTTGAGAATCATATTGCCTTGATTTAGGTAACTTTGATTTTGCATGGTGTTACCTTGACTTGAATCAACATATGGAGTTGTCAACATATTTCTTGGATTTTGAACAACATTGATTTTATTTGCAATCGTATCTATCCCAAAATTCACCAAGTATGGATTTGAAATGGTCATGTTTGGTAAAGTTTCACTTGGTATGTGTGGATTTTGTGGGATAATGTTGTTTGGAAAACTCATGCATTGAGCGTTTGGTTGATAAATTTGCAAATTTGGACTTGGATTTAAATCTACCAATTGGAAAGGTGTTCCAAACTTTGGATTGGGCATACTCACATTCATTGTACTTTTTGGAAGAGATAATGATGCCATGTATAAATGTGAGTTTCGATAATCAATTGGCATTGTGAGACTTGAATAGTTTGATTGACTTGGATTACTCATGATGGATGAGTCGAGTTTATATTCCATGTTCCTCTTGTGTTTTGAACTTGTTGACCTCCAAGGGGTTTAGGACCAAGGATGAGATGAAGGATGAAATGGGTGAATGATATGGGTGTTTTGATCTTTTAGGAACTTTGGATCAATGCTAGACTTTAGGAATTGATTTGATTCAATTTTGATTGTGGATAGTTTGACTAGGTGTGTTAAGTCAAACAAGATGATTATGCACTTGCAAACCCTAGGAAGTTGCGTTATCCTAGAGAAAACGTGTACACAAGATGATAATTTGGCTAGGTGTGTTAAGCCAAACAAGGTGATTTTGATTTTCCAAAATTCTAGCATAAATGATGTTTCCAAGGTTCCAAAAGTTGTTGGTGAGATGAGATTTGGTTGATGTTTAAGAGATGAAGTGTTTGAATTGATCCTAGATGACCCTATGAGGACCTACTTACAAGACCAAGATAATGAAGAACATGTTTTTCCCTAAATGTATTTCAAGCCAAAAGACTAATGTTTGCATGAAAACCAAATGACTCAAAAATGGATCAAGCACATGTGTGATTCAATTTGTCTCTTTATCATGGTTAAATGAGGTTCTTTTTATCCAAGACACTTGCTTGCTTAGGTTTTCAAACTATATGTCTAGTGTCCCATTCTCGTTCTCATCCCACAAGGTCTTTTGTGTGGAAATCAAGGAAAATAGGGCGAAAGTTTCCTTATGTTTATCCTTATTGGAAACAAATGATGGTAGAACTTGTACACTTAGAAACCTCTAGGAATGTGATTCCTAGGGAAAGCAAGAGTGGGCAAGTTCGTCAATAGGTATTTGTTTCCCACAAGGTGTTTGAAATTTCAAGGTTTTTGTGTATGTTCATTTTTCAAAATGTTTTCAAGATCAAGCAATGTGTTTTTTCCAAGCACTTTTACACTCCTAGGTTGATGAGGCAGTACCTTGTTGGGTTCCCACTTGGATAAATCCAGCTGTGCATATCTTGTGCGAATGGCTAAATGCTTGACCACATTGGCTCCCCTCCATGACACTCACTTATTCGGGTCAGCCAAGCATTAGTACCCATGAATCTCCCATGGCATACTTTCCATTTCCACAACAAGACCGCATGTTACGTGGGGCGGCTTCAAAGGACATAACCTTTTGCACCAACAAGATAGACAAGGTTTTGGCCTTTTTCTAAACAAAGGGTTCTAATTTGGGCATTCTGTTCGTGGGGGATTATCCAACATCGACAAGAGTCCATTGCTGTCCATCTCGTCGGAATAATCCTCGTGATATTGGCCTTTGTTCCAATATCCACACTTATATCCCAGGTGGAAGTCGCTTGGCTTTAGCGTGTTCCCGGTTGGGTTGTTCCCTTGGGTGATTACTTTTTCCCACAAGGCAGGCCCTCTAAGATAAACAAAAGTGAGCCAACATATCCCGTTGTTTACACAACCTTTGTTGAAAAACAAAGGGAAAACCTCCACAATATGTTATGCTCACACTCGCATGCTTTGTTCAATTTTATGTGCCCAAATCGAAATGTGGAGGCAATATTTTTGATAAGTTAATATCACAAAAATGCTTTTGATTCTCAAGATCGCTATAAAGCGCGAGAGAAGCGCATACACATTTTAATGATGTTAATTTGTAAAAAAGTTTTCAAAACATAAAAGACACTTGTTCATTTTAATCCTCAAAGCAATAATGACTTCTTTTTAAGCACCGAATAGAAGTGTGAATTTGCCTTATTTAATTATTATCCTTCAAACCAAATCTAGTGTGTTTGGCTAAAGTTATTTTTAGCCCCTTGGCAACTTTAGAAAAACAAATTTTGATTGTTCTTTTTAGATCCCAATGAAAATTTAGTATTCTAAGGTCAAAGATTTTAACAAGTTTCTTAAGGAGTGTTAAAGAACACTTAAGTGTTTAAAAACACTTTACACAAAATAAACATGGTATCATAAAAAAATTAATTTGATTGTTCTTTTTAAAGCCCAAAGAAAATTTAGTGTCCTAAGAGCATGAAAGTAAACAAATCCTTGGAAAGGAATTATAATTTCTCCCAAAGTGTTAAAAAACACTTGTTACAATGATGTCATAATTTTTTATTATTTCATTTCCATGCTCCATGATCCTTTAAAACCTGTAATAAAAGCTTCAAATGTTATATAAAATCAAGAAATAAGAAGATATGAGGGTTAGATAAAATATTAAGCATATAAACCCTAAAACTTAGACCAAGTTTCATGGTGTTTTGACATTAGGTGAAAGTTTAAAAATTTTAACTCTATAAAAGTTGAGAAAAAACTACACCATTGGATAGATTATAAAATTCTACCCCATTTCAAAAAAAAAAGCTTCGAAAAAGACTAAAAAATGACCAAGATACGGCCATTTTAAAACTGGATGAAAAACCAAAAAAACATATGCGGTTTTGTTTGCAAGTGCGGTGCTATATAGCACCGTGCGGTGCTCTTTGGAATAGGTGCGGTGCTAAAAAGTGCCATGCAGTTCTCTGGGTGCGGTGGAGTTTGTGGGTGTGGCAGAGTTTGTGTTTTAGGCGGTGCAATATAGCACCGCACCTGCAAATGCGGTGCAATACAGCGTCGCGGACCTATAACCTGCAAAAAAAAATAGAAAACAGCAGAATTTTCAACAAAAAATGTGATTTGAACTCGAGATTTTCCCTCCTTCTAGCGCCAAAATGTGAACCCCAATTTGATACCTACACATATAAGACAAACAAACATAATATTAGATCATATGCAAGGTAAAACAAGGATTCCCCATGAAATCCATTTGCAATACTCAAAATAGGAAAGAAAATGAATAAATGACTAAAGAAAGAAATGAAATCCTATTCTAAGATGCAAACTCTTGATCCCATGGGGGAATTGGTGCCAATGAGATGTTGCAATTGGCCCTTTCCCAACTCTTTTGTGTGATTGTTGATGATTAGATGAGTGATCCACTTTGATGAAGATTCAATCAAGCTCCATGATGAAAAACCTACATAACCTAGCTAAGAACTTGATGAAATGGATGAAGTTGAGGATGAAATTGAGTATAATAAACTTACTCAAATTGTGGATGGTTGAATGAGAGGAAGAGTCTCTCATTTATAGATTCTCAAATTGGAAGAATGAGGGATTTAGATGAATGTGGGATAAAAGACCAACCAATGAGAAGTGGCCACTTGTCCACATGTGATTGGAGGAGGAATGAGCACATTTTGGTCAATGTGCATGATAAATTCCATGAGATTCAAATTTGAATTTTGAATGTGACATGTAAGAGGGAAAGAGAAATGAAGTTAATGTCACTTGGCTCAAGGTCAAGGACATGTAAGAGGCTTTTAATGCCTTGTTGGAAGGACCAAGTCCATTTGGACTTTTTGAATTCAAAAGAGGAATATTCCCTTTTTTGATGCTTTGTGAGGGAAAATAGATGAATTAATAAATCAAAGTAATTGATTTATTGTGCAACTTGCATTCTCTAGAGGATTTTAAGGAGAGGGATTAACTTAATCATGGTTTTGATTAATTTAATGAAGAATTAGATGATGTGACAATTTAGACTTAGATTTATGAATTGATTTAAGTCAAGAATTGAGAATAAGTGATAAATGATTTGATTTATTTAATCAAGAAGAAATATGTTAGCTCAAATCAAATAAGGTTTTAATTTATTTAATTTAATATGGGGACTTTAGAGATTTAATCAAATAAAATGAATTATTTAATTAAAAGGGGAATTACAGATTAATTAAATAAAATTGATTTATTTAATTAAGAGGCGAAGAGTGATGAATTTAATCAAATACAAATTATTCGATTAAATGACTAGTAAAGGAGATGATTCAGGATGAAAAGGTGTTAGTAAATTAGGACCAAGTGTGCCGAACTGGAAATGTATATTTTTCATGTCTACAAAGGGTAGAGGGTTTTAGGGTTAAGGGTAGATGGTTGAGGGTTCTAGGGTTTAAGGGTTGAGGGTTGAGGATAAAGGGTAGAGGGTTTAGGGTTTAGGGTTTAGGGATTAAGGGTTAAGAGTAGAGGGTTTAGGGTTTAGAGATTACGGTTTACAGTTAAAGGGTAGAGGGTGCAAGGTTGAGAGAGAGAGGGGGGGTTGAGGGTAGAGGGTAGATGGTTTAAGGGTTTAGGGTTTAGGTTTTAGGGTTTAGGGTTTAAGGGTAGAGGGTGTAAGGGTTTAGGGTAGATGGTAGAGGGTTTAAGGGTTAAGGGTATAGGGTATAGGGTTTACGGCTTATGGTTAAAGGGTTGAGGGTTGAGGGTTGAGGGTTGAGGGATTAAGGGTTGAGGGTTGAGGGATTAGGGTAGAGATTTTAGTTGGGTTTAAAAGGGTTTAAGGGTTGACGGTAGAGGGTATTGGGTTTAAGGGTAGAGGGTAGAAAGTTTAAGGGTTTAGGGTTTAGGGTTTATAGTTTAAGGGTAGAGGGTTTAAGGGCTTAGGGTTTAACCCAGTTAAGGGTTGATGGTTGAGGGTTGATGGTTTTAGGTTTTAAGGGTTGAAGGTTGAGATAGAGGGTAGAGGGATTAGGGCTTAGGGCTTAGGGATTAAGGGTTAAGGGTAGAAGGTTTAGGGTTTAGGGATTACAATTTACGGTTAAAGGGTAGAGGGTGTAGGGTTGAGAGAGAGGAGGGGGTAGAGGGTAGAGGGTAGAGGGTTAAGGGTAAAGGGTAGAAAGTTTAAGGGTTTATGGTTTAGGGTTTATGGTTTAAGTGTAGAGGGTTTAAGGTTTTAGGGTAGATGATAGAGGGTTTAAGGGTTAAGGGTATAGGGTAGAGGGTTTACGGTTTAAGGGTTGAGGTTTGAGGGTAGAGGGTAGAGGGTTGAGGGTTGAGGGTTGAGGGTTTAAGGGTTGAGGGATTAAGGATTGAGGGTAGATGGATTAGGGTAGAGAGTTTAGTTGGGCTTAAAAGGGTTTAAGGGTTGATGGTAGAGGGTATTGGGTTTAAGGGTTGACGGTAGATAGTTTTAAGGGTTTAGGGTTTAGGGTATAGGGATTAGGGTTTATAGTTTAAGGGTAGAGGGTTGAGGTTTTAGGGTTTTAGGGTTTTAGGGTTTAAGGGTTGAGGGTTGAGGATAGAGGGTAGAGTGTTTAGGTTTTAGGGATTAAGGGTAGAGGGTTTAGGGTTTAGGGATTACGGTTTACTGTTTAAGGGTAGAGGGTGTAGGCTTGAGAGAGAGAGAGAGGGGGGGGTTGAGGGTAGAGGGTTTAGGGTTTAATGATTTAGGGTTTACAATTTAGGGTTTATGGTTTAAGGGTGGAGGGTTTAAGGGTTTAGGGTAGATGGTAGATGGTAGATGGTAGAGGGTTTAAGGGTTAAGGGTATAGGGTAGAGGGTTTATGGTTTACAGTTTATGGTTTAAGGGTTGAGGTTTGAGGGTAGAGGGTAGAGGGTTTAGGGTTTAGGGTTTAAGGGTTGAGGGATTAAGGGTTGAGGGTAGATGGATTAGGGTAGAGAGTTTAGTTGGGTTTAAAAGGGTTTAAGGGTTGAGGGTAGAGGGTATTGGGTTTAAGGGTAGAGGGTAGATAGTTTAAGGGTTTAAGGTTTATGGGTTTAGGGTTAGGGTATATGGTTTAGGGTTTATAGTTTAAGGGTAGAGGGTTTAGGGTTTAAGGGTTAAGGGTTGAGGTTAGAGGGTTTTAGAGTTTAAGGGTTGAGGGTAGAGGGTTTAGGGATTAAGGGTTAAGGGTAGAGGGTGTAGGGCTAAGAGAGAGACGGGGTGTTGAGGGTAGAGGGTAGATTGTTTAAGGGTTTACGGTTTACGGGTAGAGGGTTTAAGGTTTTAGGGTAGATGGTAGAGGGTTTAAGCGTTAAGGGTATAGGGTAGAGGATTAAGGGTTTACGGTTTACGATTTAAGGGTTGAGGTTTGAGGGTAGAGGGTAGAGGGTAGAGGGTTTAGCGTTTAAGGGTTGAGGGTAGATGGATTAGGGTATAAATTTTAGTTGGGTTTAAGGGTTGAGGGTAGAGGGTATTGGTTTTAAGGATAGAGGGTAGACAATTTAAGGGTAGTGTTGATGGTGAAAATGACACAAACAACGTTAAACATAATATTTCTACTCTATTTCTCCTGAAAAAGAAAGACAACATATAGTAGCCTAACTCCCAAGGTCCTGGTAGTTGGTTCTAAACTATCTGGTGTCACTCAATCGGTTCATGCAATTGTAATATTCAAAGGGGCCTGTACCGGTAACAAAAGATTCAAGCAATGACTCATTTTACCCAACTGTTTTAGTATATCAATGGGGTTTCAAATAAAAGAAAAAGATAGGTCGAAGGGTAAACCAGTAAAAATGAACAAAACTTATCTAGCATCCGAACATATATCTTCAATAATGAATGTTTTTCTAATCATATCAAGAAAACCGTAAGATGACACAATCTATAGAATAATCTATACCATTGCATACATTTTAGGTGCTTAATTAACTTCACAATTACACATCACAAATGCTTCAAGGATTTCAAAACAACACACATTCATTCATCATCAAGATCATAGATCAACAGACTTCAATAAATTTAATTCAATGATAATCTAACAAGATAATCCTTAAATCTGGTTTCTTCTAATGAATTTCATCACATAAGAAACTATCACACTTCAGGTCAATCACTGGCATTCAGATAGATTATACCTTATCAGCCTTATCAAATAAAACAACCCAATTCTAACTCCATATTGCCTAAACTTATAATTCTATTAACTGTAAAAAGATCAAGTACAATGCATCTCTATAAATCACTATAAAATTCTATCTCCTAATCTTAGGTAAGCAAATCCTATTCTCAATTAGCCGACCCTAACAATATGATACCCCCAGGGTATTTATAGATTATATCAAGTTCGAACTCCACATCTATTTTAAGTCACCCACCCTTTTAGGAACAAAAAAAACTTTCTTGGAAACTCAGATCAATTTGATCTTTAGTTCTTACATTAGACATTCAGTTTAACTAGAGGATAGAAGATAAGAGAGAAAAAGAAGTTTATGTGCTCCAAAAACTATCAGTGCTACATGCAACATGCAAAGAAGAAAAAGTCATGCATGCAGAGATTCATGCATGCAAAGCTGGATCTACAATGAACTCATCGTAGCTGGTGAAGACTTGTTGTAATGCATATATTTTTGTCCCATCAACCTAGCTATCTTCAAATTTGATTTGATCCAATTTTGCTGCAGCAAGCTCCCTCATACCTTTTATCTTTATCATCTCTCTTCTAGCGACTTTTATTTCTTCCTTGACATCCATTAGTCGATCTATTATCAAATCTTCTCCATCATCCTCTTTCTGCATGAGTCCTTTGAACCTTTCATCCCACTTATATTTTATTTGACTCAAAGGCATGCCATCTTTTGTTAACACATTCACATCTACAAAGATAGCAATGACTGCTTCTAGCTCTTCCAATCGCTCAGTCAAATTATTAATAGCCTCTTGAATTTCATCCTTATGTTTACACAAAAAGTTGGTTCTAAACCGGAGTATATGAGAAGTTTTCTCCACAAAATCCATATTGTCCTCCTCAAGTATTGATTGTTCCAGAAGAGTTGTCAAAGGCAATGCATTAACCTTTTCTAATTTATGGTTGTATTCTTTATACTCTTCTTCTTGTTTTTCCGATGCCTCAATGTATTGATGCATCTCTTTTATTAACCCTCCTATGTCCTTGTAGGCTTCAAAACCTTCAACCAAAACCTCACCTACCTCCTTATTCAACTTGTCTACCCATCTGTCTACCATCCCCGCTTTACCTCTTACCTGCACCAAATCATCTACCTCCTTTTTACTTAATAAAATAGGAGTCTCAATGGCCGTTACCTATTGTGATCTTGGAGAGGAGACACTTTTTAAGAATGAATGTAGTTGATCCAATTGATCCTTAAGCTCATCCTTATTTTGTTTATCTTTGATCATTCTTGACTTGGTTGTTGAAGCCACCACATCAATCAAGTTCATTTGCTGATTCCTAGTGGGCCTTCCCAAGTTGACAATACTCAACTGATAATCTGTTAGCTGCATGTCCCCTACCTCCTTTTTTGTCATTGGCATGGCACATTCAACAACAATCTCTCCTTTATCTATGAGTCGGGTAGAATGTAGAATCTTGGCCTTCTTCTTAGGCCTCTCCTGCTCAATTCCTTTCATCATATCCTCCCAATTGAGAGGTTCAAAAGGTGTTACTACCCTCTTTTGTAGATCCAGTTTTAGCCATGTAGGAGCACTTGGAGCAATAGTCATCATAGAGGAAGAGGATGCAATAACTGTTGAAGGTGGTTGCATATTTACCTGGGGTTGAGAGTCAATCCTTGATTTCTCTTGTTGTTCCTGCAGTGTATGCATGTGCACAAGCCTTTCATCCTATTCCCTATATTTCTGTCCTTGCCTTTTCTTTTCTTCCTCTTCCTTCCTCAGACTCTCTTCCTCCAACCGATCTCTCTCTAATTTTTCTTTTTCCAACGTTTCCTTCTCTAAATTTTCCTTCTCTAGAGATTCTTTTTCTTGTTTCTCTTATTCTAAAGCCTCTAGCCTTTCCTTTTCTAATCTTTCCACTTCCAAAGCCTTAAGTTTTTCTACCTTTGCTTCTTCTTCTTGCTACTTCCTAACCAGCTCTGAAGTATCTTTCTCCTTTTGCAGTTGTGTTGCTTCTTCTTCCTTTTGGCGAGCTTCTTCTGCAAGTTTCAACTTAGCAATCAAGATTTCTTTCTCCCTTCGGTTTCTTTCTTTCTCCTCCTCAAAATCAAGGATCTTTTGTATCAACTCTAACTTATCATTCTCTCCCTTTATCTTGAGTTCTTGTTCCTTTTGTACCTGTTGTTTTTCTATCTCATTTGCTCTTGCCTTAGTTTCAATTTGCTTAGCCTTTAATTGTTGTTGTTGTAGTATAGCATCTGCTTGTACCTTGGTATCAGTTTCCTTTTGTTTCTCTGCTGCAACCCTTGCATCAGAATCACTTTTCGCATCTTCAAACAACTTCCATTGATCTTCTTGTGTCAAAGTCTGCTCAATATCCTCCTCTAGAGGCATGTTTTCTTGCATATCTTTGTCTGACTTAGTTTCATCTGAATTTGTCCCAACCTCCAGAATTTCTTTCTCCATTTCTTTTCCCTTGGTAGTTTCAACCATGCTATGAAGAGCTCCTTCTTGAATTTATTTACTCTTTTCCATTGTAATTGGGACTTGTGCAGATGATTCACCTAATGTAGGTATTGAAACAATAGATCCTACTGGAACATCCACTTCTTTCATTTCCTCTTCATCCCCTGCTATGTCAAGTTCTATTTCATCAATATTTGGGGGAAAGAACTCCAAGGGCTCTTTAGGAGGTGTCTTCCTTTTGATCCTTTTGTATCCCTTACCCTTTTTAGGGGTTGGTTCTTGACGAGTCTGGGTTCTTAGCACTAACCATTGCACACTCCTATCCAACACTATCCTTTCGATCCACTTAATATCAATGGTTTCTTCAACATCCCAGTCAATTGGATCCAGGTTCTTGGTGCCAATATTCAAAGCTTCATAGGATGGATCCAATACAATTCCATCATCCACCAATGTGTCAGGAATATTTTCTTTAACACCAAGCTCTGACATGAGTGAGATAGATAATATTTCATAATTCTTCTTTCTTAGATCATACTCATCTTGCCGATCACTCCAAAAGTCTTCTAGCAAATTGAAATGTCTGGTAAACACTGAAGGAAACAAAGCATGCATGTTACCCTTTGGATCAAAATACTTAGGAGCTATGCATAAACCCAATTTCAACTGTATTAATTCATTACAAACTACCTTTGCTCCTACCAAGTGCTGACAACTATACTCACCCAGCTTCATGGGAAACTTATGACATCCGGTTTTATGTTTGATCCCAATCCGATCATTAACTCCAAGAGCTTGATATACAAACTCCATTAGCACTATCCTGTTATTGCAGCACCTTGGAAGCAAATGTGGATGGCCTTCAAAACCAGCCAACCTGAAGTATGTAAATTTGGGGTATTGAATGTACCAACATCCCCATTCAAAAATGAATGCCATGGCTTCTTGACTCAACCACTATCCTGCATCTCCATTCAATTGGTTGATGATCACATACAAAAATGCATCATTGACTCTTCTGAAATGAGTTTCAGCAACTTGAAGAGACAACTGATCATAGTGCTCCCATACCTTCTTCTATCTATCCAAGGCTCCCATTATGCCCACTCTATTTAAACCTGGGAAAATACCAAATCTTGATGTTGCATACACAACATAAGAAGTCATAAAGAAACACTTAGTGTTTTTGATGTTAGTCAACTGATCATGGATAGCATTAAACATGATCATTGGCCAATCAAACTGATTGTTTCCATGTAAGATTATTTGGATGAAAGGAAACATCCATTCCTTGAAGTGGAATGTATCCCTCTTCCCAAACACTCTTGATAGCATCATGATTAAATCAAACACCTCCTTATAAAAATCTGCCCTCTCAGGTTGGTGTGCAAGCTTGGATAGAGATTTCTTTTCTATCTTCAACCACTTTTTGTTCAAATGAGACCTATTGGAGTCCTTATAATTACTATATTTCTCCAAGGCCTCTGCCTCATCCAACTATACCAAGCTCTTAGGATCTGGGACATTAAATATCTTTTGAAACATCTGAGGAGTAAGATCAATGATCACCCTATTTTGTGAATCCATGCATAGTCTTGTATTAGGATTGTAGGCACTGGCTACTATTAAGATCAACTCCAGGCACTGGACTGATAAAGGGAATACAGTAATATGTGCCAAGCCAGAATCAACAATCCTTTGCATATGTCCTTTTAGATTTTCTCGTTTTGCAAAGGTTTCTGCATGTAAATCCTCAAATTTGTACTGGCCCAAGTTTGTATAAGTTATGTCTGACCAGTCTAATTCCACCTTGCTCACCTTCACAATCAGACTCCTGTGATTATACCTCAAGGTATAAGGCATTTGTTCTAGCTTTAACTTCTTTGGTTTTGGTGCTCCCTTTGGTGTTCCTACAGGCTGGTTCCTTCGAGCAGCTTCCCCTGATGTTCCTGACATCTTTCAACTTTCCTACAAGCAAAACCTCTAATTAGATCTTTAGATATCATCATAAAAAAACATACCTTTCATATATGCACCAGAGGCGGAACCAGGCAGAAACACAACCTAAAACAGTCTCGTTTACAACACTGCCAGACTCAGAGCAAAACCCGATATAGATATTTCACTAATAATGAATGGGCTCGGAGTCGGAATCGGGAAGGTGATCGGAACCAGGATCGGAATGGAAAATGGATTTGATTTCCTTCAGATTTTTATATTTTCATATTCTATTTCCGTTCTGCCTCCGCTTCCAACTAGGTTGTCGTTATTTCGACAGAAGACTTATTTATTATACACGGAGCCGGTGATGGGATGGAAATGGAATCGATAAATTTTCCAAAAAAAAAATTTCAATTTCAAAATCGATTCCAATCCTATCCCTGCCTAGGTTGACCATGACATCATCAAAGATTTTAATCAATTTAACACACAACTCCATGACTAAAACCAAGGTTGTATTAAATGAAAAGAGGCTTTAAAAACACTATACTCATATGACCATGGGGAATGACTGAATTCTAGGGCATCATATTTTAACCATTTAAATGTGATCACTAAACACATGAAACCCTAATCTAACAAAACACGATAAAACTAGGGCACGGAGTTTAAACCTTTCCATTTTACCCAATTGAATACATGACAAAACCCTAAGTAAAAATGATGAATCTAACCCTAACTCACTGTAAATCATTAATCTACCTCACTGTAAATCAAAATAGCACGACGCGATCATGACTAAAACGTGAAAGCGACCGTGCCCTAAAACAAAAAGAACCAAAAAAAGAAGTAAAAGAAACAAAGAATAACCATAAAAATAAATAAATCAAGAACCTAATCAAACAAGCATACCAAGAACCAGAGATTTTCGTTTAAAAAAAATGAAATGATTCAAAGCACGAGCAAACACAAAAAACACAATAGTAAATAAATGAAGAACAACAATGATAAGAAACCCTACCTCGAACGCAACAGAACCTTGCTAACCTTCTGAACTGATCCGTAAGCAATAAACTTCTCCTCGTTTAATCGATTTGCTCAAATGAACTTCGTTTCTGCTCTTTTGTGATCCTTAATCTCTTAACGATGATAATAATGATTCATTTAATCCTTAATGAAGGTAAAAATGAGGATTTCTACCTACACGAGCAGCTATCATTAATGCATTGAATGCAGTTTAACGCGGAGTCAAAACTGAAAGAGAACCAACACTTCACAACAACGCGACTTCAGTCAAAAAGTCAACGATCCAGAAAAATGGTTGGGGAGGAACTGAAATGGAAACTGATTCGAAACTTTAAAGAAATTTCCAAACTTCATTTCTATTCCAGTTCCGGGTCTGCCAACCAAACACAAAAATTAAAACAAAAGACCAACATAATAAAACTAAACACAAAGACATAGACTAAAACAAAAAGTCGAAATAGCGGAGGCGGGGACAGAATCGATTATGATTTTGCAATTTTCGATAAGGACCAACTTAACACCCACTCCAGCTCTGAGTCCACTGAAGAAAAAACAAAAGACATAAACGAAAGACTGTTGGGATGGGAACCAAAACAAGTTTGAAAAGAACTTTCGGAACCCGATTCAGATCTGGTTCCGGTTCCGACAAACTAAATCAAAGAAAAACAAAGTATTGGAAAAACAAGTCTCCAAAACTTTGTTTCAAAAACAACTAAACATAAAAAACAAAGGGGGACCCATTTTGAGCAAGGCAAAAGATGGGGTGGTTGTGCAAGGCATAACAAATGGCGACTCGGCTGGGGAAATGGTTTACCCATTTTAAAGATACCCAAAGAAAATTTCAGTCACTCAAAAACTCTTTGACTTATAAACACTTTAACTTGAATAAGATCATATATTTTTAGGATAAGTTTGAGCTAAAATCTCAGATATATGTGCTCATGAGTTATTTCTTAATCTAAGTGTGTGCTTATATTGTGCATCATTCTTTGCAGATACTCTCTCTGTTTGTGAACAACTATATCTAAAATTTAGGCTACATAAGTTGAGTCCTTTAACTATCGTGTAGTAAAATCCTGGGTATTGCTCCAGTGCCAGACAGGCATCTATAGCCCTGACGAAGATACCTCTAGTTCTCACAAAGCATTGCTCTACTGCCAAACATGCGTCCATAGCACTGAGAGAGATACTTGATTACCCACTTGATATTGAGCTTTCCTTTTCCTTCTTTCTTTCTTTCTCTTTCTTTTTACTTCACTTGTGGAAATTCTTTTATGCATCTTTCTCAATACTCTAGACATAATGAATCTGAAACATGGGTTGAAAACTACTATGGATTTCATGATAGTCTTGGAATCAGATTTTTCACTTGAATCAAAGGTAGAGTCATTCTAAAACAGATAGGCATTTACTCATGCAGATGTTTCATCTAATTTGGTGACAAATTTTTTATCACAATTCATGAGATATTCACATTATATCTTCTATCCTTAATAACTTTTCCAACCCAAACTAGAATGATTATAAAACATAAGTTTCAGAATGAAATCCTTGTCAATGATGATAATGAAAATACCTAAACCAATTTCTCTCCCAGTACCAATAGTATACTTCAAATAACAACCCCAAGTCTTGAGATGAGCAAAATGAGGATCCCCAACGAAACAAGACAAAACCAAACAAACAAAACAAAAACAAGGAAAACAAAGAAAACAACAACAAACAACAACAAAAAATAAAACCTAAAAATGAAAAACCTAAACAAAAACCTAGTTACATATGATACAGTATAGTAAATATTCCTTTTAAAACATCAGACCTTTTATGCACCAAAATAGTACTTGAGAAACTGACCATTAATTGGTAATGGAACAGGCTCTCCTGTTAAGGTACTCAAATGAAAAGCATTATCGCCTAATATTTCGGCCACTTGATAAGGACCTAACTAAAGTCTATCAAAATTCTGGTGATCTCCCTTCTTTTCTCTAGCCTTATCCCATAATAACACAAGATCTAATATTCTGAAAGATTTTATCTTGGCTCTTTTGTCAAACCAACGTTTTACAACAGCCTGATGTTTAGAGAATTGTTGCAAAGCAACATCTCTTTGCTCTTCCATATTTAACAAATTAATTAGTCTAACCTCAATCCTCTCATCCTTGGTATAAAATTCTTACATGAACTTAAGAACAGGTATCTATAAATGAATGGGGAAGATTGGATCTTGGCCATAAACTAACTTAAAAGGTGAATTCCCTAGGGCTGATTTGATTTTGGTTCGATCTGCCCATAAGGAAAATCTCAACTGTGTATGCCAGTCCCTAGGATTACTTTCTAACAACTTCCTTATAACTTCCAACAAGTTCTTATTTGTAGACTCAACCACTCCATTCCCCCGAGGGTAATAATTGGAAGAATGTTTCAACACAATATTATGCTCATATGCCCATGAAATAAACTCAGCAGAAGAAAAAGCAGGGCCATTATCACATACCAGAGCAAATGGAACTCCAAACTTGGTTGTGATGTTCTCTGCTAGAAACTTGATGACCACCTCTGTGGTGCTATTCTTGCAAGGTTGTGCCTCTGTCCAATGTGTGCAGTAATCAGTCGCGGTCAAGATGAATTTATGACCTGTAGAAGAATTTGGATTAATTACACCTACAAAATCTAGTGCCCATTGAGCAAATGGCCTTACCTCATATACTAGTTGTAGGGGCATTGCAAAATTTCTTTCTCTAGATACAGAAGTTTGGCATACATGACAAGTCCTGCTGTGCTGATGCCCATCTCTAAACACATAAGGCCAATAGTAGCCTGATCTTAAAATTTGATGAGCCAAAGCATCAGCAGATCCATGTCCTATTCCATGCCTTCCATGAAATTCATTTATGGCATGCTTAGCTTCTTTCTGATCCAAACAACGTAGATAAATGCCTTGAAAATTATTCCTGTAGGTTGATCCTCCTTTGAGCATATAATGAGCACTCTTCATCCTCAATGCTCTCCTTTGAGTAGCATTCATTCCTTCTGGACATTTGTTATTGAGGAGGAAGAAAACTAAATTTGTATACCAGGGATCCTTAGTGAATGATTGAACCGTGTATTGTTGACAAGTAGTACTTTTGTCCACTTCTGCCATCGCCTTTGAAAAACCTTGGCCTCGAACAAGTTTCATTGGGTGAATCTCCAAGTCAAATTCTTGTAAAATGGCCATCCATTTTCCTCTTCGTTCCCCTAATTCACTTTGCATCAGAAGAGATTTCACAGTTGGATCTGGAACTATGGCCATAACCTGACTTCGGATTATATAATGCCTGAACTTCTTCACTGCTCGCACTAATGCAAAGGCTTTTTTTTCTATTGGTGAATACCTTACTTTTGCATTCTTAAATGGAGAGCTCATAAAAGCAATAGGTCTCTCCTTATTCTCTTCTCTTCTCTGTGTCAAAACTGCTGCACATGAATGTTCAGAAGCAAAAGAGTAAATGTAGAAGGGTTTTAGATAATCTAGGCTTGTCAAAGCAGGTGCCTTAGATATAGATTGTTTGATCTCCATAAAAGCAGACTTAGCCTCTTCACTCCATTCAATCTTTGCATCCTTCTTCACCATTTCATTGAGGGGTTTGACAATCTCTGCAAACCCTGTTATAAACTTCCTAACAAAATTTATCCTTCCAAAGAAAGATCTCATTTCCTTCTTGCTACCTGGTTTTGTCAATTTCAAGATGGCCTCTACTCGATCAGGATCTATGGATATTCCTTCCTCATAAATGATGTAACCCAAGAGCTTCCCTTCAGATACTCCAAATACACATTTCTTTGGGTTGAGAGAAACACCATAACTTATACATTTCTTTAACACCTTTTCCAAGTCAGCAGCATAATCTTCTCTATTTTTAGAGAAAATAGTCAAATCATCAACATAGATGATTATACATTTCCCTATCAGATCTTTAAAAGCTACATCCATCGCCCTTTGAAAAGTAGCACCAACATTGATGAGACCAAAAGGCATTCTTCTATAGGAAAATGTGCCCCATTTAGTAGTAAAAGTGGTCTTCATCTATCTTCATGACTAACAAGTACCTGATTGTATCCTGAATACGCATCCAACAAAGACATCATCTGAGATCCATTAACCTTTTGCAATACTTCGTCAAGGGAAGGTAATGGATAGTTGTCCTTCTTAGAGGCCTTGTTTAAATTCCTGAAATCCACACATAATCTAATTTCACCATTCTTCTTCCTTACAGGAACTAAATTAGCCACCCAGTTAGAGTGTCTAACTGGAAAAATTATTCTTGCAGCCAAAAGCTTCTGTACTTCTCTCTGGATCAGAGGCTCAATTAATGCATTAACCGAGCGTTGCTTTTGGCGAAACGACTTAGCTTCTGGTTTGAGAGGAATTGTATGTGTGATCACAGATGTATCAAAAGTTTTCAATTCATCATAACTCCAAGTGATAGCTTCAATGTTCTTCTCTAAAACCTTGATTATCTTGTCCTTAATTTCCTGAGGACAAGTCTTTCTTATAAGAACATTTCTTTTTGGGCCTGAGTGAGTCAAATTAACTGATTCATACTTACCTCCCTCACTCTTTGTAGGCGCCCTTTGATAAGCTTGTGGATCTGAATCAAATATTCTTTCTAATGCTATCATCCCTTTTGGGATGTTATTGCTCTTCAAATCCAATATCCCTTCTGGACTGTTATTTTTCTGATCCCAATCTCCCTGATCTCTATCAGATTCATCAATTATTTGTCCTTGAAATACATCAGAACTTTCCAAAAAGGCTAAAATATGTTGATCATCATTAAATACCTGAAAGTGTCTGACATTATCAGGAACAGCTGGGACTGAAATCAACTCCACTGAAAACCTCTTCAGATTTGAGTCTTGCATAGGCTCTAATGTACTAGCAGCAACAACAAGAGCATCTGCAATTGGATTTTCTTCCCTTGGAATGAGAGTAATCCCAAAGGCATCAAAATCTTCAATTAAATTCAAACTCTATTCTTATATGCAACCAATCTTTTGTTATGGCATGTGTATTGGCTACGTACCTGTTTCACAATCACCTCAGAATCTCCCATCACTGTAAGAGCAGTTACCTTCTTCGTATGAGAAAACATAAGACCACGAGAAAGTGCTTCATATTTTACTACATTTTTAGTGCACCCAAACTGCAATCTATAAGAAGCAAAGTAAGTCTTCCCTTTCGGGTTAGTTAGCTCAATGCCTGCTCCACTTCCTGCTTTAGATTTAGAACCATCAAATTTAAGAGTCCATAATTGATCTTTGGCTAGAAGTTCCTTCTTCTTAGGTATAACAAGGGATGAATGACTTGTGACATGTGGTGGCTTAGAATTTAGCTGTTTATTAGAATGTAACTCGGGATAGAGTTGAGTTGAGGATTTTTCTATGTTTTCAGCCTATCCAGGAATTACTTCCTAAACACCCTCTTAAGTCAAATTACAATCCAACTCACTTCTTATCAATTCCTTGGGTATGGGAAAATTATGTGGGGCAGGTGTATCAAATAGGAACTGGGACATCTGAACTTCCTTTTGAACTTCAGAACAAACAACTTGAATTTGTTCTTCTGGTGAAAAACCTTCCTGATGAGAAAGACTAGCCCGTGTAAGAATAGTTGCATCCTTAACTTGAAAGGAAAACTCATTGATGGGGGTTTGGGCTTGTTCTTCTTGACATATCTTTTGATGTTGATCTACATGGCTTAGAATATCTAGGCATGACTGACATGTTAACTTCAAATGATTATGATAGTGAATCCTACACCAATTAGGAAGTAATAAACTAAATAAGTCTGTTTCTCCTCCTAAAACCAACCAACCTATCTTGTTGTAGTTTTCTTATTAAAACCTGTTGGTTGATGTAAATCATTGGTTCATTATGATCTAAAGGTAATGTTTCATTAGGACTAACTACAGAAAAAGTGAGTACTTCCTCTTTTTTGTAAACACCTATCTCAGTCTCAAAGAATGCCACTTCATATAAAGCATCATATTATGTGATCATGTGTTTTAGCCTAGGTTCACTTTCAATTCTTATCTGTGTGGCAACTCCTTTCCATGGTAACCAAATGTGTGAGAAATTCAAGGACAGATACCCCCCTATGCTTTCATTAGCTCTCGACTTAGGAGCATACCTTAAGCTTATGGGATATCAACTACTTGGATATCTATATAGGTCTAGATCCTTGGGTCTGATCCAACCTGCACATGCATTTTCTTTAATTCACCTACAATATTGACTTCAGTTTTATCCAATTGAATCACCTTTTTATTGGTTGGAATAGGACTCAATCCTAATTTTTTACAAATTGAAAAGGGCATGACATTCCCTGACGCGCCAGAATCTAATAAACAGTTGTGCAGATTCTTTCCAAAGATTCTTAAACTTAACAGAAAAGGTGGGGTACTGGTCTTACCTTTATATATAGCTGCATTTGTCTCTTTTGTTGGAGTCACCTTACCTTTCCCTTTTACGTGATCTGCCTCTTCCAAAGCTTTTAATACTACCTCCCGTTGAGCTGGGCACCACTTCATGATGTCAAAGAAAGACAATCATGTCTTCTACCTCTGTAATTCTACAACAAAATAAAACTCTGAATCATTCCTAACTTGATACTTAGGAAAAGGAGGTGGATTACATGTATTCTAAGAATTAGAAGGTCCCTTTGGTGGGGGTGGATTGTTATCTGCATTTTGATTTGGTGGAACCATATTGTTCGGGGGTGCAAATGTAGTGAACGACCCCTTATTTTGATTCCTTAGAAAGTGACCACCCTTAGATTGGAAAGCTTGAGCATCATAAACATCACCCTCTGGCTCATTATCCCCTTGCATGGGAAATTGATACTTCTCTTCAATAGTCTCATAATTCATTACAGTACTAACTGGCCCATTATCTTGATTGGAATTTCCTGCTGGAGGATGGGAATTAGCCTGTGCAATTTTCACAATTTTCTCCATTTCTGGGCAATTAACCTCAGAATGTGCTGCAGTATCATGTAGCCTACACCAATTGGTCATAAAATTCAAATCAACAACATTAGCAGTATGTGGTCTTTCCTCACCTATTTGATAATTATGGGGAACTCCCCCGTTGTTAGGTCCAGTATTACACTGCCTACTATTGTTGTTGTTGTTGTTGTTGAACTTCTAGTTATATCCTCTATTTTGATTTTGGTAATTTTGATTTGAGGAATTTTGATTCTGGAAGTTCCTATTGGTGTTCTGATTTTGGTTCTGATTAGAGTAATTGCCCTGATAGTTATAACCTCCTTGATTGTTGTAATTCTGGTTGTGATTATGGGGAGGGTTTTTTCTGAGCTGTGCCATGTCATTTGACATCTGAGAGAGAGTCTTTTTAAGAGTGTCTAACTCAGATGTGAGTTGAACAGTTTGTTCATTTTGCACATTCTGCACTATGGCTGGGGAATGGACATGAGTTGGTCCTCTCGCTTATTTTTATTGTTGTTTTTGAGGTTGTTGGGAGGAATCTTGCATGCCATTTCCAAAAAAGGGCATGGTAGGTGGAGCTTGTAATTCAGATGTAGGTCCATATTGGGAATAAGACATCCCCGGGACAGTGTTATACAAAGGTGGGTTAGGCATCTGATAGTTCATGGGAGGAAGAGTTGCTCCTAAACCTCCAGATTGCAGACTTATCTGCTGTTGCAATTTGATAGCCAGATGATAAATTTTAGACAGAGAGTCAATCTCATCAGGTTGGTAAGTTCTTTGCAAGAACATGCCAATCAAAGGATCAACAACTCTCAAATACGCTTGTATGGCCATACCCTCTGGGACTAAGTAAGGCTCTTGTAGCCTACGATACATCCTTTGGAACCTAGTGTTGAACAAGGGAAATGGTTCATGATGTTCCTTTCTTATGGTGGAAAAGTGGTGATATAATATTGCAGTGTCCACATAAACCCTGAATTGATTAATAAAAGCATTTTCTAAATCTGTCCAACCCAGAAAAGATCCTTGGGGCAGATTTAAATACCAATTATATGCCATATCTCCTAAACAGTAGGGAAATAGTCTACACACCACATCTTGATGAGCAACTTGAGCTCATGTGCAAGCATCTTTGTATGCCTGTATATGCTCCTCAACACTTCTTGATTCGCCATGCATGTACTTAAGACAGAACCTCTCTGGGTTCTTTGGTAAATCATGGAATCCCCTAAGAATAGTTCCTAACGGGGAGGGATTATTCACAAAGTAAGCCATCAGTGGGATTGGTTGGGCAGGTGGTGGTGATGTAGGCTGAATTGGTGGTGTGGGTGGATTTGGTGGAAATCTAGGTGGAGTAAGCGGTGGTGGTAACGTAGGTATCTCTACTCTACGAGCATGGGGTCTAGATCTAACCGGGGTTTGAAGTTCTTCAAATGGTTCAGGATTAGCAGAGCATCTGAGAATTCTCTTGTATCTCTCTGGTGAGAAATATCTTCTGTGAGCCAGCTTGTTCTTTCAGGCCCTCCTTCTAGCACCAATTCCTTTTGATGGTGAAAATAACACAAACAATGTTAAAATAGAATATTTCTACTCTATTTCTCCTGAAAAAGAAAGACAACATATAGTAGCCTAACTCCCAAGGTCCTAGTAGTTGGTTCTCAACTATCTAGTGTCACTCAATCGGTTCATGCAACTGTAATATTCAAAGGGGCCTATGCTGGTAACAAAAGATTCAAGCGATGACTCATTTTACCCAAATTTTTTAGTATATCAATGGGGTTTCAAACAAAATAAAAAGATAGGTCGAAGGGTAAACCAGTAAAAATGAACAAAACTTATCTAGCATCTGGACATATATCTTCAATAATGAATGTTTTTCTAATCATATCAAGAAAACCATAAGATGACACAATCTATAGAATAATCTATACCATTGCATACATTTTAGGTGCTTAATTAACTTCATAATTACACATCACAAATACTCCAAGGATTTCAAAACAACACACATTCATTCATCATCAAGATCATAGATCAACAGACTTCAATAAATTTAATTCAATGAAAATCTAACAAGATAATCCTTAAATCTGGTTTCTTCTAATGACTTTCATCACATAAGAAACTATCAGGCTTCAACACAATCACTAGCATTTAGATAGATTATAACTTATCAGCCTTATCAAATAAAACAACCCAATTCTAACTCCATATTGCGTAAACTTATAATTCTATTAACTGTAAAAAGATCTAGTACAATATATCTCTGTAAATCACTACAAAATTCTATCTCCTAATCTTAGGTAAGCCAGTCCTATTCTCAATTAGTTGACCCTTACAATATGATACCCCCAGGGTATTTATAGATTATATCAAGTTTGAACTCCACTCCTATTTTAAGTCACCCACCCTTTTAGGAACAAAAAAAACTTTCCTGGAAACTCAGATCAATTTGATCTTGAGTTCTTACATTAGACATTCAGTTTAACTAGAGGATAGAAGATAAGAGAGAAAAAAACGTTTATGTGCTCCAAAAACTATCAGTGTTGCATGCAACATGCAAAGAAGAAAAAGTCATGCATGCAAAGTTGGATCTGCAATGAACTCATTGTAGCTGGTGAAGACTTGTTGTAATGCATCTATTTTTGTCCCATCAACCCAGCTATCTTCAAATTTGATTCGATCCAATTCTGCTGCAGCAAACTCCCTCATACCTTTTATCTTTATCATCTCTCTTCTAGAAGCTTTTATTTCTTCCTTGACATCCATTAGTCGATCTACTATCAAATCTTCTCCATCATCCTCTTTCTGCATGAGTCCTTTTAACCTTTCATCCCACTTCTCTTTTATTTGACTCAAAGGCATGCCATCTTTTTTTAACACA
Organism: Sequoiadendron giganteum; assembly: GCA_007115665.2. Taxonomy (NCBI): domain Eukaryota; kingdom Viridiplantae; phylum Streptophyta; class Pinopsida; order Cupressales; family Cupressaceae; genus Sequoiadendron; species Sequoiadendron giganteum. The sequence goes on from CM021100.1 coordinate 955,436,164, forward strand.
TTCACAGCTACAATGATAGCAATGACTGCTTCTAGCTCTTCCAATTGCTCAGTCAAATTATTAACAGCCTCTTGAATTTCATCCTTATGTTTACACAAAAATTCAATTCTAAACTGGAGTATACGAGAAGTTTTCTCCACAAAATCCTTATTGTCCTCCTCAAGTATTGATTGTTCCAAAAGAGTTGTCAAAGGCAATGCATTAACCTTTTCTAATTTATGGCTATATTCTTTATACTCTTCTTCTTGTTTCTCTGATGCCTCAATGTATTAATGCATCTCTTTTATTAACCCTTTTGTCTCCTTAACCCTTCTGTGTCCTTGTGGGCTTCAAAACCTTCAACCAAAACCTCACCTACCTCCTTATTCAACTTGTCTACCCATCTGTCTACCATCTCCGCTTTACCTCTTACCTGCACCAAATCATCTACCTCCATTTTACTTAATAAAATAGGAGTCTCAATGGCCATTACCTCTTGTGGTCTTGGAGAGGAGACACTTTTTAAGAATGAATGTAGTTGATCCAATTGAGCCTTAAGCTCATCCTTCTTTTGTTTATCATTGATCATTCTTGACTTGGTTGTTGAAGCCACCACATCAATCAAGTTCATTTGTTGATTCCTAGTGGGCCTTCCCAAGTTGACAGTACTCAACTGATAATCTATTAGTTGCATGTCCCTTACCTCTTTTCTGTCATTAGCATGGCACATTCAGCAACAATCTCTCCTTTATCTATGAGTCGGGTAGAATGTAGAATCTTGGCCTTCTTTTCAGGCCTCTCCTGCTCAATTCCTTTCATCATATCCTCCCAATTGAGAGGTTGTAAAGGTGTTACTGCCCTCTTCTGTAGATCCAGTTTTAGCCATGTAGGAGCACTTGGAGAAATAGTCATCATAGAGGAAGAGGAAGCAATAACTGTAGAAGGTGGCTGCATATTTACCTGGGGTTGAGAGTCAACCCTTGATTTCTCTTGTTGTTCTTGCACTGTATGCATCTACACAATCCTTTTAGCCTCTTCCCTATCTTTTTGTCCTTGCCTTTTCTTTTCTTCCTCTTCCTTCTTAAAACTCTCTTCCTCCAACCGATCTCTCTCCACTTTTTCTTTTTCCAACCTTTCCTTCTCTAAATTTTCCTTTTCTAGAGCTACTTTTTCTTGTTTCTCTTTTTCTAAAGCCTCTAGCCTTTCCTTTTCTAATCTTTCCACTTCCAAAGCCTTAAGTTTTTCTACCTTTGCTTCTTCTTCTTGCTGCTTCCTAACCAGCTCTACAGTATCTTTCTCCTTTTGCAATTGTGCTGCTTCTTCTTCCTTTTGGCGAGCTTCTTCTGCAAGTTTCAACTTAGCAATCAAGATTTCTTTCTCCCTTCGGTTTCTTGCTTTCTCCTCCTCAAGATCATGGATCTTTTGTATCAACTCTAACTTATCATTCTCTCCATTTATCTTGAGTTCTTGTTCCTTTTGTACCTGTTGTTTTTCTATCTCATCTGCTGCTGCCTTAGTTTCAATTTGCTTAGCCTTTAATTGTTGTTGTTGTAGTATAGCATCTGCTTGTACCTTGGTATCAATTTCCTTTTGTTTCTCTGCTACAACCCTTGCATCAGAATCTCTTTTCCCATCTTCAAACAACTTCCATTGATCTTCTTGTGTCAAAGTCTGCTCAATATCCTCCTCTAGAGGCATGTTTTCTTGCATATCTTTGTCTAACTCGAGTTCGTCTGAATCTGTCCCAACCTCCAAAATTTCTTTCTCCATTTCTTTTCCCTTGGTAGTTTCAACCATGCTATGAAGAGCTCCTTCTTGAATTTCTTTACTCTTATTCATTGTAATTGGGACTTGTGCAGATGATTCACCTAATGTAGGTATCGAAACAACAGATCCTACTGGAATATCCTCTTCTTCAATTTCCTCTTCATCCCCTGCTGCTTCAAGTTCTATTTCATCAATATCTGGGGGAAAGAACTCAAAGGGCTCTTTAGGAGGTGTCTTCCTTTTGATCCTTTTGTATCCCTTACCCTTTTTAGGGTCTGGTTCTTGAGGAGTCTGGGGTCTTAGCGCTAACCATTGCACACTCCTATCCAACACTATCCTTCCGATTCGCTTAGTATCAATGGTTTCTTCAGCATCCCAGTCAATTGGATCCAGGTTCTTGGTGCCAATATTCAAAGCTTCATAGGATGGATCCAATACAATTCCATCATCCACCAATGTGTCAGGAATATTTTCTTTAACACCAAGCTCTGACATGAGTGAGATAGATAATATTTCATAATTCTTCTTTCTTAGATCATACTCATCCTACCGATCACTCCAAAAGTCTTCTAGCAAATTGAAATGTCTGGTAAACACTGAAGGCAACAAAGCATACATCTTACCTTTGGGATCGAAATACTTACGAGCTGTGTATAAACCCAATTTCAACTGTATTAATTCATTACAAACTACCTTTTCTCCTACCAAGTGCTAACAACTATACTCACCCAAATTCATGGGAAACTTATGACATCCGGTTTTATGTTTGATCCCAATCCGAGCATTAACTCCAAGAGCTTGATATACAAAATCCATTAGCACTATCTTGTTATTGCAGCACCTTGGAAGCAAATGTGGATGGCCTTCAAAACCAGCCAACCTGAAGTATGTAAATTTGGGGTATTGAATGTACCAACATCCCCATTCAACAATGAATGCCATGGCTTCTTGACTCAATCGGTATCCTGCATCTCCATTCAATTGGTTGATGATCACATATAAAAATGCATCATTGACTCTTCTGAAATGAGTTTCAACAACTTGAAGAGACAACTGATCATAGTGCTCCCATACCTTCTTCTGTGCATCTAAGGCTCCCATTATGCCCACTCTGTTTAAACCTGGGAAAATACCCAATCTTGTTGCTGCATACACAACATAAGAAGTCATAAAGAAACACTTAGTGTTTTTGATGTTAGTCAGCTGATCATGGATAGCATTAGACACGATCATTGGCCAATCAAACTGATGGTCGCCATGTAAGATTATTTGGATGAACGGAAACATCCATTCCTTTAAGTGGAACATATCCCTCTTCCTAAGCACTCTTGATAGCATCATGATTAAATCAGACACCTCCTTATAAAAATCTGCCCTCTTAGGTTGGTGTGTAAGATTGGATAGAGATTTCTTTTCTGTCTTCAACCACTTTTTGTTCAAATGAGACCTATTTGAGTCCTTATACTTACTATATTTCTCCAAGGCCTCTACCTCATCCAACTGCACCAAGCTCTTAGGATCCGGGACATTAAATCTACTTTGAAATATCTGAGGAGTAAGATCAATGATCACCCTATTTTGTGAATCCATGCATAGTCTTGTAGCAGGATTGTAGGCACTAGTTGCTATTAAGATCAACTCCGGGAACTAGACTAATAAAGGGAACACAGTAGTATGTGCCAAGCCGGAATCAACAATCCTTTGCATCCTTCCTATTAGATTTTCTTGTTCTGCAAAGGTTTTTGCATGTAACTCCTCAAAGTTGTACTGAGTATCAGTGATTTCTGACCAATTTGATTCCACCTTGCTCACCTTCACAACTGGACTCCTATAATTATACCTCAAGGTATAAGGCCATTGTTCTGGCTTTAACTTCTTTGGTTTTGGTGCTGCCTTTGATCTTCCTATAGGCTAGTTCCTTCGAGAAGCTTCCCCTTATGTTCTTGACATCTTTCAACTTTCTTGCAAGAAAAAACTCTTATTAGATCTTTAGATATCATCATAAAAAAACATGCCTTTCATATATGCACCGGAGGTGGAACCAGGTAGAAACACAACTGTCGGGCTCGGAGCAAAACCCGATATAGATATATCACTAACAATGAACGGGCTCGGAGTCGGAATCGGGAAAGTGATCAGAATGGAAAACGGATTTGATTTCCTTTAGATTTTTATATTTTCATATTCTATTTCCGTTCTGCCTTCGCTTCCAAATAGGTTGTCGTTATTTCAACCGAAGACTTCTTTATTATACGCAGAGTCGGTGATGGGATGGAAATGGAATCAATAACTTTTACAAAATAGAATTTTCAATTTCAAAATCGATTCAGATCCCGTCCCCTCCTAGGTTGACCATGATGTCATCAAAGATTTTAATTAATTTAACACACAACTCCATGACTAAAACCAAGGTTGTATTAAATGAAAAGAGGCTTTAAAAACACTATACTCATATGACAATGGGGAACGACTGAATTTTAGGGCATCATATTTTAACCATTTAAATGTGATCACTAAACACACGAAACCCTAATCTAACAAAACACGATAAAACTAGGGCACGGAGTTTAAACCTTTCCATTTTACCCAATTGAATACGCGACAAAAACCTAAGTAAAAATGATGAATCTAACCCTAACTCACTATAAATCAAAATAGCACAACGCGATCACGACTCAAATGTGAAAGCGACCATGCCCTAAAACAAAAGTAAAAGAAATAAAGAATAACCAGAAAAACAAATAAAGCAAGAACCTAATCAAACAAGCATACCAAGAACTAGAGATTTTTGTTTAAAAAAAATGAAATGATTCAAAGCACGGGCAAATACAAAAATCGCAACACTAAATAAACAAAGAACAATAATGATTAGAAACCCTGCTAACCTTTTGAACTGATCCGTAAGCAATAAACTTCTCCTCGTTCAATCAATTTGCTCAAATGAACACCGCCGCTGCTCTTTCGTGCTCCTTAATCTCTTAACGATGATAATAATGATTCGTTTAATCCTTAATGAAGGTAAAAATGAGGATTTCTACCTACACGAGCAACTTTCATTAATGCATTGAATGCAGCTTAACGCGGAGTCAAAACTGAAAGAGAACCAACACTTCACAATAGTACGACTTAACTCAAAAAGTCAACAATCCAGAAAAATGGCGGGGGCGGAACTGAAATGGAAACTGATTCGAAACTTTAAAGAAATTTCCAAACTTCATTCCTATTTCGGTTCTGGATCCGCCAACCAAACACAAAAAGTAAAACAAAAGACCGACATAATTAAACTAAACACAAAGACATAGACTAAAACAAAAAGTTGAAATAGCGGAGGCGAGGACGAAATCGATTATGATTTTGCAATTTTCGATAAGGACCAACTTAACACCCACTCCGGCTTCGGGTCCACTGAAGACAAAACAAAAGACATAAACGGAAGACTGTCGAGATGGGAACCAAAACAAGTTTGAAAAGAACTTTCAGAACCTGATTCAGATCCGGTTCCGGTTCTGACAGACTAAATCAAAGAAAAACAAAGTATTGGCAAAACAAGACTCTGAAACTTTGTTTCAAAAACAACTAAACATAAAAAACAAAGGGGGACCCATTTTGACCAAGGAAAAAGATGGGGTGGTTATGCAAGGCATAATAGGTAGAGGGTAGAGGGTTTAGGGTTTAGGGTTTAAGGGTTTACGATTTAGGGTTTACAGTTTAGGATTTAATGGTAGAGGGTTTAAGGGTTTAGGGTAGATAGTAGAGGGTTTAAGGGTTAAGGGTAGAGGGTAGATGATTTAGGGTTTACAATTTACAGTTTAAGGGTTGAGGTTTGAGGGTAGAGGGTAGAGGGTAGAGGGTTGAGAGTAGAGGGTAGAGGGTAGAGGGTTTAAGGGTTGAGAGATTAAGGGTTGAGGAGAGATGGATTAGGGTAGAGAGTTTAGTTGGGTTTAATAGGGTTTAAGGGTAGAGGGTAGATAGTTTAAGGGTTTAGGGTTCATGGTTTAAGGGCTTAGGGTTTAGGGTTTAGGGTTTAGAATTTAAGGGTAGAGGGTTTAAGGGTTTAAGGGTTTAGGATTTAAGAGTATAGGATTTAAGGGTAGAGGGTTTAGGGGTTTAGGGTTTAAGGGTTGAGGGTTGAGGGTTGAGGGTTTTAGGGTTTAAGAGTTGAGGGTTGAGGATATAGGGTAGAGGGTTTAACATTTAGGGTTTAGAGATTAAGGGTTAAGGTTATAGGATTTAGGGTTTAAGGATTACAGTTTACAATTTAAGAGTAGAGGGTATAGGGTTGAGAGAGAGACGGGGGGTTGAGGGTAGAGGGTAGAGGGTAGAGGGTAGAGGGTAGAGGATTTGAGGGTTTAGGGTTTAGGGTTTGAGGGTTTACGGTTTATGGTTTAAGGGTAGAGGGTTTAAGGGTTTAGGGTAGATGGTATAGGGTTTAAGTGTTAAGGGTATAGGGTAGAGGGTTTATGGTTTATGGTTTATGGTTTAAGGATTGAGGTTTGAGGGTAGAGAGTAGAGGGTTGAGGGTACATGGTACAAGGTTTAGAGTTTAAGCGTTGAGGGATTAAGAGTTGAGGGTAGATGGATTAGGGTAGGGAGTTTAGTTGGGTTTAAAAGGGTTTAAGGGTTGAGGGTAGAGAGTATTGGGTTTAAGAGCAGAGGGTAGACAATTTAAGGGTTTAGGGTTTAAGGGTTTAGGGTTTAAGGGTTTGGGGTTTAAGGATTGAGGGTAGATGGTAGAGGGTTAAAGGTATAGGGTTTAGGGTTTAGGGTTTAGGGTTTAGGGTTTAAGGTTTGAGGTTTGAGGTTTGAGGTTTGAGGTTTGAGGTTTGAGGTTTGAGGTTTGAGGGTAGAGGGTAGAGGGTAGAGGGTTTAGGGTTTAAGGATTGAGGAATTAAGGGTTGAGGGTAGATGGATTAGGGTAGAGAGTTTAGTTGGGCTCAAAAGGGTTTAAGGATTGAGGGTAGAGGTTATTGGGTTTAAGGATAAAGGGTAGATAGTTTAAGGTTTTAGGGTTTAGGTTTTAGGGTTTACAATTTAAGGGTTTAAGGTTTAAGGGTTTAGGGTTTAAGGATTTAAAGTTTAAGGGTAGAGGGTTTAATGGTTTAGGGTTTAAGGGTTAAGGGTTGAGGGTTGAGGGTTGAGGGTTTTAGGATGTCCCAGAAAGTGTAACGCATTATTGTGGCAATACCCACTTCCTTCAATGAAAGGATGGAAAATAGTAAGAGGGAAGACTGAGCCTTGAAGCCAAAAAAGATAAGACTTTGGTAATTCCTAAAGGATCTTCATTGAGCTTCAGAGGTTGGAAAAAAGGATTACACATTATGGGGAGAAAGAAATAAGGGTTAAAGGGTAAGGCCGATGGTCAAAACCTGAAATACTTGGAAGGAAAGAAAAGGAGTAGGAGTGATGGGCAAGGCATACAAGTAGGAAGGGAAGAAAAAACCGAAAATATTGAATCTTAGGACCTAGCCAATTTTAGGACCCTTCAAGGAGAATTCATGCAAGATGGCCTATGTAGGATCTCTCAGATTGGTTATCAATGATGGGTCATCAAAAGGTGGCATGAAATGTCAACATTTATGGTAATTTTTGTGGGATGATTCCCTTCTCATCATGGAATCTAGAGGCCTTATTGGTCTATTTGGCACTGATTCATGAAGGTAAAACTTTAACAGCTGGGCCTCCTCAGAGAAAAATGAAACATGTACAGGTTGTACTTGGAGAAAAGAAAGGAAACTAGGAACATACATTCCATTAAGGAGAATGTAGGGTGCACAAAGGAACTTAATGGAAAGAAAGATATTAACAATATATACATTAAAATAACAAAAAGAAAAAAATGGAAATTTTCCTCTATCAAAGATGAACTTCTGTCAGACCATAGTTGCAAACCTCACCCAGCTACAACCACCAAAAACCACAAACAATATGCATGGAATTACACAAGATGCCTATAAGGTGAAGGATCACTTCGCTGTAAACTTGTCCATTACAGGGGACCCATTGACGACACATTCAATATAATTCATATGGATGTATATTATTCATATAATTTCATCTTTTGTTTCATAATTTTGCATTTGATTTCAAAAAATGGTCAGTTTACTTTGTTTTTCACTTTATTTATAATCCATACATTTCTAATATTTATATGCAGTCATTTCCCAACACAAGCTATGAGTAGGATGTGAGGTTTGATGGAGATGCATCCAACATTGGAGTTCATGTTTCTTTAAATGTTCAATTACTTTTACACAATTGTTTTTCTATTTTTTAATATTTTTTGTAATATTGTAATGTAGGTGTTTGTAAGAGTAGAAATTTGATTTGAGATGTGTGTTACATAGTGAGGATATTAAGGGAACATATTAGTTGTGTATCTATGATAGATTGATAGCAATATGCATTGATGTATTTGTATAGGAGCACATCAATAAAATTATATGGCATTATTAGTTGTATTGATAATTATGATGGTTAAAAAATGATATGAGATGTATTTGTACACGAGGACATGAAAAATATGATATACAAGAATTATTGGTTATATCGATGGTTGAATGTATGCCGTGTTATGATGATTATAAATTTCATGTGTATGTTGAAAAATGTCACATGTTTGTGTAATCATGATCAAGTGTGTTGAAAGCATAACCCATTATTGTGGCAATACCCACTTCAACAAAAATATTTTCTAAAAGTATGTGATTTCAGAAAAAAAATAGGATGGCCCAGAAAGTGTAACCCATTATTGTGGTAATATCCACTTCCTTTGCTGAAAGGATCATGGAAAACAATGAGAGGGAAGATCGAGCCTTGAAGCCCAAAAAGATAAGACTTAGGTAATTCATAAAGGATCTTGATCCGACTTCAGAGGTTGGATGAAAGGATTACGCCTTATGGGGAGAAAGAAATAAGGGTTAAAGGGTAAGGTCGATGGTCAAAACTTGAAATGCTTGGAAGGAAAGGAAATGTAGAAAGGTGAAGAAGAAAAGGAGTAGGAGTGATGTGCAAGGCATAAAAGTAGGAAGGGAAGAAAAAACCTAAAATATTGAAACTTAGGACCTAGCCAATTTTAGGACCCTTCAAGGAGAATTCATGCAAGATGGCCCATATAGGATCTCTCAGATCGGTTATCAATGATGGGTCATCAAAAGGTGGCATGAAATATCAAAATTTATGGTAATTTTTGTGGGATGATTTCCTTCTAATCATGGAATCTAGAGGACTTATCGGTCCATTGGGCACTGATTCATGAAGGAAAAACTTCAACAACTGGGCCTCCTCAAAGAAAAATGAAACATGTGTAGGTTGTACTTGGGGAAAATAATTGAAACTAGGAACATACATTCCCTTAAGGAGAATGTAGGGTTTGCAAAGGAACTTCATGGAAAGAAAGATATTAATAATATATCATTAAACTAATAGGAAGAAAAAAATGGAAATTTTCCTCTATAAAAGATGAACCTTATGCCAAACCATAGTTGCAAACCTCACCCAATTGCAACCACCAAAAACCACTACCTCTATGCATGGAACTACACAAGATGCCCGCAAGGTGAAGGATCACTTCGCTGTAAACTTTTCCATTACAGGGGAACCATATGATGCAAGTTTCAGATTCATCTGACACTTGTGCCTTAGGTGAACATACAACAACAGGGGTGAAACTTTCTGATGATGGGGCAACATCCAAGAGTAAACCTTCTACAAAGGGAAGATAATTCACCTCACAAAAGGATAGGATAATACTATCACCACTGACCTCCTAATTGCATGAACTAAAAAAAAAAGAGAAAGCTTTCATCTCACATGATGATGAAAAATATGTCAAACCTGTATATTGATCTGCACAAAGAGTCTCTTCTTCATGCATCTCAAATGAAAATATTTGAAGCTCAAGAATACACTTCATCAAAACAAACCTTAGATTTGTGAGACACTTCATGTGAAGAACTAAATTCTTCAAATTATCTCTCTATTTTGATTTCTTCTTGGTAACTGGTTGCAAGAGAAATAGACTCTTGGCATGTAAAGGTTTTCACATCCTTTGTTGTTCCTTCACTCGTATGCCACTACAAACGAAGCTCCTCTTCTAGGGATGAAGGTTTGACATCCAATCTTGAACAAAAAGCTTCTAAGTCATCTCAGAAGAGGTCCTCCATCTTACAACTGCAAACCTCAATAGATAGGGAAATTTACTTCACTATGTCAGAGGGTAAACATTTATGTTGTTTTTTCTACAAAACCATGGATTTGTCTTCATCCATCAAGCTAGGACCAAGCTTCTCAAAGGATTATGCTAATGTAGGTATATGTGATATATCCTCCTCATTTTCAACAAAATAAGGGAGGAAATCAAATATGAGGACTAATTCCCCTACTATATCAATTTCCTTTACTTGTTTAATGTCTTGTTGTTGCAACTGATTATCTTCAACTATTTCTTGTAGAAAACCAAGACATTCATTATCTAGAGCACATGAAGGCTCTTTAGGAACAACCTCTTCACTCCTAACTTGGAACTACTCTCTCCTTTATTCTTATGACTAGCAAGCCTACCAAACCACAAGTCCACCCTTGAAAAGTGAAATTGTATGAGGGTAAGAAAAATGATCAAAAGACACTAAAAATATTGTTGAAGCTTTGGAAGGGGTTGCTCGATAGGAGTAAAAATTTTAGCCTCCTCAATGATTGGTTCTTGTGAGGAATGGAGGCTCTCAAAATTTGGGATATCTAACATAGGAGATCTACTTGATGGCACAAGAGGTTCAATATGAGTTTCAAGAGGCTGATTAGGGGTCTTGAAACTAAATTATTTTTGCTTGTGTACGTCCTCCTTAGCAGGTTGTTGTGGGAGTGGTGGAGGTATTTTCTTGAAACTAGGCACACAAGGGGCTATGTGAGTCTTGGGAATTTGTGCTAGAGCAAGGGCAAGACTGATTTTCTCTTGCCTAGGGGAAAATTTCTTTGATGTATACTCCTCTTATTTCCTTCTTTGTGCCTCCAAATTTTGCTCATACCTCCACTGAGCTTCTATATTTTGTTGTTGAGGATAGTGAGCTTGATGGGAAAGATCATCTTGTTGTGGGAAATAATATCCATTCCCATGATAGGCTTGATTATCCCACTCCTCATATTTCTAGAAATCAGACTCTTTTTGCTCCTTAAACTCAACCATCTGCCTATCGAGATCCCTCAACATAGATGTGAGTTCACTCACATTTTGGGGCTAAAAGGAAGAAAAAAGAGCCTCTTGAGGTTGTTGATAAGATATGAAGCTTGAGCAAGGGGAGATGGGTGGTAGGAATTTTTGTTGGAACACAACTCTCTATTGAGAGGGGGGCTGAATCAGTAGATCATAGAAAATTCAGCTATTAATACATTATGTAGATAGGTTAACCAAACAAAGAAATGAGAGCACACACACATAATTGCAGATCACACAAGATATACATGGAAAACCCAATATGGGAAAAATCATGGTGATAGTTGTTAGGATCTACTATCCTATTTCAACCTCACAATCAAGTCTTCTAATTAAAAATTTTAAGGGCACTAGCCTAAGGAGACACCAATCCTCTAGTTTTAGGAGCACCCACTCCAAGGACACACCAACTCCCTACACTAAGCACCTACTCAATTATCTGATGGCACCCACCAATCAGATTTATAATCAAGATATTACAATTTTTTCTATTGAAAACAATTCAATGTTGCAAACCTATTTGCAACTGCTCAAATCTTTGTTGTCCCTGCAATACAATTCTCTTCCTTGCACCTCTCTCTATTCTGCACCTTGAATGTTATTCCTAAAAAGGATCTCTAATTTTTGTTTAGTTTCTACTCATTCACTGCTTGTGGGTTCTCTATCAACTTCCACTTTCTCACACACACCTCTCTACACATTTCCCTTTTTATATTAGTGCAGTCTCTGTCCACCTCAAGAGCTCACACATACATTCTATGCACCTTTTTCTTTTAGTGTATTCTCTATCCGCCTGAAGAGATCACTCTACCTGGAATATTCATACACATTTTTTCAAAATTTAGATTGTCTATCCTCTCATGACTTAGTCGGCAAGACATTAATTCCTCAAGCCACACACCACCTATTATCATTCATTGAATTTTCTAAACATTGCAACCTGCAAAACCCTAAACCTAATATTCCTTTAACACCATATACTTGTATTATCAATATGTTTTTGATCTTGATCACTTTTATAGTCTGTGTCATTGCTCTACAAATCAAATCACCAATCAAATTGGCACTAGAGAAGTTGGACGAATTAATTTTGTTCATAGTTTTGATTTATAGTTGAAACCCTTATTCACACTGTCATAGCCATTTGAGATCTTCATATTTAAATTTTGGTTGCTGATTTGTAGTCTTCATGCCACAATCCATCGATCCTCATTTAATCTTTCATCTTTAAAATTTAGATGTGTAATTAAACTCCTTTTAAGTGACACCATTTTATCTCCATCACATATTGCAACTATGTCAGAGACATCAACCTTCATTTTCACAATGTGAAGAGGTAATGTGATCACCATCCAATCACTAACACTTGATCTATACCGTTGAACACACATCACATCTCACATGGTATTGTTTTATTCACAACAACAATGTGAATAAACATAGTGATACAATCAAATGTCACCACCTATCCCTTGGGACACATTTCCTTAGCCCGCATTCCTGTAAGGCTAACCAAGGACCCACTAAATCTTCAACGGGATAACAAGATGTTGACATCTATCTTGGCTGATTTCATACTCCATCTTTCACATATCACATATCATTGATTGCACACTACCTGTTTCCTTCACAAAAACGATGTGAAGAAATGAAGAGATAGTCATTCGATCATCTATGCACCAATCTGCACCATTGATTACCTCCATCACATATCACAAATTGAACATGGTCATGGTGAACACAAACCTTGATGTGAAGGGTGGTTATGATGCACACATGAAATCTGCCAACCAATAGCACAATGCAAAGGGGTCGGTCATCTTGATGACACCAATGGCTTAAGTGATGACTTAAATGACCTGGTACCATCTATATCCAGTCAACAAGAAAAATAGAAACCCTATTCATTTCCATGACTACAACACTTGAGGTTTATGTACAAAACCCTACTATGACCAAAAATCATAAATAAATCATTTTTTAGCACATTCCACATCCTCTCCAGATCTAAAATTCACAACTCTGAGAAGCTCTCAAAAAACCCACACTAAATGTGCAGCCTATTTTATCATGTGACTTCTGGAAGTAACCTCTACAACATCATGACAAAATTCCATGGCAACTTTGTATCTTTTTGAGCAACATTGCAACATTTGTAGAACATGCTCTTCTCTCCATCATGCTTAACCAACACTTCCAAAATATGATCCTCTAAGCACAATGACATCTAGGTATCCACTAATCTTCCTTCTTACATCAATGAAACCTTTTGAAATCAATGACAATATTATGCCAACAATCTCCCCCTTTTTCATTGATGGCAAAACTAAATGCTCAAAATGCACCAATTCATGCTTTGTACCTACTGAACTAGCAATGTACCAATCAACAATGGTTTGATACCAATTGGAACCAATCTATACCAATTGAATTGCTTTGTACCAATTATAATAAAACTTATCATGAGTGCACATACAAAACAACTCCTCCTTAGACATATCTTTCATCAAAGCATTTGCTTGAATTTCTCCCCCTTGCTCAATTGTATGAGAAGTTTCTTTCCTTTCTCCCCCTTTGACATCAATCGAAAAGGGACACTTCAAAAAATCTTGCATTACTTAAAAAATCTCCCTCTTTAATATTCACCCCCTTTGACAAGCACCATAAAGAGAAAGAATGTGTTCATAAATCGACAACCATCACGTCATTAGAAATTTGTAAAACCAATTTTATCTAACTTGATCTCTCCTTCTATTTTTCTAGGGATGAATAAAATATCTATGAATCTCCCCTTGGACCCATGCTCTATCACTAAAATTTAGTGATATCATATTACTCCCAATTTTTTCCTCAAATATTCAAATTGTTCCTTGAGAAGAGGCTTTGTAAATATGTCAACAATTTTTTCTTTGGTAGGCACATATTCTATGTTGACTTCCTTATTTGTAGCCTTTTCTCTTATGAAGTGATGATTAATATGTTCTTTGTCCCAGAATGCATCACTATATTCTTTGAGATATTAATTGCACTTGAGTTATCACAAAGAATAGAGATAGGTTCTTTCCACTCAACCTTGATGTCTTTGGTTATCCGCTTCATCCAAAAAGCTTGAGTACAACATGTTGTAGTTGCTACATACTCTGCTTCTGTTGTAGAAAGAGTGACAAATTCTTGTTTTTTTCTCATCCAGGAAACAAGTCTCCCAAGAAAAATGCACCACCACTAGTGCTTCTTCTATCATTTGCACTTCCTACCCAATCAACATCTGTATATGTAGTTAGAGTGAAATATTTTCTCCTAAGATACCACAGTCCATAGTCAACAGTACTTTTTATGTATCTAAAAATTATTTTTATTGTGTTGCCATAAGACTCTCTGGGAGCAGCTTGAAATCTTGCAACCATGCACACTGCTTGCATAATAGCTAGCCTAGATGAAGTTAACTACAAGCTTCCAATCATTGACCTATATATTGTTTGATTTGCATTAGGAGACTCATCTGATTTACTCAATTTACATCTAATTACCATTGGAGTACTAACTGGTCATGTATCTTCCATCCAAACATTTTAAGCATTTCCTTAGCCTATCTGGTTTGAGGTATAAATATCCCATGATCAGTTTGTGCAATCTATAAACCAAGGAAAAATGGAAGTTCTCCTAACATGGACATCTCAAATTCATCTTGCATTTGGACTAAAAATTCTTTGCACATTTTTTCATTGCTACTACCAAATATGATGTCATTCACATTAAAAACAACTATAATCATGTTCTCACCTTAATATTTGAAGGAAAAATTGATGTATGTGCATCCTTTCTTAAATCCTTGTTGTTGTAGATACTAATCTAATATTGAATACCATGCCCTCGATGCTTGTTTGAAAACATAATCTTATTCCTCTGAAAGCAGGAAATATTCTAGTTGCTCTATTTAGACTTCTTCTTCAAGATTTCCATTTAGAAAAGTAGTTTTTACATCCATCTGATAGACTTTAAATCCTTTATAAATTGAAATGCAAGAAACATTCTTATAGCTTCCAATCTTGTAGTAGGTGCAAATGTTTCTTCAAATTCTACCCCTTCAACTTGTGCATACCCCTTATATACCAATTTTTTCTTGTTCCTTACAAGAACTCCATCTTCATTGAGCTTGTTTCTAAACACCCATTTAGTACCTATCACATTTTTTCTTGGGGGTCTAGGAACCAATTCCCATGTTTTTCTTTTCTCAATCTGATGCATCTCTTCTTCCATTGTGTTTATCCAACTCTCATCCTTGTTGGCCTCCTCATAGATTTTAGGTTCAATCTATGACAAAAGAGAAAAAAATACTTTTTCCTTATTCTTTATAATTCTTCTTCTTGTATGAACACCTTCATATTTATCCATAATTATTTGATATGTAGGATGATCTTTTAATACATATTTTGTAGGAGCTTTTTCATTCTCTTCTTCTGGCTCTTCATTAACAATCTCTTCTTCACATTCAAACTCATCTTCAAAGTTATCTCTATCAAATGTTGCATGTTTCAACTCTTCATCAATCTTGACATTGATGCTTTCTACAATCTTGTGTAGTCTTTTGTTATAACATTTGTAAGCTTTTCTTTGGGTGGAATATCCAAGAAATATTCCTTAATCACATCTTGAATCAAAGCTTCCCAAATTCTTTTCTTCTCTTTTGATGTAGCAATTGCTACCAAATACCTTGAAATACTTAATAGATGTAGGTGTGCCATACCATAGTTCATAGGGAGTCTTATCATTGTTTACTCTTATTTGAACCCTATTCAAAATATAAGCTTTTGTATGAACTACTTCTCTCCAATACACATTAGGTAATTTGGCCTCATTAAGCATTGTTCTAGCCATATCCTTAACTGTCATGTTATTTCTTTCAACTACTCCATTTTGTTGTGGAGTTATTGATGCAAAAAATTATCTTTTGACTTAATGCTTTTCACAATATTCAATGAATTCATTTGATGTGAATTCTCCACACCTATTTGACCTTAAGCATTTGATTCTTTTTCCAATCGATTTTTCAACCATGGATCTAAAAATCTTGAATCTTTCAAATGCCTATGACTTATCCTTTAAAAAAGTTACCCATGTCATTCTTGAATAGTCATCAATCAACAACATGAAGTATCTTTCACCCTTCAGTCCTCTTGTCTTTGTGGGACCACACACATCTGTATGAACCTGTTGCAAAGGTCATGTAGTTGAGTATTCTTTTTTCTAAAATTTAACCCTTGTTTGGTTGCCTATTTGACACTCTTTGCAAATGGTGTTTGCAGGCTTATTTATCTTTTTCATGTGTCTTACTAGCCCTTTTGAGCTCACCCTCACCAAATTATTAAAATTTACATGCCCCGTTCTCCTATGCCACAACCAGCTCTCATCAACTTGACTTATCAGACAATTTTGACCTTTTACTTCATTGAGATTGTAAAGGTTGCACTATCTATTCTCACTCCTTGTGTAATTTTTTTTCCATTTTTCCTAATCTTATATCCTATGAATTGAATGTGACTTTATAACCATTATCACACATCTGACTTACACTTAGTAGATTGTGCTTCAAACCTTCAACATAGAGAACATCTTTTGTGGGTAATTTACTATCTATGTCGATTATTCCTTTACCACAATTTTTTGCAGTGGTGTTGTCACCTAAACTGACTAATCCTTCCTTGCTTTTCTTAATTTGGATGAATTTAATCTTGTCACTAGCCATATGCTTAGAAAATCCACTATCTATAACCCACAAATTTTTCTTTTTGGCATGAAGTGTCGTTTATGCAATCATTGATTGAGTGGGCATCTCCTCTTTTTCTTTCTGCACCTTCTTAAATTTCTTCTCCACCGTTTATTCGTTCCTTTTAGAGACCTTAGACTCTTTGTCTACATTGGGAGATGTATTTTTCTTTTCCTCATTCTATACTTTTGGTCTTATAAATTTTGTTCTACAATTCTTAGCTATATGACCAAAGTTATTACAATAGTAGCATATTACATTCATGTCAACTAAAGGAGAAAATAGATTATTTCTTACAAAAATTGTACTCCTTTTGGGAACTACTCTACATTCTCTAGCCCTATGACCAAATTGATTACAAGTATAAAAATACCCATAGAAGTATGTAGAGTACTTGGTCGTAGAATTTCCTTGAGCAAGATGAGGGGATATGTTTTGTCTTGGCTTCTTCAGATCTCTCACCCTTGTGAATCCATCAACATCAGTTCTTCTTATGTTCTGCCTTTTCTTCAGATGATTAGGAGATGATTGGTTGTTCTTCTTGTCTGCAACATGATTCTTTTCTTCTTGAAAATTCTTTATTTCAGCCAGTTTCTTCTCATCTCTAGATTTATTCTTATTTCATGCTTTCTCACCATCTGTACCAAACTTTTCTCTTGCTCTAAATCTCTCATATAGTTTTACACAAGCACTGGTAAAAGTACTGTTACCTTTCTCTAAACTCAAACCAAATTTCTCTTTATTAGATGTCTTTTATGTGCTTAGAAATTCATCAAGAATCTTTGAGCCTCCCTTCAGCTTCAGGCCTTTTTCTATTTTCTCTCTATCATGTTCTAATTATTTTCTTAAGGAAACCATTTTGCCTCTAGCTGCATACATTTGTCAACCTCAGGCTATAGTTTAGACTTAAATACATCTTCAATTCTTTTGGATTCCTCTACGTGTATCTTCAATCTCACCACCATATGATTGGTGGTGAGCTTAGACTTAAATGTATCTTCAAGTTGCATACATTTGTCAACCTCGAGTTGTAGTTTATACTTAAATACATCTTCAATTATTTTTTCTTCCTCCACTTGTATATTCAATCTTACCACCATCTGATTGGACTCCTTAAGATTTTTGGTTATCTTTTCATTCTCCTTTTGTGCAAGCTTCTTTCAATGTTTATTTTCCTTTTTCAAATTATCAATCTCCTTTCTTAGGTTATCAATTTATTCTAAGGCACATATTAGTTCTCCTTCAAGGTCAAATTCTCTGCCTTCTTCACCTTCTTCACCAAGATCCTCAAATGTTAGCATATTTCTATTCTTCAGAGTCTTTTGCCATGAAAATAAATTCTCTTTCTTCCATAACTAAAACACAATCTTGTTTATCATCTGAACTATCACTAGTGTTAGATGAATCACTCTCCTCTTGACATACAAACCCTTCTTCTTCATAAAACTTTTCTTCTTATCAAATTAGGGTTTCTTTATTTTACTATCTACTTCTTGTTCAAGATTATCCTTCTTATTGTAAGGACATTTAGCATAAAAATGACCTATTTTACCACAGTTAAAACACTTGAATGCAACTTCTCTTTTGGATGACTCTACATTTCCTCTATACTTGTCGAAGAATCTTCTTAATATTTTGATGAAGTTTGCTTCTTCCTCATCAATATCTTTATGTTCATATTTGGAGGCTTCTTCCTTGTCCTTTTTGGATAACTCAACCTTCTCCTTGTTGGCATCTTTGAATGCAACTTCTCTTTTGGATGACTCTGCATTTCCTAACCTCATTTCATATGTAGTAAATATTCCATGGAGTTCATCAAGAGTGAGTTTATCCAATTCTCTTTCTTCCTCTTGCAGATATCTTGGAGGCATACTTGGATGGAATAGACCTTAAGAAATTTTGAACAATGACTGTGTCTTTCACTTCTCTAAATCCTCTTATTGTGTTTACCATTTCATCAACTCTGAGAAGATAATCTACAATCTTTCCTTCTTCACTCATCTCCAGACTTTCAAACTTGTCTTTGAGAATTTGTAGCTTTGTCAACTTCACTTTATCATCACCTTCATAGATTCCTTTCAACTTGTTCTAGACATCATGTATAGTACTTCATTACATCACTTTGATAAACACTGAGCTAGATAAACAACAAAGAATGGCATGCTTTTCCTTGGCATTGTTCTCATAGTCTTTCTTTCTTGCAACATTAGTAGGAGTAGTAGACGAAGGTGTATATCCATTCATAATAGACATCCACACATCAAACCCTAATAATGCCAAATATGTCTCCATCATAATTCTCCAGAAAGAATAATCTGATCCATCAAACCGAGGTGCCTTTTTTGTAGATGAACCCTCTTGACTGACCATTTTGTTCACTTGTCCAAGATCTACTTGAGCTAATTAAGCTTCTCCTAGGGATCTTGGCTTTGATACCAATTGTTGGAACACAAAAATCTACTGAGAGGGGGTGTGAATCAGTAGATCATAAAAAATCAGCCCTTAATACATTATGAAGTTAAATTAACCAAGAATAGAAATAAGAACACACACAGTTACAAATAACACAAGATATACGTGGAAAACCCAAGATGGGAAAACTGCAGTGAGAATAGCTGTTAAGATCTACTATCCTAATCCAGCCTCATAATCAAATCTTCAGATTACAAATTTTAAGGTCACCAATCCTAAGGAGACACTAATCCCCTAGTTTTAGGAGCACCCACTCCAAGGACACACCAACTCCCTACATTGAGCACCTATCCAATTATCGGATGGCACCCACCAATTAGATCTACAATCAATATATTACAATTTTTTCTATTGAACATAATTCAATGTTGCAACCCTATTAGAAACTACTCAAATATTTGTTGTTGTCCATGCAATACAATTCTTTTCCTTTTACCTCTCTCTATTTTACACCTTGAATGCTAACCCTAAAAAAGATCTCTGATTTTTGTTTGGGTTCTACTAATTCACTACTTGTGTATTTTTTGTTAGTTTCTTCTTTCTCACACACACCTCTCTACACCTTTCCTTTTTTCTATTAGTGCATTCTCTATCTGCCCCAAGAGCTCACACATACATTCCCTGCACCTTTTTCTTTTAGTGCATTCTTTGTCTGCCTCAAGAGCTCACTCTACTTGTAGCATTCATCAACATTTTCCAAAATTCAGATTGTCTATCTTCTCATGACTTAGTCAACAAGACATTAATTCCTTAAGCCACGCACCACCTATTATGATTCATTGAATTTTATAAACATAGCAACCTACAAAAACATAAACCTAAAATGCATTTAATGCCATATCCTTGTATACTCAATCTATTTCTCATCTTGATCACTTTTGTAGTTTGTGTTGCCTCTCTACAAATCAGATCACTAATCAAATTTGTCGCTGGATTAGTTGGACCAATTAATTTTGTTCACAGTTTTGGTTTATAGTTGAAACCCTTGTTTACACTTTCATAGTCTTTTGAGATATTCATCTTTAAATTTTGATGATTGATATGTGTAAGTGTGAATAAGGTATAAATGAATAAAACACTTCTTAATGAAACATTGTATCAAAGATCAAGCTAATAATCTACTGAAAGCGTCTCATTGTCTCCTATCTTCAAAGATTTATTAAGCTATTGTCCTCTCAGATTTAAATAACACTATAATTGTTAAAATGACAATCTAAGTAACGAAATGATGTTGATGCAATGATATGAAGCTAATATGACATGGATTGACATAAAAATTGATAAATGAAGCCACATGAGGCAACCATGATATGAAAACTAGAATGTTGGATGCTTGAATTCTTGCAGAGTAAGAGTGCATAAGTTAGATAATCTGGATCTGGATCCTTTTCTTGGTTGAATGAAGCTTTATTTATAGATTTCCTGGCTGTAGAAATGCACAGGGATGGCAAAGAGAGGCTTGGATTCAATCTGGAGGATTGAATGGTGAGAGATGGAGGAGATTGAGAAGATTTTGGGGATTGTCTCTACCCAAGAAAACACCAGGCAAGAGAAGAGGAAGGATTGATGGAAGAGGATTGAGAGATAAATTTGCAATTTGTCTCCAAATATTCTCGTGGAGTTTCAAAGCATTAATTTTGACATATTTTGACATAAATTAGACATAGGATATCTAATTTGATTTTGAGGAAATATAGAGGAATATTCCTTATGCCTTTATTTAAATATTTTTGATTTATTTAAATTAGCAAAAGAAGGATAAATAATTTAATAGAACACACTATAGAATTTCTTTATTAAATTAACATAGAAGAATATGGTAATAAATCAATAAAGTGTTTAATCTTTATTTAATTAATTTAAGATTTGATGTGATAGAATAAAATAGGGAAAATGATAATTAAATTAAACAAAATATTTAATTTTGTTTATTTAATTAAGATGAGATAATAGAAGAATTTAGAAGAATTTAAATGTGAATGTGAACGTGAACTATATATATAAATATTTCTATTTATTTAAATGTAAAGGAATTTAGGATAATTAATCAAATAATTCATATTTAATTAATCAGATTCTCCAGACCAATTTTAGGTGTATACATTTTGCCCCTCTTTGAAGTGATGTGTTTACACATTGCTTTGAAGAAATTTTTTGCTGCTACTGCCAGTATTGATGAAAAAAAAATCGGTATGCCCTAGATATGCCCCAGATATTGATTTTCAAATGATTGCTGATAATATGCCCCCTCGGGAGATAAATTGATGATTTGATGATTTTTTGATAGAATTTTTTTCGAATTTTTATGATGATTTGATGAAAAAAAATAATTTATCTCCCGACATTGATGAAGATAATATAGCCCGTAGATGAAATTTCAATTCATTTTTTAAATAAACTTAATCAAAATAAAAGAAAACCCACAAAAATCCCTTTTCAAAAATCTATATAAGGTTCAAAAGGTCATTTTCATATCCATTTGTACTTTGTGACTTTCAACATCTAGTGATAAAGATATTTGAGCCACTGGAGCAAGATGCCTATCCCCTACCACACTCATCGTTTCGAGTGCATGTGACGTCACCAACGACCGACTGCTTACGGACCTCTAGTATGTACTCATAATCCACCTCGTATTTTGTGCATTCTTGATTTTTGTGTAAGTTTTATGCATTTGCATTTTTTTCATAGTTTAGCACATCAATGTCACGTTGTAGTGCTTTGCACTCCGGTGTAGCACTTCCGTTAATTGTTGTAGAGATTTGAGGAATTAGCGCTTTCGTTAGATAGTTTAGCGTTTTCAAGATTTTAGTGCTTAGATAGTCAGATATAGCGCTTCGATGTCGAATCTTAGCGCCTAGAAATTTCTAGCGCTTTGGTGGAATAAATTGGCACATCTATGATCTGTTATAGCGCATTGATTAAAGCGGTGCTTTGATGGACTGTTTTAGCGCATCGATGTGCTGAAATAGCGCTTTGAGTAAAGTAGCGCTTTAGATTACTGTTTTAGCGCATCGAAGTGCCAAAATAGCACTTTGATGGACTATTTTAGCTCATCCATGTCAGATTTGCAAATTTTGACATAGTTAACCTTGATTTTGTCAATTTTGATCATGTCCATTCTTCAGTCTGGTATGATTTGATTATCCAATTTCCCTAATGACTGATTCTGATGATTAATAAGAATTACTCTCATGATAGGCGAGAAATAATCCTATTTGTGATGATCCTCATGATAGGCGAGGAATGATTCATATCTGATAAACCTCATGATAGGTGAGGTTTGTTGATGTTTTTTCATGAATTTTGATCGAAAATTCATACCAAAGTTTGATTGGAACTGATAGTAGAATGACTTTTGATTTTTGACATAGTGCACTGATTTTAAAATTTTTATGATGATAGGAGCGTCTGGGTAATCTCCAGATGAGAGAGTGGTTTCCGTGGACCACAAATTTGATTCCTCATCTGACTCCTGATGAGATTCAGATCATAGCTCAATGTATTTTGTCGAGTCTTCTTGATATGCCCCATATTAGGATTAATCGGGGTCTCCTTACTACTTTAGCCGAGCAATGACACAGTGACCATAACACTTTCCATCTACCCACTGTCGAGATGACAGTCACACCCAAGGATGTGTGGTGGATATTGCGGATTCCGTTTATGGGAGAGATTGTTGTCTATGATTCACATGAGGCTGGTGGGAGAGATGCTCTTCGTAGATTTTTTCAGGATCAGCATATTGCAGGATCGAGTGTCCAATGGCAGATGATGGCTAATGCTTATGCTTCACTACCATTAGTATTAGCTGGATTCATTGGAGGTTTCCTTTGTCCTGATCATAGGTCAAAGGGATTCTCTATGGGTTGGGGTCGTATTCTTGAGAATATGATCGTGCACGAGACTAGATATGCGTGGGGGATGTGTATGCTAGCCCACCTCTATCATGATTTACATTTAGTGGTGTACTTGGGAGCCCGCAACCTATCTGCAAGGATGACTTTATTACAGGTTTGGGCATGGGAGCATTTTTCTATTTCTTGACCATTTCCAGTTCTTGACAGACCTGCAGGTAGACCCTACGTTTTTTGATATAGAGGTAGACTTACCCAGGCTCAGATGGTAAGTTAGAGCATTGGAGATGGGTTTTGGATGACATGGAGAGTGTTGTTTGGCGGCCTTACCTGGATTGTGAGTAGTGGGATGAGGATGATGCAGTGTTGTAGAAGATTGGGGATACATTTGCTCATTATGCCTAATGGCGAAGTGATGTAGAAGATTGGGGGCCATTTTTGTCATATGAGACATTAGTAGAGGGATACAAGACTCTGCAGCCATCAACCTGGGATATGCACAAAGATGTTGCAGAGGCACCCATTATAGAGGAGTATGCAACATTTTTGGCTTTTCATCCACATCCTCAGATTACCATTCCTAATGAGCCAGCAACTTTACCTGTGGAGGAGGATGCTGCAGGTGAGGAGGATAGTGGGGATGATACTAATTCAGGCAGCAGTATTGAGAGCAATAGTGGGGATAGCAGTAGTGATGAAGAGGATGGTGGTGGTGGAGGTGGTAGAGGGGTTGGGCTAGGCAGTATTGGTCCATCATTGAGTAGGCCTCGCAAGAGGTGAGCAGTGGCAGTGCCTTCAGTTGATCAACAGAGACAAATTGCCAATTTACAGATGTAGGTACAGACTCTGTAAGGACAGTTGGTGCAGGCACAGGGTTTACTTGTACAGACACAGACTCAGATGTAGACCCAAGCATAGGCTCATGCACAAGCATTAACACAGGTACAGAGACAGTTGGAAACTGTTCAGACTCAGGTTGATATTTTGACAACCGAGAGGGACAGTGCTAGACAGATTTCTGAGAGGGCACAAGAGATTGTTGAGACACTACAGAGGGTATCCAATGGTAACTCTGTTGCCGACTAAACGAGGGAACTTATGCAGGCTGGCCAAGAGGCAGAGTTTTATAGGGGTAGGTATCATGATGCAGTGTCTATTGAGTTAGCTATGCCCCCTCGAGATCTGGTCAGACACGTACCTGGATAGTCAGCGAGGGTCTGACGTAGCCTCCACGAGGAGATCCTAGTCCTTCCAGAGGTGGTGGTGGTACTGGTCCTGTTAGGCCTGCTCATTCTGGTAGTAGCAGATCATAGATGCCATTTGTGATTTCGAGACATTCTTTTTGAGATATGATGTATACTTCGAGTCAGCTTATTTTTGACGATGTATCTTTTCTTATTTCAGACTTCATTGTATTCTTGACATTTGATGATACATATGATATGCAGTTGATTACTATTGATCTATGATGGATGCATTTATTTTATTTGATGATGTTAATTTTAAATGCTTATGTTGAAAATATGATGTATGGATGTATGGATAATAATGACATGACTGGCATTTATTTTAATGTGATGAAATGTATGGATGGATGGTGAATGTTTTTTTTTAATTTTAAATGTGATGACGATAAAAATGATGATTTTGTGATGGATGATTATGGATGGATGGTGTAAATTTTGTGATACAATTCATGGATGATAAATGATGTATTTGATCAAATGATAATAATGTAATGAATGATATGGTGTAATGAACATGATGTATTTATTTATGATATGATGTGGAAAAATATGGTACGATAAATACATAACTATTTGATATTAAATGCATGAATGATGAGATGATAAATTTTTTGCATGATGAGACGATGCTCTTATATTTTTTTCTTTATTTTTGATTTATGTCAAGTATACTCAGTCATATTTGTAGAAAACATAATCATTAATGTGAATCCCTTATGCAACAAACACTCTGCAGATGTAGAATTTATTATGAATGCAATCTAATTTTATCATGCAACTATATGCAAACCATTGTAATTTTAACAGTACTTTGTGCTCGGTATCATCATAGAGCTTTTTAGGACGTTGAAAGTGAGTACAAGCAGTAATGGTATATGTTAGACCAATGACAACCTGAGTATTACTTTCATGATTTTGATATTGCAAGCGAACACAAGCATCTAGGTATAATTGAATCGAGATGACCTGAGCATTCATTCCGTAAACAGGCAGTGATTAATCATTTTAGTGTGTGAATTTTGAATCTCATCGATGATACATTTGCATAGCACATCCCCCGTAAATACCCATATTTATATGATTAAATTACAAACAACAAACAATAAAAATATCATTCTTCTTCCTTGTTTCTCTAGTTCATTTACATAATTGAGTTACTCCAAAGAAATGATAATAGTTAAATCAAAAATACAATTTATCCACCTTTTACTTAGAGTGTTTCAATCATTATTCAGATTAGATCATCCATCCTGATTTTGTGATGTTTTTGTGATGTTTTTGAGATTTTCGACCAAAGACCTAACCTACTAACCTATCCTAGGGGGTCTTGGGGGCTGATCAAAGATTAGCCTTGCCTACATTACATACGCAGAGACCATGTAGTTCGACTGACATAGACTCATGTTTTTGGTTTTTATTTTTCTAGACTAATTTTTTTAATTTTTTTTCTTGATATGATATAGATGTTTGATGCCTTTCCGATGGTGATTGATGTCATGCTTTGATCATTGTTTTTATGTACTTTTCATACTGTTTTTTTTTCATTTGGCGAAGCCGATTTTTTTGTTGCCCCTAGTGATGTCCAAATGATGCCCCCAAGCTAGAGTGAGACATGACCATGTGAAATGATTTGATAATGGTTGCAAATGATGGAAAGACTACTGATATGATATGGAATGGTAATGACTGCTAGGCTAATGATCCTGATATGTATCAAAATAAATGGGAAAGATGATTTAGAATCACATATGACGCCTGTTTCTAGGTTTTCACCATATGTTTTGATTAAACTCTTTATTTTGTATTTTTTTCTTTTTCTCATTTTTCTTTTTTTGTATTTTTTGTATATATATATATTTGTATTTTCTGTTACCAAGACGCTTGTTTGCCAGGTTTTCATCAAGGAAACCATTTTCCAAAATTTTGACCTATGCACTAGGAGATTCAGGTATAGAATTTTCTGAGATGGATACTGTTGATAGGTTCATCAAACAAATCCCCCTCTGATGTTGATAATTGATAGGCTCCTGATCTGTACACTGATATGATGACAAAAGGACCTAGCTAGTTAGGTTCAAATTTCCCTTTCTTTTCCATGTCCTGTTGATTTTTGGGGTTCTCTTTTAGAACCAATCACCAACCTGAAAAAATCTAGGTTTTACCCTATGATTGTAACTCCTTGATATTCTCTATTGATATGTCATGAGATGGTTGACATCTTGTTGATGATGCCCATCCAAAAATTCTAGTTCTTGAAGTCTGGATAGCCTATAATCCTCATATGAAATGATTCCTCTTAGTGATACACGGAGTGATGGAATCTCTACTTCAATAGGTAGTATGGCCTCTGATCCATATACCAAAGCATATGGTGTAGCTCCTGTTGGTGTTCTGATACTGGTTCTGTAGGCCCACAATGCAGGATTAAGTTGAACATGCCAATCATGTCCAACATCATTAACTGTTCTCTTTAGTATTTTTAGAATTGTTTTGTTAGAGGCCTCTTCTTGGCCATTTCCTTGAGGATAGTACAGTGTTGAGAAACAATGTTGGATATGGAAATTCTCACACAATTCTTGGACATCTTGGTTCTTGAATGGTCATCCATTATTAGTGATAATAGACTGAGGTATGCCATACTGATAGATTATGTAATTTAAGATGAATGATGAGATCTGCTTCCCAATGATTGTTGTAAGAGGAACTGCTTCTATCCATTTTGTAAAATATTCTGTAGCTGTGATTATGAACTTGTGTCCATTGGATGAAGATGGATTTATCTTTCCTACCAGATCTAGTCCCCATTGACAAAAGGGCCATGTTGATGTAAATGGATGCAGTTCTTGAGCTAGTGCATGAACTTGACACTTTTGACATTTCTTTACAAACTGATAAGATTCTTTCTCCATGCATGGCCAATAATATCCCAAATGGAGGAGTTTCTTCGCTAGAGTTATACCACTCGAGTGAGTGCCACAAATACCCTGATGAACCTCATGTAAGGTCGTCTTAGATTTGTCATGTTCTAAACATCGGAGTAAGGTACCATCAAGACCTCGATGATAAAGGATTTTGGTGATTAAAATATGTCTGGTGGATTGGCGGATAAATTGCGTTTTTTGTTCTTGGGAAGATCGGGAGGGATGATATTGTCCTTTAGGTAAACATATGTTTTCTCATAGATAGAGGTTTCAATGGTCTCTAAATGGCATATGGTATTGGATTCCAAGCTATTGTAAGAAGGACATGATACTTTTTCTACCATAAACTCATAACAACCACGTTTCTCTGGCAATTCTAAGAGTGAAGCAATTGTGGCCATAGCATTCGTAGCTTTGTTCTCTGCCCTTGGAATTTGAACAAATTTGACATTGACAAAAAATTGTTTTAGATCATCTATTTGTTGTTTATAGGGCATCAAATTTTCATCCTTCATCTGATACTCGTCATTTACTTGATAAATGACTAGCTGAGAGTCCCCATATACCTGTAAGTTTTTGATCATCCATTCAATTGCCATTTTGACCCCAATGATTAATGCTTCATATTTTGCCACATTATTTGTGCATTGAAACATCAGTCTATATAATTTCAAGATGGTGTGTCCTTGGGGAGTGATGAACAAAATCTCTGCTCCAGATCCTCGCTATGTGTATGATCCATAAAAATACAATATCCATTGTTGTGGCATCACTGTCAGAATGTCCGCATCTAGAAACTCCATTGTCATAGGTCGATCATTTGGTAAAGGAGCCTCAATCAATTGTTCGATGATTTCTTGACCCTTGATGGCTTTTCTCTCCACATATTGAATATCAAACTCACTTAAGAGCATGACCCACTTGGCTAGTCTACCTGTTAAGGCAACTTTACTGAATAGATATTTTAAGGGTTCGATCTTTGCTATTAGCTTGATTGTATGAGTTAGCATATAATATCTCAGTTGTTGAGTAGAAAACACCACCACCAAGCAATATTTGTCTATGAAAGTGTAGTTTATTTCATAGCTATTTAATGTTCTACTGATATAATAGATGGCGTGTTCCTTTCCTTCATAATATTCTTATGCTAATAATGCTCCTAAAGAGATATTTGTTGTTACAATGTACAATATCAGAGTTCTTCCTTCTGTTGGCGGCATGAGAATAGGCGGTGACATCAGATATTTTTTTATTTGATCGAATGTTGTCTCACACCCATTATCCCATTTGAAAACAACATTTTTATGCAACAAATGATTGAATGGATGAATTTTATCCACCAGCTGGGAGATAAATCTCCTGATTGATTGGAGCCTTCCCTATAGTGATCTAAGTTGACTGATATTCCTGGGAGGCGACATCTCCATTATTTCCTTAACTTTCATTGGATCTACCTCAATGCCCTTTTCTGAGACAATGTATCCCAACAGTTTCGCTGATGTGACCCCAAAGACACACTTCTTGGGGTTTAGCCTGACATTGAATTTCTCTAGCCGTGTGAAGATTTTGCTCAGGATATGAAGATGTCCTTCCCTAGTACAAGATTTTCCAAGATATCATCCACGTAATCCTCCATGAAGGTGTGCATCATATCATGAAAGATTGTTGTCATTGTTGTTTGATAGGTTGCTCCTACATTTCTCAGACCAAAAGGCATGACATTCCAGCAGAAGGTTCCCCATGGACATGTAAATGCAGTCTTCTCCTGATCATTTGGAGCTATTTTAATTTGATTGTATCCAGAGAAACTGTCCATGATTGATAACATGGCATGCCCTGCTGTTAAGTCCACAATGATATCTATACTTGGCAATGGGAAATCATCCTTTGGGCATGATTTATTCAGGTCCCTGAAATCTGTACATATCTTGATGCTATTGTCCGGCTTCGAGACAAGTTCAATGTTTGATATCCACTCAGCATAGTCAATAGACCTTATGAATCCAACATCTAGAAATTTCTTTAACTCAGTCTTTACCATTAATGCGATATGGGGATGCATTTTTCTCAATTTTTGCTTCACAAGCTTGATTCCTGCAAGCAAAGACAAATGATGCATGAGCAGATTTGGATCCAAGCCTGGCATATCGGAATATGACCAAGAAAAGTTGATGCTTCTTTTCTTAAAGAATTTGATGAATTTTGGTCTCTCTTGATCTGTCATGGATTCTGCCAGATGTAGGATTTTTTCTTTTTCTTTAGTGTCGATGTTTACAAACTGTGTTGGTTCTACCAGAACTGATGACCGCTCATGATAATGTTCCGGAAGAGTGTCAAATCTCCCATCTTCCAGTGCCTTGGAGAGGTTTTCACCGTTAGATGCGTTCTTTATTTTTTATTTTTCAAGATCTAATGCTGCCATAGAATGGTTTTCACCATTAGATCTATTATCCATGTTTTTACTTTTGCAACTAGAAGATTTGACACCCTCCTACTGAGTTGCATTGTTATGAGTATTAGGGATAAAACTCGTACTAGGTTCTTCATGACATAGGAAATTTATGATGGCATCATCATTTGCAAATATGGGTACATTCATAGGTTCGACAAGTTCCCAGTCAATAAGTTCGGGATGGATTAAAGGCATGAAGTCATCAGATTGACCTAGGTTGATGGGGGTAAGGGATAAGACAACCATTTCCTCATATTTGTTATTAGGGATATCAAGATCAATGATGGTACCCTCTTCAAGATCGTCTGGTTCACTTGATGTCTGTTCGTCCCCACTTGAGTCATCAATATTTAGTGATCCTGATATGAATGGTCTAGACCTAGAGCTTTGTTCCTCCTAACACATAGGTGCATATTGTTGTATTACATCAATTTGAATATCGGTATAAGATATATCGGAACATAGATCCCACTCATATTCATTTGAATCCGTTTCAGAGCTATCTCTAACCTGAAGGATTCTTTCAACAACCTTCTTTGTCAATTCTTGTTTTTGTTCTTCAGAGTATCCCAGTCATGTCTTTTCTTTTGAATGGAGAGTGAGGGGTTGAATAGGTTCCACAATGCCTTCCTTCCTTAATCCAATAGGTCCTTGTCCCTCATAACCCATTTTTTCTAGGATAGCTTTCCCTTTGCCATATTTGTCTGTATTGATATTGATATTCTTGATATCAATATTTGAAGTCGATGGTTCCTCATCTTTGTATAACTAATCAAGGATTGCTTTTTTGTCTAATTCGTCCTCTATGGTACCAGCTTGTACAAACTGTTGTGCTTTTTTCACACACACCCCATTTGGAACGGGGACCCTCTTTTTCCCTCTATTGCTTCCCGAGCCCTTTTTGCTTTGTCTCATTTTGCATGTCCAATTTTGTGCCCTAAAAGGTCGATACATTCCCCAAAGTCTTATTTTAGGCCTGACCAAAGTCGCGCCTGAAAGTGCCAAGTCTGGGGTCCTTTTGGGTTTTCCTTGTTGGAATTCCCTTTCTAGCATCTCTGGCTCTTTTCGGGTTTCCCCTGCCAGGTTTCCCTTGCCAGACTTCCGTTCTGGGTTCGTCGTTTCCAACGTCCAGTGTTCGACGTCTTTCCAGACCCCGGAACCCGGAGGTCGGGTTTCCCCCTCCAGATTTCCTCTCGAGCTTCGTTGTTTCCAGCGGCCATGGCGGGATGACTTTCTGGCCACCGGACTTTGAACCTCCCCCCGTCGACTACGTTTTTAATCCACCAACTTCACCTATCGCTGTACGAAGGAATTAAATGCCGCATTGATGGCGATTTTTTGGCCGTCATTATCAATTGTTCGCGTGATAGATAAGTCTGAAAAACTTTCGACGAGAGGCATTTTCTGCCCAGCATTGCGAGCTTTGTTTTCCACTGTGTTTTGCATGATCATCAGTTTGTTCTTCGGGTTTTTGAGGTAGGTTTTCCATCCGCGCTCCCTCCTCCATTCTTTTGTGAATTTTGGCACTTTGACGCATGTAAAATGAAATATGGATTTAAAATTAACTAAAATTGTGCCCTCTGCTCAAAACCCATCTTTTAGAAAACCTGAAATCAATCACTAAGTGGCTGAAAAGTGAATCTGGGACTTCACCTCTCCGCGACCGTTCTTCGGAAACAGTTGCTGACGTCCTCAGGGCCCAGACCTTCCCGCCACCGTTCGTGACCTAATTTTCAAACTCTCCACATTCTTCAACCCACCTCGGGTTCCAACCTTCGGAATTCCCCTCCTGGGATTCTGTTGTGTTGTCGCCATTTTGACGGCCTTTCCTGAACGCCTTCCCGACCTCCGGTCCCAAGGATTCCGTCTTCCGACTTCCGTCCCCACAATTCCTTTCCATCTTCGCCATTTTGAGGGCCTTCCCCGGGCAGCTTTCTGAACCCCTGTTCCCAGCTTTTCAAACATCTTCGAACTTCCAGCCAGAACCCTTCACCAAAATTTTGCTGAATCTCGAACTCTAGATTTCCGCCCTCGAAATGCCATGTCGCATTCGTCGTTATGAACGGCCTTTCTGGGACGTCTTCCCGACTCCCGGACCCCGATCCTCTCCGCCGCCAAAACCAAGTTCATGACCTCTTTCCTCCTGACCTTTGTCCGGATTCTGACCGTCATAATTCCCCTCTCGGGATTTCGTTCCATAGGCGTCGTTCTAACGGTGAATCCAGGACGTCTCCCCGACCTCCGGATCCTGGTGCTTTGTTCGTCGCTCGGCTGTCCCGAGCCTTATGTCCATCTCCGGAAATTGTTCTCCCGATTTCCTTCCTCGGATTTCCGCTTCCACTTCACTGTTTCCAATGACCAATCCAAAACTGCTTCCCGACGATGGCAATCCGAGACCCAGATTTTCGCCTTCCTTACGTCGTTTCAAACGACTTTCCTACAGTCGATACCTAAACTCCTAGATCAAGGAGCAAATGACCTCCAAATCCAAAATGGATTTTGACCCACTTGCTAAAATTAGGTCTTCCTTCATGCTAGCCTTCTAATTCTTGAATCTAACACTGATAAATACCTTTGGGAATCCCAGCCTGAATTTGCCCTTTCAAACGGCATTCTGCCAAGGGAATTCCAGCCCTGGGAACCCGGATTGCTTACCTTGCCTTCTATTGATGAATTATCGAGTGTTATGAAATTGTTGAATATGAATGATGATTATAGAGCTAATCTTGGTGTGAAGGAATTTGTTCGGGACTGTTTCTTCATATTTTATGAGTATTGATCCTTGTCTTTTGTGCAGAATTTATGGAATCGGGTGCGAAAACTTCTGATGCCTCCATGGAGAAAGGAAAAGGAATAGCCAGGACACCTCGAGGCAAGGAGGATAAGGAACTGATGAGGTACAAGTTCCAGGGGTTCCCCATATAGTCCAGAGTTACCTCTCTCTGGAGAGATGTCACAGATACCAACATCGGCCAGGTCGATGTTGACGAATTCATACAGAGGGTCAGGATGAACACAAAGATTGAGAATGCCAAATAGATAAAGAAAAGCGGAATTGCTAAAGCTGAAGGCTTCCCACCGGCCTTGGTGACTCTAGAGTTGGTAATGGCATGTGTAGAGGCCTATCAAGAAGAGACCCACACTATAGTGGATCGGGACGGAAACATCCTGGCAGACATGTCCTTGTCAGGTATAACAACAACATTCCACATCCCTACGTATGAGCGCATGGAGACCCCCACCATGGCTAAGTGCAAGGAACTTTTGGAGCAAGACCCCATGGGATGCAAGAAGGTCATAAATCAGTATTGGGTGAAGGACAAACGGGGCAGCGCTGGTAAGCTTCCTTAGGAGCTTTTTCGTAGCGATTTCTTTGAGGATTACCATGACCTCGTGACGTTGCTAAGACGTGTGATGGGCCTTCCTGGAGCAGCCTTCTTCCAGGAATGGATGTTCAATTTCATAGAGGAGATTTTATGCGGCAAGGGGACCGCCTTCTATTGGGGAGAAATAATCAGTGACTGCTTCCACGAACAGTTTACAACCGTGAAGAAGACCTGCAAATTCTTCATGACCTCCTACTTGGTGTACTCCCTCGCTGATCGGTGGCACTATCAAGGATTGGCGATGGTACCTAGTGATCCATCAAGGGTGGAACTCAAGCCCTATGATAAATACACCCAGCTACAGTTCAAAATTTTTAAGAAGGATTATTGTCGGGTAAATGATGCATTTATCGCCTTCATCATTCGGTCCCTCGAGGGTGATTTTCAAAAAAGAGTCTCTCATTGTGCCGGAGCTCTCCTCAGGCAGTATGCCTCCCTTTATATACAACTCCCAAAGTTCATCTACCTCTATGCCGAAGGATTCACGGAGAGACCGAATAAGTTGCCCCGGATCCCAATGACCAAATCATTCTGTTGGAGCTGACCCGACAACTATGACACATTCATAGCATCCTAAGTGATAAGCATTTGGTGGGCCCGATTTACCCCATTGGGCTCGGCCGAGGGATGTATAAGATTCATACCTCCCAATGTGCGGGGTATTCAGAAAGGGAGTTGGTCGAGTACAACTTCCATCAATATACTGCTCGGCCTCGAATGGACCCGTACGGGCACATCAGGAAGGCACTAGGACGAGAATATGCCCACCTCCACAATGTTGAGGAATTTTGGGCCAGTTGCAAAGACGATCTTGAGGTACGGGTGAGATAGTACATGCGCATGACTGCCATCTATGTGAGAAGGATCAACCTATGCCCGGTTCCTGATCAACTCGAAGAAGATGAGGACACAGTGATCGACCCCGGGTATGATGCCATTGCCAATCTGCCACTGCCAGCAATTGACTGGAATGAACCAGAGCTCGACGACCTCGCCATACTCATTAGGCCCGTTGAGATCTGCACAAAGGCATGGGTCGACCAATAGACGGCCCAACTAAAACAACAAGGAGTCGCTTTGACATTCAAGGGACTGGAGGCTAAACCAAGTGGCTCCGATGGAGGAGGAGCTACCACAACAACTGGGGGAACATCTAGCCCACCACCATCTGCCAAGACCAAGAAGAGGAAGGAGGCCAGTGAATAGTTGCCTAAGCCAAAGGTCTATGCCCACAAGTCTTCTGAGCCAGAACCTTCCAAGAATAAAAGAAAGATAATAGGAGGCGCGAGGGCGACGGTGATAACTAAAGGCCCACACCTTGGGGTCAGAAAGGAAGGATCAAACTCGCCAAATTCACCGCCTACCTCGGTCATTGCTGCTGCTGCTGCTTCCACCCCACATTCTTTGCTTACCGCTTCTACTTCCTCCCCGCCTGTGGTGGACATTTCTGTCCACCTTACTCCTTCTCCTCCACTCCTGCAGGTTATTCTCATGGATTCATCATCCGTAATGACCTCGCCGGTCTCTTCCTCTATGTCTCCTTCCCTCCCCTCTGCTCCCGCTGCTACGATATCGGCCCCCAGTTTCCCAAAGTCTTTGGTAAAATACATACAAAATGTGCCATCCGAGCTCACGAGAATGCTCGCTAACCCAATAGTTTAGGCTGCAATAGCCCAAGCTCCCTCCCCCTCTACTGAATCACCAAAGATGAAAGCAACCATGCAAATATCGAACGAGCTCGAACGACAATAGCTAGAGACCACAAAGGCGCCGAAAGAAGAATAATTTATGTATCAAGAACATCCACTATTCGAACACCGTGAGATAGACGACGTGGTGTATGAGTCCTCTAGTGAGAGCAGCGAGGAGCAGGATGCTGATTTTATAAGAGAATCAAATGACCCCGAACTTAATGTGGAGTGGGGGAAGCAACTCAAGGAAATCAAAGATAAGGAAGCCAAGGACCGACTTGCAAGAGAAGAAGAAATTGTTGCCGAAGGGACAGAGGGTAGCAAGTCTCCTTCTTAGAAGCAAGAAGCATCCCTCCACAAGGACGAGCAGAGCGAGAACCCCGAGGGGCCTGAACATAGTCAGGACGAAAAAGAGGGGGATGCTGAAAAGGAGGATCCACCTAAGTAGCAGTTGCATACTGAATCGCCCACTGAGCATAAAACCCTTCAACAAGACTCTGATGAGGAGAAGGAAGATGCGGGGGCTAAAGAGAGGGATCTTGTCATCAAAACCACTGAGCTTGAGGAAAAAGACAGCAGAAGTCCGAGTGGACCGCCTAGAGAGGAACCTCAAGCACCCGAGTGGCTGCAAAGGCAGCTAAAGCAAAAGAATCCTACCTTGAAGGATCCCAAGGAAAGGCTAGAAGCCATCATGGTCAGAGCACGAGTAAGCACCCAAAAGAGAGAGAAGAAACCAAAGATCAGATCAAAGGTAACCGTGAATGCCTCAGGATCGAGGACAGTGCAGATAGCAACACCGATGGTTGGGGAACAAGGTATAACTTACAACGTCTCCACCATCAACTTGGGAGTGGCCACTAGAGAACATAAGGTGGATCATCTCTAGGAATCGGTCACCATAGTGGTGCACCTTATCCAGTAGGATAGGGTTTCAAAGGAGGAGCTCAAGGAGCAGGTGGCTGATCTAACGGCCTATATTCAGCAGTGGTCATCTCCGGATGAGCAACCCACGACATCGTCTGACCCACCTCAGTTGTTATCTCAGGAGCAGATTAATAACTTAGAAAAAAGGAGGAACTTAGACAAGACTACGGAAAAATGGTTCTGGGAGGTCTTGGATCTAGGAAACATCGGCATCAACTTGGTTGTCCGGGCAACGAATAAGTTTTTAGAGGTCCAGAAAGCTCTTGAGGGCACAAGGTGGATTTGTGAAGAGTTCCTGAGGAAGTACGAGATGGCCTACCCAAAGATTGAGGCCATACTCTCGTTGCCGAGTGATATCTGGGAGAAGGACCTTGCCTTCAAGGATAATGATCACTGGCTAGTGGATACCTGGAACCTAGACTATGATCACCGGAAGAGTAGGCTTGAGCATATTTTGTAACGGATAGCACTGGACATTGAATGGGCAAGGGATTCTAGAGAGGAGTGCGCTCGGTACCTCAAGCTGATGACGGGGTACGAGGTGCCCGCGGTCGAGATCAATCCTGAGAATATAAAGCCCTACTTCTTAAAGATCATGGAAGATGGGATGTCCGTTGAGGTCACCACTGAATTCATGTGCTTCGCTGCCCGAGCCTTTGCACAATCAGAACTCTTTAAGGACAATGCTACTAGATATGATGATGACTGGAAGAAGCTCGGCAACAATTCCCAGGATTGGACTTACCAGATTTTGCAATCCGACATCATGGAGTTGGATAAGTTTCAATCCCTGATCCTAAGTTTCATGGAGTATGCCATCTTGAAAAAGTGAGAGGGCAATCCCATCATCAACGAAGAATTCCTTGAAGATTAGCTACAGCAAAGGGCAAATGACTAAAAGACGAATTTGCTACAGTGTTGTCACTAGATGACAAAATGGAAGTAGGACAAGAATGAATTATAAATGTAATATATTTGGGGGTAGGTGAAACCCTAATGTAAAGTGAATCCTAGCCACACAATAGAATCGAATCTTGGCCACTCTTTTGCATTTTGAAACTATAAATAGGGCTCTCCTCCTCTCATTTGAGAGAGTTGAGTTGTTGTAAAGACATGCTGCTGAGAATATAATAGAAAATACAGTCATTTCTGGTGTATTTCTGGATTTCTCTACATGTTTCTGTATTTAATCTCGTAGAGTTAGTATGTTGTCTCTAGTTTTGAAGATTACTGTTGTGTGTATGCTTTCCTTGTCCATGCTTTTGGTCATTTACTGAAGGTGGATGACTGTGTAAAGTTAGTCTGGACTTTGATTTCATTGCTGCTCATTAAATCTCATCTTTATTCACCTCTCCATAGCGAATGAATGATGAATATCTGCAGTCCATAGGAGATAGCACAAATTTTATGATATTGTGAGAATTTTGATTAAGTGAAATTCTGTTTAAGGAAATTGTCTGCAGCAGGAGCCTCCATGATCACTATTTATCGGTAGTTGCAGGTTTAGGAAAAATCTTCTTCCTTCGCCCCTTTTAACCTTTTCTTTTAGAAACAACTTGTGCCAAGGTTTATTACACATTGTAAAGCCAAATCTAATGAAACAACAGAGTCCAGGACTACTGTTTGAACCTGCAGCAGGGTACAGTAATTCTATATCCGATAAACTCCATCGATCGATCTAATTCTCCTCTAGCTTTGACCACGTAAGACCGCCTTGTGATTCCAACAAAATCACATCAACAATTGATCTCTCCCAAGCATCATCATGACCTGACATCCGAGAGACCTTGGGATAGTGTTCTGCAACTTGATTGTGGAAGATTGTCTTTCAAGAGAGGTGATGCACCTACATATTACCTGTGTTGTAAAGTGCATAAAAACACCATCAACACAAACCTTTCTTCTAGAATTGTGATAGGTAGTGATGTTTGATATTTGATCATGGATGGTTGGCCATATGTCTTTGGGGATGGCATTAACTGTGAAAGATTAAGTGATTGCTCCATAGAATATTTCCCCATTCCCTTGTCTGTCAAATGGACCTGCTCTTGAAATTTATGTGATAAAGAAGTTTGGGGATCTGGATTATCTAATAATTGAGTATCAACAAGACTTGTATATTTTTCTTTATCCTTCTTCTCTACCCACTTGGTGGTGATATTTGGATGTTTCGCCTCATCTGATGAATTTGAGCTAGATGCTTCCCGATTGTGAGGCACAAAGGTATCTTGAGAGATTCTAAGTATGTCACAATACGAAGGATGATTGTAATCGGCAGATATAGTCACCTCCTATCCATTTACTAGGAACTTTAAGCATTGGTGATATGTGGAAGGAATTGCGTACATTTCATGGATCCATGGGCGTCCTAAGAGTATGTTGTAAGTTAACTCTCTTTCCAATACTTGGCATGCTATGTGTTTCATCATTGGTCCCACTTGAATGGGTAACACAATCAATCCCTTTGAAGATCTATGTTCCTCATCATATGATTTTATGGTCATTTTCCTCCGGGCATCAATAGCATCATCGAAATACCCTAGTGCACGAATTAACTTTAGAGTGCAAATGTTCAAACCAGCTCCACCATCTATTAAGACTCTTTTGACACGATGATTGTGGATCAATACTTTAATATGGAGTGCAATGTTACGGGGATGGTTGAGTGACACATCATCCTGTTCAGAGAATGATAGACAATGTGGGGTAGTCAAATACCCCACCATAGCTTGGAACTGGAAAACATCTAGATTTTTCATTACCATAGTGGAAACGAGTGCTTGTTCTAGAACCTCCTTGTGTGATGGATATAATTTAAGGAGTTCTAGTATTGATATTTGCGCTGGAATGTTTTGAAGTTGATCGACAATGTTGTAATGAGATGGAGGTGGATATGCATTTTTAGGTCCAATTCCTTTAAGACTACCTTGGATTTCCCCCTAGTCATTACATTTGCTGGTTGATAGTCACGTCGTTCTCTGATTTTTAAAATGTTTATTTGATTTTTAGAGACTTGTATGCTTGGGAGAAAATCCAAATGGGTACTGTTGTTGGTTTTGTGTTCATCCATGTTATGACCAATGGTATGATCACTCTCTACTTCGGTAAGACAAAGGATCATTTTATCATAGACATGATTGATATTTTTACCTTTGTTGTTCGCAGAAGATGATGCTCCTTTTTCATAGTTTGGTAAAGGGTCCTTGAAGGCTGAATGATCATTATTGTTTTGGGGTCCCTCTACATATATCTTGTTATTGTCGATTAGATCTTGAACTACGTGTTTTAACTCCATGCAATCATTAGTGTTGTGGCCTTTATTGTTGTGGAAGTTGCAGTAATTTGCGTCATTCCACCATGGTGGTTTGACCTTTGGATCTAAGAATCTTACTTCCCGCGTAGTGATAAGACCACTGGTGACTAGTTCTTTCATCGCTGATTCCAATGTTTGGCCTAAAGGTGTGAACCTACGCTGATTTGATGATTTTTGGTATGGTTGTGGTTTTGTGATTTCATTGTTTTGAATGACATTTGACTTGACGATTTGATCATTGTTTTGATTTTTTTTGAAGTAGATGCTTTCAAGTTAAAAATTGGTTTAGCATTTTGTGAATCACTTGTCGTTTCGTTGGTAGTCGTATTTCGGTTCTTTTACCAAAATTTTGGTTTATCACTGTTGGGGTATTGATTTGTGTTATTTGATTTGTCATTGAAATGTTTAATAACCCCTCTTTTGACCAACGCTTCTTCAATCTTAAGGCCATTTTATATCACCTTTTCAAACATAGGAGGGCATTGCAATTCAAGTGTGTAACTCATCTCCTCTGTCAAGTTGTCAATGAACAACTCCATTTTCTCTTCCTCAGGAATGGATCAAGGATATCTAGCGAATAGTCGTCGCCATCTTTGTAGAAAGGACAAGAATGTCTCCCCTTTGTTTTGTTTCAGGTTATATAGATCCTTTATCATGACATCGTGTTGGATGTTAAAAGAATACTAGGATATGAACCTATTGACAAGTTCCTCAAAAGTCCTTATTCCTGGTTGTAATTTTGAAAACCATTCCATACATGAACCTCCCAAGCTTCTTGGGAATAATCTAATCAGGTAAGTTTCCTCTTGAGCAAACTCTAGGCTCATGGTTTTGAATTTGTGGATATGATCGATTGGATATGTTCTTCCATTGTATTTGTCATACTTGGGGAATTCACAATGTTGAGGAAAAGGTATCATGTCAACTGTTGAGTTGAAAGGATAAGGAAAAATGTCCTGTACTGCATACCTTTTGGTGTTCCCTTTTGTCATGTCTTGTATTTTTTTTTGTAAGATTTGCATTTGGGATCTTAAGGCAACAACCAAATCTATACCTTGTGTGGGTTGTGGTATTTCGGTTTCGCTTGTTCTAGGTGCTTCTCTTAGGCGATTTACATGAAAGTCTTTGGGAAGCTTAGCACCTGATTCAACCAGCATTAAGAGGTATTTCTCCATGTCCTGTTCTAAAATATTTTCCATGAATTTATGGAATTTGGGATCCTGTTGGGCTGTTTGTATGTATTCTGGAGTTATTTCATTTTTGTCACTTCGATGTAGACTATTCCAGGGATTTTCTTCTGCCATTGTATTTGATGTTTAAAGTTCCTTTTCTAAGAGCCTCTATTTTTGTAACTTGGTGAAGATTGGCATACGAGTGTTTTGTTCTTTCTTCCAAACTTTGATCTTCTATGTTGGAGAATGTCAAGTGAATTTTTAACAAAGTCGAATAAGATGATATATCTTATTGATAAGACTAGGTTAAAAATTTGATTACTATGCCTTGTTTCGTGATAATAGGATGATAATATCCTGATGATGAAACTTTAGCGTAATAATCGAGATTGTGTTTCGATTTGACACTTTATGATTTGCAAGATCTGCGTTTTTAGTTGAAAAGACTGAAAACTTGTATGAACCTATCTAATTTTGGTTTCTAGATAGTGATTCTGATAAAAAGATACTTCTATTTTGATAAAAATCTGTGTAAATGATAGAAAAACTGATTGATATGATTTGGAACTCTCTATTTTGAAAGTGCTAAAACAGAGTTCATGTGCGCTAAAATAGGCGATGGAAGCGCTATTTCTCAGAAGCGCTAGAACAAAGTTCAAAAGAGCTGAAACAGATGATGGAAGCACTATCTTTATGGATGTGCTAAAATAGTGCTCGAAAGCACTGAAACAGTGCTCATAAGTGCTATTTGATGGAAGCGCTATAACAGTGTTTGGAAGCACTAAAACAGTGCTTGTAAGCGCTATTTGATGGAAGTGCTAAAACAATGAACGTAAGCACTAAAACAGTGCTTGAAAGCACTATTTTATGAAAGCACTAAAATAGAGTCCCAAAGTGCTGAAACATATTTCCAGAGCACTAAAACAAAGGGTTGATGCTTAAGACTCCTTATTGCAAAATTTGACTTGGCCTTGTGGCGTATTGTATCATGGGTTGTGGGAGGTAGGACTGATGTATGCGTTGACTATGGTTGTGATATTGTGTGAGGGCTCTCCTTTGGAAGAAAGCTCGTGAATAAAGTGGTTCTACAGTGTAATCAAGAGTATGACCTCTAGCAAAGTCGTGATACCTATGAATGAAGGTTTTGTGTTGTAACAAGATCTTTCGACTTTGATAT
This sequence comes from Sequoiadendron giganteum, assembly GCA_007115665.2. NCBI lineage: Eukaryota > Viridiplantae > Streptophyta > Pinopsida > Cupressales > Cupressaceae > Sequoiadendron > Sequoiadendron giganteum. The sequence continues at coordinate 955,477,491 of CM021100.1, forward strand.
AAGAAACACCACCTTCTTAAATTATCCCGGTAATTGAGTGGTCTCTTGGGTTTGTTGATTTTAATGGTTTTCTTGACAAACTTGGTTGATTTCCACTTTCGAATCATGAATTTTCCTGACTTGATTTGATTTGTTGTTTTCTAGATGATCTTTTATCTGATTTTTAATGATTTTGTGAAAACACAACAAGCAAATTTGTAGAATAATTGTTTTTAATCTGAACAGATAGTGTATATTCAAGAACCACAAATGTTCATTATTGATTTTCACAAGTTTTCTTTGACAAATATACAATTCAGACAGACTCACTCTTAAAGTCAAAAAGGTCATCATTATACTCAACAACGCACATCTTGAAATTGCATTAACACACAACCGTGTCACCCCCTAGAGGGCACCCGTGTTTTTGTCGTTTCCAGGTGCGTACTCAAAGTTGGATTTCTCATCCTCTGAGAAAACAGTCCTTGGCAATTATATGGTGAGTGTCTTGGGGGCAGATTCTTCCCTCCCCTTGCACCGTGAGTATTACAATGTCTGGTTACTAACTCGGCTGGACACTACACTATGGTTCGTAGATAGGGCTTCCGTGCGGTGCGACAATTGATAAACTCCCTCAAGAGACCTCCCAATCTTTAGAACAAAGATTTTGGGGATGGTTATCTTTCTCACCACCATCAAGTTGGACTTTCATCAACAAATTGCATTTTGATTAGAGTGGGTTGGAATCCTTGGCTTTAGGCATTCCCACTTAGGTCGTTCCCATAGGGTGAGTACTTTTTCCCACTACGGCAGACCTTCTAAAGGTTTTAACAAAAGCATAAATTTGCATGAAAATAAGGATGAGTCTGGCACTTTGATCACCTAGTTAAGGGGAGAGCATAAGCCTATTCACCACACAAGCGCAACAGATAAATGATTCGTTTTAAGCCCAAAAGCCAAATTTTGCTAATCTATGTGAAGATTTTGCTTCACAACAATCATGGTGTCCTTTTTAACTGATATTGAAAAAGTGTGATGGCTACCCTAGGATTGATAAATTTTAAACCAGAAATGGCTACCCCAGGATTGATAAATTTTAAACCAAATGATTATCCGTGGATTGGTTCATTTTAGTCTAATTGTATCAAAATAAAATTTTGGCCGCGGTCGCGTCGGATCTAGATCAAAATTATAGAAGTGCTAAAACATTTTATGAAAGCGCTATAGTTTTTACCTAATGCGCTAAAATCGAAAGCGCTAAAATAGAGTACCGAAGTGCCAAAGTTCTTCACAAAAGCACTAAATCATATTTTATGGAGATGGGTAACCGATGCGCCAAAACAGTTCATGGAAGTGCTAAAGTAGAAAGCGCTAAAACTTTTAATTGATGCGCTATAGTATCACGAAAGTGCTGAAATAGAGCACAGAAGCGCCATAGTTTTCCACGGATGCTCTATAGTTTTTTTATGAAAGCGCTATAGTTTTTGATGGAAACGTTGAAACGGAACACGTTGGGAACCTGCGCGACACTTTTCAAAAAAAAAATTGATAGAAATATGGGGTTAATGCCCCACGGTGGGCGCTAAATTGTAAGTGTGAATAAGGTATAAAGGAATAAAACACTTCTTAATGAAACATTGTATCAAAGATTAAGCTAATAATCTACTGAAAGTGTCTCATTGTCTCCTATCTTCAAAGATTTATTAAGCTATTGTGCTCTTAGATTTAAATAACATTATAACTGTTAAAATGAAAATCTAAAGAACATAATGATGTTGATGCAATGATATGAAGCTAATATGATAAAATCTACATGATAAAAGAAGCTAATATGACATGGATTGACATAAAAACTGATAAATGAAGCTACAAGAGGTGGCCATGATATGAAAACTAGAATGTTGGATGCTTGAATTTTTTATGCTTGATGCTTGAATTCCTGTAGAGTAAGAGTGCATAAGTTAGATAATCTAGATCTGGATCATTTTCTTGGTTGAATGAAGTTTTATTTATAGATTTCCTGATTGTAGAAATGCATAGGGATGGCAAAGAGAGGCTTGGATTCAATCTAGAGGATTGAATGGTGAGAAATGGAGGAGATTGAAAATATTTTGGGGATTGTCTCTACCCATGAAAACACTAGGCAAGAGAAGAGGAAGGATTGATGGAAGAGGATTGAGAGATAAATTTGCAATTTGTCTCCAATTTGTCTCCAAATCTTCCCGTGAAGTTTTGAAAAGCATTAATTTTGACATAAATTAGACATAGGATATCTAATTTGATTTTGAGGAAATATAGAGGAATATTCCTTATGCCTTTATTTAAATATTTTTGATTTATTTAAATTAGCAAAAGAAGGATAAATAATTTAATAGAACAAACTATAGAATTTGTTTATTAAATTAGCATAGAAGAATATGGTAATAAATCAATAAAGTTTTTAATCTTTATTTAATTAATTTAAGATTTGATGTGATAGAATAAAATAGGGAAAATGATAATTAAATTAAACAAAGTATTTAATTTTGTTTATTTAATTAAGATGAGATAATAGAAGAATTTAGAGGAATTTAGAGGAATTTAAATGTGAATGTGAACGTGAACTATACAAATAAATATTTCTATTTATTTAAAAGTAGAGGAATTTAGGATAATTAATCAAATAATTAGTATTTAATTAATCGGATTCTCCAGACCAATTTTAGGTGTATACAATATGTAGTCTTCACACCATAATCCATCATTCCTCATTTTATCTTTCATCTTTAAAATGTAACCATGCAATTAAAATCCTTTTAACTAACGTCGTTTGATATCCATCGTGTATCACAACTATGCCGAAGGCATCAACTTTCATTTTCATGATGTAAATATGTAATGCAATCACTCACACTTGATCCCCATTATTGAACACCCATCATGTCTCTCTTGACACTGTTTTATTCACAACAACGATGTGAATAAATGTAGTGATGTAATCAAATGTCACCACCTATCCCTTGGGACACATGTCCTTAGCCCGCATTCTCGCAGGGCTAACTAGGAACCCATCGAATATTTATTAGGACTGTGGGATGCTGCCATCTATCTTGGTTGATGTCATACTCCACCATATTTCACATATTGCATATCAATGATTGCAAACTACCCATTTTCTTCACAACAATGATGTGAAGTAATGAAACGATAGTCATTCGATCATCTATGGACCAATCTACACCATTGATTACCTCCATCACATATTATAAATTGAGCATGGTCACAGTCAACAAAAACTATGATGTGAAGGGTGGTTGTGATGCAAACACAAACTCTATCGACCAATAGCACAAGGAAAAGGAGCCAATCATCCTGATGACACCAATGGCTTAAATGATGACTTAAATGACCTGCTACCATCTTTATCTAGTCAATGAGAAAATAGAAACCTTGGTCATTACCATGACTGCAACACTTGGGGTTTATATGCAAAACCCTGGTTTGAACAGAAAGCATAAATAAATTATTTTTGAGCACATTCCACATCCTCTGGATCTGCAATTCATACCTCTGAGAATCTCTCAAAAAAATCACATCTAATGTACAACTTGTTTTCTCCCGTGACTTCTAGAATACTTAACCTCTACAACATCATGAAAATATTCCATGATAACTTTACATATTTTTTAGCAACATTGCAACATTGCATAACATGCTCTTCTCTCCATTATTCTTAACCAACACTTCTAGAATTTGATCCTCTGAGCACAATGACATCTAGGCATCCACCAATCTACCTTTTGACATAAATGACACCTTTTGATATCAATGACAACATTATGCCAACAATTTTTTAGAATATTGAGAACCCACAACAACATGGTTCTATGAAATGAAAGGGGAGGCATAACCAACCTGATATGGTTTATTGGGAGGAACGAAGTTGGAATTTTCATGGTGTGGAAAAGTATACATATGGTTTCCATTAAAACTTGACATTTTCATGCATGGAAAAAATAGGAAACACTTTGAAAATTTAAAAGGGAAGTAGATGACTACCCAACAAGGGATTTTGGGTACATACCAACAAAGTCACGCAAATGATATTAAAAAAATTCCAGGTGCTTGTAGAACTACATCCAAAGGCTAAAATGTTGAAGAACACACCAACTCCTCAACATAATGAAGTAAAATTAGCACTACTTGAACCAGTAGATATGAATGGAACCACCATGGTGTTTGATGATATGCCTCAAAAGGAAAAATGTGCTAGAGAGAACATTGAATTCTTCAACATAGAGAAAGTGGTCCCACCAAGCGTGTCAAAAACTGTTGTCACATGAAATTGCACCTTGCTAAACATGAGGTTCAACATTCCAATGACACAATGGAAATGACCTCAAGGTGTGGGACCTTGTGCATATGAGGTCAAATCTCTAGAGAAGGCTGACTTCCTCTTTCAATCCAAGTGTAATGTGCTAGTCCAACCCAATACATGAAATCCTACAACTACCCTACTCTAACAACTCACATGGGAAAAGGGGAAGAAGGAATACATGAAAGGGAAATGGGAGGTTGTACACTAAGATTAAAATTTGTTTCTTCCTAGCTAAGTTTGCATAAAAACACTATTGAAGAGGGACCATGGGACTCACACAGATCTCTATTTAGTTGATTCCCAAAGGAAAACATGGAGGTTAAGGTTTGGCAGGGTGCTGGACGGAAAGAGATATTCTCAAGTAGCAACTATAAATAATTTAACTCAAACATATATGCATGGAAAGAAAGAGAAAACACTTAGGTATGCAGATAATGAACATACACAAACATAAACAAGTTGAGTAGAGGCAAGCTTAGTCGATTTCATTGATGTAGAGGCAAAAGACAATCTTTACAATTATAGAGATGCAAAATGTATAATTCTTCCAAAGAAAAAATCTAGAGGAGTCATAGGAAGAACCCTTAAAATTAATACAATTTTTGAATTTATAGATCATTCATAAATCAGAACCATGAACTAAACCCTAACCCTAATAGGGGTTATCAAGGAAGCCTGTGCATGAAAGGATGCTCATCTCGTGAAAATCATGATTTAGGCATGGATCTGTTAGAATGCTCAATAATCGAAAATTGATAAATGAGCATGTGCGCCCATAAAATCCACTTACAAAAGTAAGGGGAGTAATAAATATCATCCTTGAAGTCCAAAAATTGAAACAAGTCGCTCAGAAGTTGGATCGAGCATTAATGTCGTCACCCAAAAAACATGTCAAATCTGCTAAAAGGTTGGGGTGTCAGGCCCAAAAGGAAACCTTTGCTATGCATTAAATGGCCTGGGGGACTGAAAGAGCAACTTCATTAAGGATCGGGTGTTGCGCCCACTTCATACCTTATGCTTCATTGGCATAAGACCATCGGGGATCGAGCTTTGGGCATTCATCGTACTACATGCTAGAAGAAGGAAGAAGGAAGAAAATAGAAAGAGTGAATCACAAGGTTTGAAAGGATCGCTCACTATCGAGAATTATAGGTCAAGAAGGAGGCTTATGCCTTATCGCAGAGATGAAAAGGGGAAAGGGAAGGCCAAAGCCCGATGTCCAAAAACCCAACACTTAGCCAAATTTTTGGAGGAAAGATGGAAGGGGAAGGTGGAAGATGAAAGATCGATCATAGAAGGCCAAAGATGTTTCAAAGATCGTGGGTTGGGAGGAATCTCTATTTCCTTGAATGAAAGGAAGGAAATCAGAAAGAGGGGAGATCGAACCCCGAAGTCCGAAAAGACAAGACTTAGGCAATTCCTAAAGGATCTTGAGCGAGCTTTGGAGGTCAAACGAAAGGCTTTTTCCTTACGGGGAGAAAATGATAAGGGTGAAAGGTTAAGGTCGATGGTCGAAAATCGAAACACTTGGAAGGAAAGGAAAAGTAGAAGGGTGAAGAAGACAAGGAGCAAGAATGATGGAGAAGGCATGCAAGTAGGAAGAGAAGCAAAATCTTGAAAGTCTGAAACTTAGGACCTAGCCAATTTTAGGACCCTTCAAGGAGAATCCATGCAAGATGGCCCATGTAGTATCTCCTAGATTGGCTATCAATGATGAGTCATCAAAGGCTGGCATGAAATGTCAAAAGTTCCTTTGTAACCCTACTCATTATGACATCTTTATTTTTATGCCATGCACACCTATTTATCCAAAATAAATAAATAAATGGAGATAATTATCCTCACCCGATTGTAACCTCCATGACTATTCTTATCCAACCACTTGATTCCCAATTTTTTCTCATTCAATATCAATCATTTATTGAGATTGAATTCAGACCATTCATGTTCCTTTCTCAATCCATCATTTCAAGGTTTTTTGAATAACCATTTTTGCGGGTACATGTTGATTTGAGCAACCTACATTCCAATCAAAGAGAAAATCTATGGTATCATAATTCAGGTTTTGATATTTAATTTTGTTTAGATTTTATTATTTCTCTATTTCTATGTAGTTTCTTATGTGAGTTATTAAGTTTGTTTGTTGATTTAACTTGGTTTTGCAACTTGGATTAGAGGTCTACACTTGGAGATATAGTTTGTATGGTTTATTTTATAAGTATCACAATTCTATCAAAATCATTCCAAACTTGTATGTTGGTGATTCTCCTATAAGAGAAAATCCATGATTTTATTGTAACCTTAGCTATTGCTATATAATACAACTAATATGCTTGTGGAGTGTGGGATTTTTCTCAAGAAAGGGTTTTCCCACCTACAATTTATGTTGTGGTATATCATTTATTTGTTTTTCCCTTTTCTATCATTGTAAAGATCTTAAATTTGCATAATACTCACCTCTAAGGCTAGTTTAAAAAGAAAATTATGTATACATTGTTTCCTTTCAAATTATAATAGAACTTAAAGCTAATAAATAAGTGTTAAGACACTTCAAAGATTATTTTATATCCTCTTCATCCTTAATCAAAGTGAGGAAAGAATCATTATAAAATTACCATTGAGAAGTTATTGTGAGCTATTGTAAAGAAGGGAAATTCCATCAACCAACTTCTAAGAAATGGAATTTTCTAGGATTTTGCTAAACCTTTCAATGACAAGATCATAAAGCATTAGAGTTAAGGGGTATCCTTGTCTAATAGAAATAAAAGGTCCAAATTATTTTTAGTAGGTGTCATTGATAGTCAAATAAATATAATCATCATTTAAAACATTTGCATAGACTAGAGAAAGCTAGCACTAAAGCCGAGTCATTAGAGAAAAATAAGAATGAAAATCCATTCAATCCTATCATCTTGTTTCTCAAAGTCAATCTTGATGAAAATAGCTTGTTGGTTTGACTTCTTTTCCAATTCTATACCTTATGTGGTTATAATTGTATTGTCTAAAATAAATATGTTTTTGATAAAATTTCTCTAGTTATGTTGAGTAACAAGTGGGTGTAGATTTTGGATGTAAAGCATGAACAATTTAGAAATATCTTGTAGAAGACATGGAGCAAGGTGATAGGTCTCCAATTGTAGATCAATTCAAGATCATCTACCTTAGGTATGAATATAATATTTTTTATTAATAGTCTTACCTAGAGAAAGTCATGTCTAACAATGTTTCAAAGAAATTTCTAAGAATCACAAGCAAAGCCATCACAACTTAGTTCCTTATCATTGGCTAATACTTAGAATGAGTCCATAAAGATTATTCAAGGAAAACAATTAGTCACAGCTCAATCATTAAGTATGAAAGAGACATTATGTATTACGTTTATACCAAAGAAAACTCTTGAACATGAAAAAAGTTTTTATTTTACAAAGACTTACAATATTTTAAAGACAATTCAACAAAAGATCTATCAACAAAAGATCTATTGACTTTGTAAATGCCTTTCATTTTTAATATGAAGGAATGAAAATTTCTTTAAAAATTCTTATCCCTAAAATTATCAAAATTAATCTTCCTTGTCAACATAACCAAAGTTGACATCAAGCACCTCTTCAATGTCAATCATCACCATGTGCTCATTAAACACATTATAGCAATCATTATTCCCATGATTTTACATTCCATGTTACTCATTTTATGAGTCATTATAACAATTCTATTCACACTACCGATCTATGGACAAGCAATAACCATATGCGTAGTCATGCATTTTATGCCATAATATCACAAGTACTGTAACATTACTGTTCATACTACCGTCGTATGAACAATCATTAGCCATAACTACAGATACCCCACATCACAATAAACCACATTTTCAGCTAACGTTCACTCATGAGACACCACCTTCTCTACCATCCACCAGTTAGTGTGCACAAGATGGATGTCTTAAAGTGAGAGATAACCATTAGAAACTTTTTTATATTCTAAAATCTTAGTGCCATATCTACAACCTTAACAATGATCAACACGCCTTTCTCATGGTCTTATACTTTCAACAACAGCAAACATTCTTTTCTAGCGGGGAAGCGGAGTCAAATCAAGATGCAACATCGATACTGTTTTGTTTTGTCTCCTCGACCATCCAAAGAGACAAACGTCTGATTTCGAGCTTTCGAAAATCTCTAGTAGTACCTCCCTCGTTGCTACTTGTGTTCATAATTGTTTTTAACAATTAGCTTATCAATTAATGATATTTCTTCCTTTTTTTCATCCATCTAAAATATTTTTTTTGTTTGTATGTCAAGTCAAAAGTTTACCCAACAAATTGGCTGCATATCAGGTACATTCACACTAGGACAACCATTGAAATGATCTTGCTCGATCCTTGGGAGAGTTCTATTAGGGTTTCTTGGTTTTGTAGTGTGTATGTCAAACTGTAGACTTTTGGATCCTTTTAACGTTTATTAACATTTATTGTGGTCCTTTTTCATTTGTTAGGTTTGAAGGTCTTTTTGCCCCTTTATATGGCCTCAGCTCTTCATTCCTCTACAACAGTTGTTGCTAGAGTTGAAGGCTTTACAACGGCATCCCATGGCTTCTTTATTGAAATGACCCAGAAAATTCATTTTGAAAGTGTTTCAAGAGGTAAGTAAGTCCCATGATCCACCTCTAGATGTTGTTCTTCCCATTCCAAAGTTTGATGAAGCCTACAAATGGCTTGAGAATTTCACACTTGTTGGATATTTATGGGTAGAGTCCCCCCATAAAAATGTGCTTTGTGATTGGGTTAATAAATCCTAGACCCCACATGGGTTCGACTTGATGTTTTTGAAAAAATAAGCAACATTTACAGGGTGTTGTACCCTTCACACAGAGTCCAAGGGGCCAAAAAGAAGCTAGTTCAAACAAAATGTGAATTAGGAGAAAAAAAAACAGAGACAGCTGACTGATAGTTGTAGGACAACAAACAAGGCTTAAACAACCTTAGAACTAGAGGGGACCAAGCTGACTCCTTGAACCCAAGGTCGTAGAGAAGCAACGGATTTGGGGAGTCCCATCTTCTTTCTCAGCACAACCGGCCAAGAAGGCTCGAAAACATCCACCAAGCAGGGCGAGGGGAGAGGATCTCCAATAGCCACCTCGGGCAAGGAGCCACCACGCAGTGAGAGCACCGGTAGCAAAGAAGAGGAGACCAAAGTGATCAAAGTACCAGCAAAGTCATTTAACAAGGGACAAGCAAGAACCTATTGCACAACGACAGCAGACTGGGGCAACAAAGGATCAACATAAGGGGTAGCTAGAAGAGGAGCCTGGAGAGGCTCAGACACCAGAGGAGGGACAAAAGGATCACCCTCCTCAGAGGAATCGTCAAAAGAGTCTGAAGAGGGAGAATCGACCTTGAGGTGATCTGATAGAGCATTCTTCCACCAAGTAGTAGCTCCCTTGTGGCGTGCAAGAGGGCAACCTGAAGCCAAATGACCAGTAGAAAAACACCTCCTGCAATGAAAGGGGAGGCCCTCATAGTCCAATAGTTGCGACCAAGGTCTATCCATCACCATCAAAACCACATCACCATGGAGGGGTTTGGAGATATCCAAATCAACCAAGATACAAGCCACCATAGTATGCCCCAGATCCCGAGACATTGAGTCCACCTTGAGGAAATGTCCAATGGAGTTGCCAATAGCTTCAAAACAAGACTACTCCCAAAACTAAAGAGGGAGATTCGGCAGATGGACCCAAACAAGTTTGATATTCAGTGGCTCAGTTAGAGGGTTGAAAGAGCAAGACCAAGGCCTGATGGACAGTGAATGGATACCCCACATCCACCCCCTATCCAACACACAATCCCTCTCTGCTGGAGAGGAAAAGGTGACAAAGAAAATCCCTCTAGCACTAGGGTAAAGCTCAATCTATCCATAGACAATGGGCTTCCAAGAAATGAAAACCCACTCATGGAGATCTAGAAGGGAGGGCCACAAGCCATTAAACCTGCACACCACACCCTGCCTCAAATAATAATCTTTATTTTCAGCCACTTCAGGACCACAGACAACCATAGGGGAAGCCCGAGCACAGGGCAAAGGACAAACCTTAGCAAGAGCAGGTGCAAAATGAGCACCAACCTTAGACACCGCCTCAGAGAAAGACTATCGTCCAGCAGGAGCACTAGAGGTAGGAGCAAACGACACCTTATGGAGAATAGAGGGGACAACAACACCCACACCAGGTAGCGTTGCATCCACGCCATTCACCAACAAGGAAGAGTCAAGGATGGGAGGAGCCCCAACAACGCAGCCCCCACCACCAGAAACAGCTGTCACTGGAGCAACTGCGTCCCCAACAACATTTAAAATCTATGCTCGAAGGGCATCACACTCACAAAGGTTGCTCTTGCAGAGCTCACCGGAAAGGGATGAGGGGACAAAAGGCCTGTCACCAGCTGCTGACCCAACACCCACAGAAGAACCTGCAGGAACAAACACAACGCCTCCATTCAAAACCGACCGTTGAACAATGCATGTCTAGGTTGTTCGACTTGATGTTATACAAAACCTCACTAAGGATTTTTTATCTTTTTCATTTTTCTGAAGACAAGCATGTCTAGGTTGTTCTCACCCAAGGCTCATGGCTTGTATGTTCTTCCCTCCTTATGTTTAAACCTTGGACTCATGACTTTTTAGTCTCTAATGAAAAGTCTTTTTGCTTTTCTAGTTTGGGTTGAATTCCTAAGATTACCTCTACGATTCTCGACCTTTTTTTACCCATATTGCCTTGTCAGTGGGCTATGTGGTTTCTGTAGAGCTCGAGAAGTTTCATTTAGCCCGCTCTCAACATTGAGTCTATGTTGAGGTTGACCTTTCAAAGACCTCAAGGAGGCAATGGATATTCAAACTGGTTATACATGTTACTCCCAATATGTTAACCCAATTTTTAAAATCTTTAAGAGTAGTGATGCAGCTTGCTAAAGTTTACAAAAAAAACTAAATTTCAAAGACCATGATGTTTTATGCAAAACTATTTTAGGGGGATGTTCCTAGGGCTTTTTTGAGAAATGTGACCAGTTTTTATAGAAACCCGATTCCTAGTTTGGAAGAACCTAAAGTTTCAATTTTTTTGACCAATTTTTGGAAATCATTAAAAAATTTGATTTGGTTGCTTGAAACAATTTTTTTTTGGTTTTGATCATCACGATGTTTTTATCACCCTAGCAAAATTTCAAGGCCAAAGGCTTTACTAGCTGAAAGTTAGGTGGGTTTTGGTTTCAAGGCATTTAGGAATGATCCAGAAAAATATGTAGAATTATTTTTTTAAAATTCTAAAGTTTTAAATAATCGTAAAAGAAGGTTTTTTCAAGCATTTAAATGTTTTATTTGAGGTAATGTCGAGTGAGTGTTGTATGCATTCTCTCTTCATTCAACCTTATTGCTCACTTTTCACTAATTTTTAACCTCATTGCTCAGAAAATTACAAATTCTAAGCTCATGCTCACTTTTTTCCCATTTGTAACCTCATTTACTCACATCGCGACAAATTTTAACCTCATTTGTTCGTATTTCGGTGAATTTTAACCTCATGCTCACAATTTTCAAAATTCTAACCTCTAAAACTACCTTGCTCAATTTTTCAAAATTTCTAACCTGTGAGCATTTAAAAGCAAGGAAAACAAAGGTTAACCATTTTCAAACGAATTGTGTGTGGTGAACAAAATGCGCAGTGCATCTTTCAGTTGCTCCTCTCTACATAATGCTGTGAGTTTGAGATGAGTAGTGGATGGCAATGGTATTTCATGATTGCAGTATATGCACAGGACGAATTTGTTGAGCAGATTTTTGAAGCTTAAAAGCAAATGCAACCAGCAGGCGCCCTAGTTTACATGCATGGCAAATGTTGAAGTAGATTTGAAGGCACAAATGCTCTCATTAACAACAATGATTGTGCAGCATGCATAGAATGTTTGTTAAAAGGTCTTAAAAATTTCAATGCGAATACAAGTTGCAGATTTAAAAGTTGCATGGCCTCTAAAGATACCATTTCACGGAATATGGATGGGGATATGCATTAAGTGAAATGATTTTTAAGTCTTTCAAGTGAATACAATTAGCATGTGTAAAATCTGGGTTCCACAATCATCATTCTCCTTACCCGTGCTGAAGGATATAGCGCGGCTACTAGCATAGACAAAGGCACATAAAGGATACATGAATTTTGTCTGATGTTGTGATTGCCATTGCCTTGGTAAACGTGCATGCAAACTGTTAAAGTACAGACAAGGTGCATCAACTGTTATCACAAAAGGCCTAAAAGAAATGTGGTCTAGTCATGTGGTGCAATGGAGGTTGCAAAACATACGAACTGCCTCACAAAATGCCTTGAAGAAATCTGATCAACGTTGGCGTGATGGAGAATGCAGGGCAAGCATGTGAAGTGTTTGACATAGAGTCTCAATGAAATGTGGCGTATAAACGAGGCATGTAAACTGTTGACAGAGCATTATAATACAGAGACAAGGTACATGAACTATATGACAACATGCATCGAAGAAATGTGCTTACCTGGAATGCAATGATGGCGTGGCCAAGGTTGTTTAGAGGCGCGATAGGGGGATACAAATGACCCGTTTGGAAGATTGCCTCAAAGAAACGTGGTTTCATGGACTGCAATGATTGCAGGAGTTGCACGAAATGGATTTGTTCAAAAGGCTTTAGAAACTTTCAAGCATATGCAATTGGCAGGTGTAAATCCAAATTCCACAACCCTTGCCAGCATCATCCCTGTCTGCGCCAAAATGAGAGTTCTGGAGTAGGGTATGAGCAGCCATTAAAGAACAAAGGATAGAGGAATTTTGTTTGATTTTGTAGTTGTAGGCATAATGGTTGACATGAAAGCAAAATGTTGAATCATAGAGAAGGCACGTGAAGTGTTTGAAAGAATGCCTCTAAGACATGTTATCTCTTGGCACGCAATAATTGCAGGATATGCACTTAAAACTTCAAACAAATGCGATTAGCAGGTGTAAGGCCAAATTCCGCAAGCTTTATCAACCTTTTCCCTGCCCGTGTCAAGATGGATAAAGAATTTTTGTCAGATGTTATAGTTGTAACTGCCCTGATTGGTATGCACGCTGCTCATGCCCTGTGAATGGAGTTTCAAATTATTGGATACGCCTTTATATCTCCTAAGAGAGAAATTATTAAAAAAAGTGTTTGTGGATGGCATATCACAGCTAGAGATCCTAGGAAGTAGGTTATGGTAGAAGTCTCTTTGAAAGACTACAACTACTTGGACACCCAGTCCATCTTTCAAATACATAGCATCGCATCAGCATGCATCCATCAATAAGTCAATTCCCAAATACAGGAGTTTTATGGAAATTGTATCATGGATGGTCCCAATGTTAACATGGAAGCAGATGGAAATTCGTATATTAAGTCTGAAATGTATGGAGCATATGCTTTTGTTGCTATAACAGATGCAAGAGAAGATGAAGATGGTTTGGTAAGAGCAAGTGGAATATTGGTGAGGCCGTTGTTGTCGTGCACATACTCTCTAAACTATGTAAAGCTTGTGTTGGCAGAAAAGGCTTGAAAACTAGTGTAGGTGCAATAGCACCTTACAATGCTCAAGTGAGATACTTGGAGAATAAGATAAAAGGATAATGAATCCAATTGGATAGAAGCCAATCACTCTAGCCGACAAGAAGATTCAAAAATATGACTCGAAGAAAAAACTCAATCTTTAAAGGTGCTGGAAACAAAAGTTAGAAATTGCAAGGTTCATATAATTGGCCTAACATACCGTGTTGGCTGGTCAATATTTGGGAGTGTAGAGGTGGTTCAAGACCAAGTCAAGGAATGGAAGATCTGTTTTGATTATCAGACTTCTAAGGGTCGGGAAGACAACTTCTATTATAGAGATCGTTAGAATGTTAGCATATGACTAATAAGAAACATGCTATGATTATTGATATATTAAATGAAATAGATGGTGATGAGAATATGCCCCATGCAGACATTGGTTATGCACACAGAATGCAGGTATCAGATGTTGATATGCGACATAAAGTCTTGATTGAAGCAGTTGAGAAACATATGCCCGATATCATTATAACCAATGGAATTGGAACTAACCTTAAAGCGTTCGCATTAGGACAATTGCTTAGTATGGGATATAATGGGTTATTTATGGAATTTCCCTGTTGGGAGGTGTCAATTATGCTTCAGAGGCAGCAGGAATCCTTAATGATACCGGTTATATCTTTTTGGACAACTTTCTCTTGGCAGAAAATTGACCATTTCGAGAAGACAAAGGAGGAACTAGTCAAAATGCTTACGGACAAGAATGCAAGATCATTGTTAGGGATGGCAATTGATACCATTATTTCAAATATGGATTGTGAAAAATTGTGGAACATGTTATGTATGGTTATGGCAAATAAGCTCTTCCACTTTTTGATATCATCCAGAAATCCATTACAAGTGTGAGATGGTATCACATTTATTGGTGTTTTTATTGCATATTGCAATGCAAAGCTAGTGGATAGTGAGTATACTTACATTCATTTGATGAGTGTAAATTTTCACATTTTTCTATATAAATGGATCATTATGTGGGTCTTGTTGACCTTGTATTTATGACAATCATATGGGCTTACATGTTTGAAGGAGTGTAGCGTTCTTAATTGTGAATGGATATTATTTATGTCAATAGTCAATGTACCAATTTATGTGCATGTTGTAACACAAATCTTTTTCCATTCTTATGGAGAACCCCAATATTATTTGTTCATTTCAATAGAAGTATAAAAGTTTTATGTTCTCAAGTACCTTGATGGTAATATGCTTACAAGTAAAAATGGAGCTGATAAAGATGGAGAAATAATACCTCAGGTTAACCCATAATATAGAAATTACGAGTTCCTACTTACCCTTTTGAAAAAGTGACTTATCTCACTCAATGTAACTAAAATTTAGAAAATAAACCTTATTTTCAAAAAAGTGACATAAAATAAAAGAAAATAAGGTTTATTATTTTCAAAGCATTGTATTTCAAAAAGTTAGTTACTAGTTATTGAAGAGAAGCCTATACATACAAGGTTATTTCAAATGTAAAGGGGGCTTCTACAAATGGGAAACTCTAGATGAATTTTGACATAAAACTTTTTATGACTTTTGAGCTTTACACATTGTACAAAAAGGGTTTTTTTAAATTACAAAATTTCATAAAGATAATACAAAATAATTTTGCCTCGTATCTTCTAAATGTATTTCTAAATTATTAGTACTTGTTTTTCAAATGTCAACTTGGTAATCTCTTTTATGTCCTGGTGGAGATCATCTACTATATGTTCAAATACTTATTAATCTATGCAATTGATTTAATGAAACACAAGTAGGCTTTGGTATCTCAATTTGAATGTGTTGGAGTTACACATCTTTTCATATGTCAAGATTTTTAACCTCTTTTTCATTGTCATTGCATATTAAAATATACATTATGGTGAAACTCCCCTCGTAATGGTTATCAATCATGAAATCTTATTTGATATTCATATGTCTACTAGTATGGTCTTTATTATTTAGCTTTCTTTAACTTATTTTCTCCTTTATGTACTTTCCAGTTAAAAGTACACAAAAATCCTAAAAACCCTATCATACGAGGGAGTTGCCCCTCTCAAATGTAAAGGAATATTTTTATTTCACACACAATATTTCCAACTATTGGAGTGTATTTTCCACATTCCATTAGGCGATTAAAGTATGATTTCAAGTGTCAATTCACTTACCAACCAATTTTTTGCGACTCCGCTAGGGAAATGAAGTGTTGGTGCATCGTTTCCTTGGAAAACTAAAGGTTCCTTCCCTAGAATGAAGGTTGGTGACTCTATTTAAAAGAGGAATCCAAAATAATGGTTTGGTATTGTAGACATCTAAAATTGACCACTTATGTTTGGTTAATTTTATCTTGTCATTTCGCCTAATCCCCTTCTATCCATGTTAATTAAATAACATTTTGATTATTTAATTAATGTTGTCAATTTACCCCTAATTTTCCTAAGGTTCTAAGGTAATTGATTGATTAATGATCACATTGGTCATTTACCCCCCTTCTTCTTTAAATTAAATAAATATCTTTCTTTATTTAATTTAATCACTTTATTCCCTCACAAGAATTAAATAGATTATTTAATCCTCCCTTTTTCTCTCCCCACTTGTCACATCCTCCATCATTCCTCATTATCCCCTAATCTTAATCCACATCCACATCCTCATCATGTGTTCACACTTAATCATGGATTAAGAGGTGTTACATCCTCCAACTTTTCCCACTTGTATACTAATAATTCTCTATTAAGCCTAATCCTCACCTAACCCATCCCCTAATCACTTGCACATTCTTAATCCCATAATTAGAAAAGTGGTAATTCCCTTTCCATTTATTTCCCATCCACTTTATCCTCCAAATATTAAATGTTTTCCTCTTTTGGTAAAGCAACCCCACATGGAACCTTCTCCCAAAGTACAACTAAGAAATTTAAAATTCCTTTATTCCTTTCCACCCCATACCTTGGGAATGTTGGACAAAGAAGGCCTTTATGACAAAGATCCTCCCCATCTCCCAAGGCACATTCCAAGTACCAATCTCCCTCTCAAGCCTCCACATGGTGACACTTGTCACCATTCCAGGCCTTGAAATATCGCCTATCCCCCATCTCCTCTCATGATGCCACTTGGAATCATCTCATGAGTTGAGATGTCTCAACCTTTCCTATCCATTGATCTCCCATCATTCAATCCTAGCCCTCCATTCATATCTCCTCTCATCAAATGCAAAACAATTAGCCATTTTTTATCATCTTGCAATCCTTCATCTTTTGAGAAAATTGGTAATGTTATGCTGCTAAAATTTTGTTGAGTACACAATGAATTTGATCACATTGGGGCAATCTACACATTGAGAGATTCAACATATTGGGTCTTCATCAAATTCCTTGTAGGTTTGAGTTCTTTATGCCCTTATCTTGATTATTGTTTTTATTTTATGTTTGTTGGGTTTTTATAGTATTTCCTTGCATTTTAGACACAATATCACTACACGCACCAACATTCAATGAAAAAATACAGGTCTTGCTACAAACAATTCTTTTGGAAAAAGCCAACCTAGCTTAATTCTTTCAATTGGAATTGAATTGATCATGGGGAAATATTTTGATTTTTGGAAATATCTTTTTCATTTCATGTCAATACCTTTGATATTTGGCAAGTGGTGATTGTGAGAATTGAAAAGAAGCTTTAGTATTGGATCCCCAAGACCCTTTCGCTAACTAAGAAATTTCCTATCTTTTCTAAGATAAATGTGGCCACTCATGTTTATTATTCCTCATGTTGGGTCCCTTCCAAGGCTTCATATCTAAAGGTTGAAAATCTAGTCAAATATTTTCTCTACACTTCTAGCAAGGGGAATCAATGCTTTCATTGGGTAGCCTAAGAGTTTTATCACCTCTTGTGTGATTCTATAGGACTTGGATTGATTTCCATATCTCAACAAGGTATTGCTTTATGTGCTAAGTGTACCATTAGAGCTCTCATTGGTAATAAGGCCTTGAAAATCCTTACTCATCATTGTATTGGAATTCACATTCCTCAAGGTTGTTCATCTTGGAAAGGCCTAGATATGGGCACTCTTCTCATCATGAAGGAATTGGTTCTCATTCAAAGCACCTTTATTATTAAAATTATTTGGAAATTCTAGGAAACTATCAAACCCTATCTTCATTGGGTTGGACATTATTTTCACAATGGTTTATTCATTAACCAATATTCCAATTGGTGCCCTCCTCTTCTAAGTTCTCAAGGGAGGTTGTTGGGTCTCTTAACTTGGGCCCATGCCTTGAATTTTTTTAAAAGAGGAGCAAGAAATATACTAGACTTCATCTACCTAGCCACCCAAATTTTTATTCCCTGAGTCTAATTTTAAATTAAAATACAAAATTTCTAATCAAGAGCATGAGACTTACCAAACAATTATTGATGCCATACCTTCATAATTGCTTCACAAGATGGGTGTGTGTTTCCTCAAATCTTGTGGAGATACTAGAAATGGTTTCTTAGATAATCACTTTCAAAGTTTCAAGCCTTCCAAAGGATAATCTTGGTGTTCTTCGCACTTTCATATGGTGGACCAACTTAATTATCATTGGAAGTTGCATTCCTCTTATGAGATGTAGCATAAAATATTTGAAGATGTGTGGTATTTGGTGCTTGAACCTAAGCTATCCCAATTTTCCTCACATTTATTAGATCAAGGTCTCCCAATGTGGACTCATCTTTCTCATATGATAATTTACACTCCAAATTATCCATTCTATGGCCAAATTGAACTTCTCTCAAGAATCTTTTTTGGTTTTGTCTCCAAGTTCAAGAATCTTAGAACTAGATTCATGATTTCTTTAAGCCTTTTAGGACTACCCCTTTCTCTTGGAATATCATTTTACTTAGAGATTTTCTCAGCCTCCCTCACAAGTATGCTCAATTTTGGCACACTTTCAAGGTGAAAATTCTCTTCAATATATGGATAGACAAGAATGTTGCTCTCTTTAATTGCAATGGTACTGATAAAAATTTCTCATTGTATTATAAAGCCATATTTTTTCTAATTTTCTTATGTATCTTTTAGGTATGAGATAAAATTTGCACTTAAAGTTGTGCATCTCCAACATTTGTTGGAAAATTAGGGTAATGCCCCTTGCACTATTGCTCAAGTTCCCCAAACTCCATATCCCCTCATGGGCATCAACATGGACATTGAATCTCTTCAAAATAAGACAATCATGGAGATCATAGGTCTTGCTCATGTTGTCTTGTGCCTCAAAATACAAGGGACTTTTTTGTTCATGATGTTCCTAGCCTTCACAATTTTCATCTCCTCAATGGGTCTCTAGTTGGTTGGACACTATAAAATTCCCCCACGTGTTGCTCACCACCTCACTTGTTCACACTTGAGAAAATGTAAGAAAATATAGAAGATTCTACTCTCACTTGGTGAGCCAATTTATTATTCTACCCCCAATGATGTTTGGGACAAACTTGATGATCAAGATCCTCCTCCACCTAGCATAGCCATGACTACTTAATTGTACTTCTAGACTAAGAACTATTGTTTTATTCAGTTTTGTTTAAGGGATAGCCCCTTTTTTATTTTGGTTAGACTCATGGGTGTCAATTTTTACCACCCTCCTTTTTATTATGAATATTCCACTATTTTCCTTTTTATAATGTTAAGTTAAATATGTTATATTTATAAAAAAAAATTAACAACAACATTTTTCCCTTTTTATTATCATTATCATATAAGTCCAAGAGTGATACATGCATTTTACATTATTTTTTCTCTACAATTTTAAGAAATTTGATTCCAAGAATTGCTAGTCTAACTAATATAGTGGACTTTTTATTATCGGAACTAACCATTTTTTTAATTTTTTTTTACTTTTTCTAAGTCACAACTGGGGTTACACCATTATATTAATCAAAAGATAATAGTTTTACAAGCCTTACACTATAATGATTCAAACCAAACTCTAGCTTTAACAATCTAATTCTAATATAGTTTTCTCATGGGTCACTTCAAAACAAGCATTTTCTATCCTATACTATATAATATTTTAACAAAAATATTATTTTTCCTCATGCTTTCTATTACTGTTAAGCACTTTTAGAGGTCAAATGATCGAGGTCTCATAGCCATTCCAAATCATAGATTGGTTCTAGATTGTTAACCCACTTCAAAAACTAGAATTCATTCCCTGCCAACACTCTATGTTGAATTAATGTATTGGTCTGAAAGTTTCTAAGGCACTCGCATCACCATCGTAGCCTCCTCCAACACCTAGGGAATTTCCTTAGGACATATCAACCCAATGCCATACCTCACCAACCAAACCACCTCATCCAAGCCCCCTAAATAAATCTTCTTGAAAAGGGTCTGAGCAAGGACCCAAATTATTTCCCTTGGCTCCCCCTGCTTGAGAAGGGATGTAATGAAGTGAAAGGTGATATCATTTTTGACTCGATATCTACTATCCTCCACCAATAATTATGCCCCCATAACCCACTTCACAACTCTTAAAGTGTGCCCATAATGTTCCTTTATCATAAAGCCTTTGGTCTGTGATGTCACCAAGGAAATCCATAATTTGGTGATGCAAATGTATGTCAAGCACACAAGGATGTGCATGCTTAATAGACCACAAAGAAATCAACTTTCTAGTCGAATTTCTTCCATCCCAATAGTATGAGATTTTATAGGATAAGGTTCAAACTCTCCCATGCCATGAATGGAAAGCATGACATGAAGGAAATAATTTCCTTCTCACACTCCATATCAATGATATCAATCTCATGCATCGAGAATATTTTTTTCATTACCACCTCCATTCCTTTGTACTCTTGCTACAACTACATATACTTCATGTATTTATCCCATATGTCATTGTGCATGCCAAAAAAATATTCATGTGCTAGCTTGTGTGTAAATAATTCATTTTAAATGCTCATACCATCCTTCTTCAAAGGGAATACCTCAACCAACCATTTTTATGCTACCAAATAGATTTCATTGTCCCTTAGTACTCATTTTTGCCTAGCCATCCACTTCTTTGTTGACTTGTAAATATAGGAAATCCTAAACTCCTTGAAAGAATTTAGAAGGAACATACAATCTTATACGAGGTTATTAAGATCCCAATTGGTCATTTATTGCTTATAAATCACATTAATTATAAGCAGGGAATCTCCCTTTATTGATATCTTATTTAACCCTAGTTTTACCCCTTCATTTAGTTCATGCCATAAGGCCCTCATCTCAACTTCGTTGTTTATCCCTAGAGGCAAGGAAAAACTCATTTCTACAATAATCTCACCATTGTGGTCTTTGAAGATGTAGTGTGCCCTTAATGGGATTGGGTTTCCCCTAGAGGCCCCATCAAAGTTTAGTTTAACCCAATATGCCTTAGGGGAGAACCATATGTTGGGAATTCTGTCTCAACGTTTCTGGCCTTTTCACTTTACGACTCGGCGTTCTCCTTCATGTTTTGGCCTTTACCGCGGCGACTTTGTTTGACTGTTCTGGCGGTTACCGCCTTACCGCGCGCAGTGAGTTCTCTCACCGTGGTAATGTGGTAAGGTCACCTGCAGTTAGCTTGGCGGTTACTGCCATACCGTGGCCAGTCAAGTGACTGACCGTGGTGGCCGCGGTAAGACTGCCAACAGCCTGGCTAGCGGTTACCGCGGTACCGCAGGTGGTGGATTGTCTCACCGCGGTAGCGTGGTGAGACCGCCTACGGTGGCTCGACGGTTACCGTGGTACCGCAGGTAGTGGGTCCTCTCACCACGGTAGTGTGGTGAGACCACGTATGGTCGGGTCAAGCGATTACCATTGTACCGTGGCTAGCGTTTTGGCTGATCGCGATGGCCACGGTAAGACCGCCAACCGCCATATCGTGAGGTGGGTCCGACAAGGATACGGTAGCATAGTAGGAGCTCGATGTACTTGGGGCAGACTTTGACCGAGTTGGACTCGGTGGCAGTGAAGCTGGCAAATGGCAAGGCAACACGTGGCAAGTTAGCAGCGTCTAGTTGGTTGAACGCAATGGAAGGACCGATCTCGATGAAGTCTTAGGTGAGCTCGGGCGAGCTCACTGCCTTACCGTGAGGTGGTTTGACTGGGGCTGCGATAACGCGATAAGTGCTTGGGTGAGCTCAGAGCTCGGTTGACCAAGATGGACCGAGCTTGACCAAGTTGGACCAACTGTCAGAAGTGATAAGTGAATGGTGTGGCGACACGTGGCTCAGTGTCAGAGCGTTTATTGGTTGGATGCCAATGTCATAGCAGCAGTTATTGCAAGTCGACTCAGGGTGGCAGACAAGACCCAATTTGGGTAAAGAAGTTATGGCATGGGTGGCTCGATGCATCTGCATGGTCGGTGCATGTTCAGTGTTGTATGGGGCCTTGCAGTCAGGATAGTTGTGATCTCATTTGACCATTGTTGATAGGGATGGGTAGGACAGGTTGGTGCATGGAAAAGAGATTAAGTAATCTCATGTGTTGTTCTCAAGAAGGATGAGCTGAGAAAAGAGAGAGAGAGGTTGAGAGTGTTCAAGCAGTATGCTAAGGCATTGGAACTGCGAACACTCTGTCTCTTGGATCTGATCGATGTGAACCTGATGTGTGACCGAGTGGCTGTGTTGGCCAAGGGGTTGTTTGTGACAGTCTGTCATGAGGAGCTGAAGGGGAATCTATTTAGTAATGACATATGGATGTCATTGAAACTACATGAAGGTTCTAGTTTTGTTGCTTGCCTGTATTCTCTTGTTGAACAAGATGTAACACTCCTAGAAGAGCATAGCTCTGTTTTTTGTATTGTAATCCTTTTACTGAATAATACAATCTGAGCTGAGTGTTTTGGAGGGTGGGGTTTTTTTACGTGAAAGGGTTTTCCCCACGTATATCTGTGTGTTCAATATTGCTTTGTCTTTCATGGTTTGTTGTTTGTGTTGAATCTGTTATTATCTTGCATTTACTTCTCTCAGAGGATCAATGGGGGATACAACTGTACCTGTTTCTGCTTTATGGCATAGTTGATTGTGTCTTTGTTGTGATTTTGAATTGAAATAAGGCACTGCTGTCTTAGATGCATATCTTGATGACAGAACCGAATCCTTATCCCCAACAAGTGGTATCAGAGCTGGTAGCTTGTTGCTCTTGATACCAACAAGTGGTATCAGAGCATGTTTTGTTGAAGTTTTGGGTTTTCTCCTGTGAAGATTTCTTAGCCTGGCAAGCTTGAGGAAGTCTGGAGAAATCGGTTGGTGAATTGATCTTTCAGTGAGTGGAAGTTTTTTGCTTCATTGATTCAACATATAGTTTGAAAGACGTTGGAGATGGTTGGAGTTGGTTATGTTGTGGCAACATGGTCTTAAGCTCCTCGCTCGCAGTAATGTTCCTGATGCAAAGGGCGTGAGATGCACTTGTGGTTGTGTTGCAGTGAAGCATGGTGTTCATATTGGGTGTCTGTGAGAGGCTCCCTATTGGTATGGACTTGCTTGTGTTGTTGATCATCTATGGAGTGTTGTGCTTGTGTTGGGTGTTCTGACTTAGCACTGAAGGCAGTTTCTTTGGTGCTTTGACTACATGGAGGCTATGAAGTGACCTTGGTGGTCTGCAACTTCTGGATAGCCTGGTTCTCTCTTGCTTGTGCATGATAGTGGTGTTAGAACTAGTCTGAAATGGACCTGTTGTTCCTATGTGTCCGTGTCTTGCACTTGCATTGTTTCAGATTCATGTTGTTTGGCTCTGAAGGCTTTTTGTAGATTTTCCCAAAAAATTTATGTCGCATATTCATGTTTCTTTTCATTGTTTTGGTTAACTGTGATGGTTGTGTGCAGACTCCTGAGTCGTCCAGATGAGCAGTGAATATGGAGATGCGTGGGTGTTTTGAAAACACTATCGTTTTGCAGGTTTTACATGGTCAAGGAAAACTTGTGTTTTGTGTGGAGCTATTGTCTGCTATTTTCAGATCCTAGTGTGGGGTGTAACTGGATGATATAGTTGTAGTTTCAAAATGGTTTGAGGAGGTGTGATGTCTTCTTTGCATGGGAGTGTTGGTATGAGTTTTTCTTTCAACATTCTTGTGGTATGCTTTGATGGTTACCTAGACTTTGGTGCTTAGGTTGTGGACATGACTGGAAAATCAGATTTGTTTCTAATCTGGTGTTTGAGTCATGATTGTCTGCTTTGGTTGTTCTCTTTGATTATCTCAGTTTTGCAATTTCCAGTGCAATGATAGATTTGCAGGTTTACATTTGATTGCATTCATGAGTTGTGCAATGTTGTGGGTTGTCCTTACCTACATGTTTGTTGTGAGACAACTCGAAAGTGGACTGTCTATATCCACAAGGTTGTAACTGTGTAGTCTAGATCTATTAGCTAACCTTGTCTATGCTCACTTGTGCATTGGCATGGTTGTTTTGAGATGAAAGGATGGAATGGTGTTTGTGTACCTGAATTGTCAGTGATGAAGTTTTGAAGCATGTGCATCACGTTGTCATGGAGAGCTTATTGCACTGGTCAGTGTAAGTTTTTGACAAGTGATGGTGTGGTCAGTCATGGTGCTTGGAGAGCTCAGTGTCACTGTTCAGTGCGAGCTTTAGCAATGACTGGTGTTCTTCTTTGGTGTTGTAGGTGTTGTGTTCCTTTGCATCTGCATGGTCACTATTTGAAGATGTGCAACATCTTGGAGCCATGTAGGACCTTGGTAGTCTTTGGATGAGATGTTGGTGGTGCTTGATAGGTGATGTTGGTTTAGAGTTTGTTTGCTTTATGTCATGGTACACTCTTGCTTGTTTAGAGTGTTGACATGTTGCATTGGCTCTTGAAGATCATGGTTAGTTCACTTGAAGCATGGTTTCTCCTAATGGGGATGTGTAGATCATGGTGTCATGATAATTTCATGTTCTAGGTTTGGAGCTTTGACAATGGTCTGGGGTTTCTCTATGTTTTGAGTGCATTGGTCATATGCTGGTGGACTTCATGGTTGATGCAGTATTGTAGATTGAAGTCAGCATGAGATGACAGGTTGCTGATACTCATGGATGCATGGAGAATAAGGTGATGCTGGAATTCTTTTGGGAATGTTGTTATAGCGGAAAGTCTGAGAAGCCTGCACCTTTGTTGAATGTGAGTTCAACAGAGATCATGAAGGAGATTGCTCTTAGGTAAGTCACTTTGGCTTGTATGTCTTGGATGAGCATGTTTTATTTTCTCCTTGGTCTTCTCAGCAGTGGTGTCACTTTGAAAGGTATTTTCCCATTATATCTTTCAGATGTGTTTTATGCTTTATCTTTCATGGATATGAATCTTGAGTTGTTTTAGATTCTGGAGGATTCATAATGAAAGTTGGACAGCATGGTTGATCTCCTTGTGCTTTTGAGAACTGGTAGGAGATGGTTTTATGGGTTAGTGTGATCTTCTTGTTGCTTACATCCATGGTGTTGTTGGATGTTGTTAAGGCCTTTCCTTTGGGATGTATAGAAGATCATACTTGTCACAACTGGCATATAGAAGTGTTTGTAGAAGGGCATATGGTTTGATTTATTGTTTCTCTCTAATCTGGTCTTGTTCTTTCTGATTATTCCTTTGACTTTAGATGTTTGTGAAGCCATGGTGTTTCTTTCTTTAGTCAGTTTTGGAGGTGTTTGGAAGAACGGTGGAAGACATTTGAGAGAAACATTACTTGCAACAGGTGGTTGTAGGTGTTGTAGATCAGAGTGGGTTTCCCTTGTAACTACATGCTCACATTTCTTTATGCAGGGTTTAGTGAACTTGGTATGCCTGGATCAGTTGTGATGGTTCTTTGTTTGCACTCATCTGGATAGTGCCCTTGCAGTGGGAGTACTTGGCTGTGTTTGGGTTTTTGACTGGTTGACACAGGGTGTTTGTTTGCTGCTGAGATGGGTGGTTTTATGATGGCATGAGTCTGCTACTGTTTTTCATAGCTTTGAGGTATGGGTGGTTGGATGTTCAGCATGAGTTGTGGGTGCTAATTTTTAGTCACATGGGTTTGATCAGTTCGATGGAGGGCAATAAGTTTGAGGTTTCTTTTCTAGCCGGTTGGTGTCTTGTTCTAGAGATTGGTTTTCTGTGTTCGAGTGGTGCCTTGTTGGTTTGCTGCTATTTTGTATTTGGCCACTTGCAGGATCAGATGTTTGTATTCTAGAGACTAGTGCATATTCAACTTGGCATGTTCCTGTGTTTTGAGTTGGTGCCTGAGATGGTGGACATCTTTGATGTCAGTGCAGGGGTCTTGGATGGAGCATGATAGCCTAGTTTTGGTCCTTGTTCGGTTGTTTGAAGGATTCCTGAAAGTCTTCGACAAGTGGGAGATTGTTGGGAATTCTGCCTCAATGTTTCTGGCCTTTTCACTTGAAGACTCAACGTTCTCCTTCATGTTTTGGCCTCTACCGCAACGGCTTTGTTTGACTATTCTGGCGGTTACCGCCTTACCGCGCGTGGTGAGTTCTCTCACTGCGATAACGTGGTAAGGCCGCCTATAGTTAGCTTGGCGTTTACCGCCATACCATGGCCAGTCAAGTGACTGACCGTAGTGGCTATGGTAAGACCTCCAGCGGCCTGGCTGGCGATTACCACGGTAGTGCGATGAGACAGCCTGCGATGGGCTCGGTAGTTACCGTGATACCGCAGGCAGTGGGTCCTCTCATCGCAGTAGCGCGGTGAGACCGCCTATGGTCGGGTTGGGCGGTTACTGATGTACCGCGGCCAACGTTTTGGCTAACCGCGATGGCCAAGGTAAGACCACCAGGGGCCTAGCTGGTGGTTACTGCCATACCATGGCCAGTGGAATGCCTGACCGCGATGGCCGCGGTAAGACCACTGGCGATCAGCGTTGTCTATTTACCGCCATACCACAAGGTGGGTCCGACAGGGCTGCGATAGCACGGTAGGAGCTTGATGTGCTCGGGGCAGACTTTGACCGAGTTGGACTCGGTGGCAGTGAAGCTAGAAAATGGCAGGGCGACACGTGGCAAGTTGGCAGTGTCTGGTTGGTTGAAGGCAATGGAAGGACTGATCTCAATGAAGTCTTGGGTGAGCTCGGGCGAGCTCACCGCCTTACCCCGAGGTGGTTCGACTGGGGCTACGATAACGCGGTAAGTGCTTGGGTGAGCTCGGAGCTCGATTGACCGAGCTGGACTGAGCTTGACTAAGCTGGACCAACTATCAGAAGCAATAAGTGAATGGTGTGGTGACATGTGGCTCAATTTAAGAGTGTGTATTGGTTGGATGCCAATGTCATAGCAGCAGTTATTGCAGGTCGACTCAGGGTGGCGGACAAGACCCGATTTGGGTAAAGAAGTTATGGCATGGGTGGCTCGATGCATCTGCATGGTCGGTGCACGTTCAATGTTGTATTGGGCCTTGCAGTCAGGATAGTGGTGATCCCATTCGACCGTTGCTGACAGGGATGGGTAGGACAAGTTGGCGCATGGAAAAGAGATTAAGTAATCTCGTGTGTTGTTCTCAAGAAGGATGAGCTGAGAAAAAAGAGAGAGAGGTTGAAAGTGTTTGAGCAGTATGCTAAGGCATTGGAGCTGCAAACACTCTATCTCTTGGATCTGATCGATGTGAACCTGATGTGCGACCGAGTGGCTGTGTTGGCCAAGGGGCTGGCTGTGACAGTCTGTCATGAGGAGCTAAAGGGGAATCTATTTAGTAATGACATATGGATGTCATTGAAACTACATGAAGGTTCTAGTTTTGTTGCCTGCCTGTATTCTCCTATTGAACAAGATGTAACACTCCTGGAAGAGCATAGCTCTATTTTTTGTATTGTAATCCTTTTACTGAATAATACAATCTGAGCTTAGTGTTTTGGAAGGTGGGGTTTTTTACCCGAAAGGATTTTCCCCACGTATATCTGTGTGTTCAATAATGCTTTGTCTTTCACGGTTTGTTGTTTGTGTTGAATCTGATATTGTCTTGCATTTACTTCTCTTAGAGGATCAATGGGAGATACTACTGTGCCTATTTATGCTTTATGGCATAGTTGATTATGTCTTTGTTGTGATTTTGAATTGAAATCACTAAGGCACTGTTGTCTTAGATGCATATCTTGATGACAGAACCGAATCCTTATCCCCAACACCATAATGTGTTTTCCCTAGTCGTGGCTTTAGTCATAACACTAGCAGTCCCATTGATGGGCACATTTTTTGTTGATTTAAGGGAATTTTTAATTATATGAATTGATAAGTTTATTTGATTTTTAATTATGCAAATTGATTGTAATTTTTATTTATCTATAATGTTTCACCTCTTCACGTGATCATTTTAATGTAGGAGATGCCTTTTCATTAGTTAAAAACATTTTATCAATTAATATAGAGTTTCCCCATCCTTCCAATTTATCATTTTAATAGTATCCATAGCAAGATTCTTGAACATGTTTTTCATTTCTTTTCCCTCTACTTTGTTCTTATCTTCTTGCAACTTCAAACTACTAAAATACCTTCTCTTTTGTAATACCAAAATTTTACTTACCACATTATCTAAATACTCTACACTAAAATTTAGAGGTTTTAGTTTTGTTAAAGAGTTTAATACTTTTTAAATCCATCATTAACTATTATTTTAGTTTAGATAAGTTATGTTCTAGTTAAGGTGCACAAGCCAAAAATTTGAATGGTGAAGAACCCCTACTTCTACACCCTTCTTCCAATGAACCCTTGGATATTACATATTCTTCAATACATTTTACTAATCTTTGTAGAATCCTAGTTTCTTTTTTTAAAGTCTTTGAGTTTCTCAAGGGTATATTATTTGTGGAGTGGTGCAATCATCCCATGATTATCTATGTACAAACTCATACTAAATTCCACATAATTATTGAGCTTAGATATAAACCCCTTAGCATTCTCATTGATGCTCAATTCTTCTAATGGTGGGCTCTCCTTATTTTATTCCTCTTTAAAAATCTCAACAACATCCCCTCTAGTGCAATCTAGCTCTTCTTCCCTATTTTAATACTCCTAATCTTCTATAGCAACATGTTGGGGATAAGGAGTCAAATATGTCATCATAGATCACCATCTAAGACAGTAGTGTCTTAGTGATTTTTATTTTAATCACATCAAAGACACAAGAAACTATGCCATAAAGCGGAAATAGGCACAATCAACCCCCCATTGATCCTCAGAGAGAAGTTAATGCAAAACTTATAACATACTCAACACAAGCATAGATTCAAGATATAGAGTCATACAAAAAGAAAGACAAACATGAGGACACAAAGATATACGTGGGGAAAACCCTTTCGGGTAAAAACCCCACCCTCCAAAATACTTAGCTGACATATATTATTCAGTAACAAAGTAGTTACAATATAGATATCAGAGCAATGTTCTTCAGGAGAAAACACCTTGTTCATCTGGAGAATGCAGGCAACAACAAAAAAAAATATTCACACAGTTACAATGTCATCCATGACATACTATGTAGATTCCCTTCAGCTCCTCATAAATGACTGTCTCATGTAACCTCATGGCCAGCATAGCTCCAAGGCCTCCATAGGTTCACATCGATCATAATCGAGAGGCAAAGTGTTCACAGTTACAATGCCTTGGCATTCTGATCAAACACCCTCGCCACTCTCTCAGTCAAAATGGCTCATCCTGATCCCATCATATTTTGATTTACATTAAAATGTATATCTCCGATTGATCCATACATCGCATTCAATGTCCCAACCAATTGTTGACACTCATGTTCATGCATCGAACAGTCAAGCATGCATCCAATCTACGCAAATTGCATCGAGCCACCCAGGCAATAAATACATCACCTTAATCGGGTTCAATTTCCATGGCTTGCAATAACTTCCATTACCTCTTTGGTCTTTGGCCAATCAGATGTTGCCAACCAGCCACATGTAGCCTTCACATTTGTTGATCGCTCTGACACCGAGTCAAACTCGGTCCGAGCCCATTCGAGCTCTTACCGCATTACTGCCGAGCTTGTCACAACCTGTTGCAGTAAAGCAGTGAGCTCGTCCGAGCTCACCCTTTACTTCACCGCACTACCACTACCTAGTTTGGCATACCTCGCGGTATGGTGATAAACCATCTGCACAAACCTCGGCCTCCAACCACACTACCGTTGGGCTTGGATTTTCCCATCGCGGTATGATGGTAACCGTATCGCAGACCACCAGTGGTCATACCGCATCACTGTGGCTTAAGGAACAAGCCTTCGTGGTAAGGCGATAAGCACCACCACTGACTATCACGGTTTCACCGTGCTACTGCATCTTGACCATCACACCTCCGCGATAAGGAGGTAACCGCCCGTTCAGACTACTACGACTTACCACGCCACCGCGACATGGCCAACAGACCATTGTGGTGGAGCGGTAAGCGGTTATCGCTAACCACCAACCGACTACCGCAGTCACCGCGGCTACATCGAACACCACTCGCGGTATAGGGGTAAACCCTACTCTGCCAGCTCGCCACCTCTGCGCCACTCACCGCGCTACCTCGCCACTGATCAGACCACCCAGCGGTAAGGCGGTAAGCCTTTGCTCCGCCACTCACCCGCTCACCGTGCAACCGCACCACCTCCAAGAGACCTCCGCGATAGGAAGGTAAACACCACGCCCACTGACTCCGCTTACCGCGGCACCACTAGATTGGAAGTAGAAAATTGCGGTAAAGTGGTAACACCACCCAACTGCCAGACAGAGTAAGGTGGCCCATGGTAAAGCAATAAACCACACAACTGTGCCACCAAGGCAACCCTACAGCAATATGGTGGTAAAGGCCAGAAACAAGAGAATTTTCCTAAGTCTCCAAGGGAAAGAGACCATAAATTAGAGGCATACTTTCCCAACACAACAACCCCTCTAGTGCAATCTAATTCATCTTCTTTATCGTTTTGTATAAATTTTTCATATTTTTTGTCTCTCTTGAATCTATTTCAATATATTTTCTTCCATATTCAATTCCATTACTACCTTAATATCTTCTCTTAAATCTCTTTTTCCTTCATTTTACCTCTATTTACCATGAGTTTTTATTAATTTGGCATTCCATTAATCCTTTTATTCATCTCTAATGGTTTATCCTCAAATTTATTCTATAATTTGTATCTCTTTGGAGATCCCTCCAAGATTCTCTACTTCTAATTAGCATCCCCTAGGTGCCTAACCCCCTCTCACAAAGCTAGAACTTGTATGTTTCTATCACAAAAACATAAATTTGTTTCCTCTTTTTCTACAATCCTCTTTTACTCTCATTTACCACCACAAAAAAAATATTTCCATTGATTTGACCTTTCCTTTATCACTTTACCAAGGTCCCAAAAATAAAACCAAGATATTGGCAACAATGAATACAAATCGAGGATCTAAGTGTAAGTTACTTGAGTGTTTTATTTATACCCTGAACTGAGTGATAATAGGAAGATCAAGTATTATATGTAATGAGTCATAGAGGGTTATAATAGGGATTAATACTTAAAGTTGATAATATACAATCACTAACATGTGTATCATAAATATTAATCGAAAGGTGAATCTGAGCTCTCTATGCACACTCCTTTTTCAAATTTATGAGTTTCCATCAAAAGGTGAATCGGCATTTTGGGGGCCCCATCAGGGCTCCCCCACCCATGCACTTTGCTCCTTCCTAGAATGTCACTTCCTCTCCTTCGCCTTGTGGGGGGACTAAAATTTCACCTAGTGCTTCACATGCTCCTTTTCCTATGGGTTTGAACAGGTATGCCTCTTCTCTAGGGGGTAAGGACACTTTATTTGTTGGTGAGAACACTATATCCTATGTGGAAAATTTTACTAGTGGAAAGGTTTTGAAAAAGGTGCCCCATGATTCTTTGTCTACTTTTTGCATTGTAGAGGGGGATGAAGTGGATGTCCCAAATGTAACCTTGAATGATGTTATGGAAGGTTTGAAGTTTTCCTTGGTTGGAAAGTTCTTTGTTCGTCATCCTAATATTGACTGGGTACGTAAGTGGACCACTAACACTTGGAATATCAAGGGCAATTTCTCCATAAGTGTTATGCCTAAAGGTCTATTTTTATTTACCTTTGTTATCCCTGAGGATATGATTAAGGTTATGAGAGTCCCTTGGGATTTTGATAGAAGCTTTAAGAATATTTTGTCCTTGTGTAAGTGGAAACTAGGGTTTGATGCCTCTACTAACCTGGGTAAAGTTGCCCCTACCTAGGTTAGGCTCCCTGGTTTGCCTTTGGAATTTTGGCACCAAAATGTCTTTAAAGGTATTATTGATTCATTTGGAACCTTGGTTATGGTGGATAAAGTAACCCTTCTCAAGTCCCGACTGGTTTATGCTAGAATGTGTGTGAATGTTATTTTCAACATAGTTCTTCCCACCTTTGTGACCTTAAAATCAAGATTTGGAAGATGGGTTCAACCATTGGAATATGAAAAATCTTTGGTCTTTTGCCAAGGTTGTAATAAGTTTGGTCATTTACAGGATATTTGTAAAAAATCCCAGCTTAAACCTAAAATCCTTAACATGGAGTCCTAGAGAGATCTCCCTTGAAAAATGTGGCTCCAATGAATCTGATAAAGGAGCCTGTTACACCAATTCCTAACTGAGCAATGTTTCTTTCTGATAAGGTGTTGACACCTTCTCAAATGTTGATTGAGGCAAAGGGTCAGACCCTGAATGAGGGTGTTCGCACAGACAATGTTGAAATGGCTCTCTCTGAGGGGATTGTTGTTGGGTTTAACACCCTTCCTTCCTTAGAGAAACATCTTGAACCACAAATGAAAAGGTGGATAATCTCAAAAAAATATCACATGGAATGGAGGGAGGTGTCTCCAAAATTCAGGAACAACAAAGTGATTTATTGGAGGATGTTGAGATTGTTCAAGTCAAATAGAAAAGTTACTGACTTTCTCTCTCGGGCTTCCTATGATAGACTTGGATTTGGTTGATGATCATACACCATAAGATAAGCATGAGAAGGATGGTAAAGACAAGAACAAGAAAAGGTTGATGAATTCTGGTTTCCCCCCAAAAAGATGTTGTTGTAGATGAGGAATGGACAAATACAAAATAAAGGAAAAAGAAGAAACCAAATGTAGGAGGAAATACCAAAGTGGGAAGACCACTACTAAAAGAGTCAAGGATCAAAGAAACAATAAGAGATGTGGCAGTTGGTAAGCAGAGAACTCTTGACTCCTTGGATGGGAGTAAATCCAGAAAGAAGTAAGGAGGGATCTTCTCCCACTCTTTGTAGTATCAAGGTGATACTACTTTTCATTTTTTGCTTTGATGTGTCAGTTGTATTGGAATGTGAGGGGACTTAATGGCCCCTATAAACAACATCTATTAAAATCTTGTTTGGTTGATGTCAAACTAGATGTCCTCTTAATTCAAGAAACTAAAATGAAAAGAGAAAATTTTGAGAAAGTGATATTAAGGTGGCTTTGGCCTTGTGCTAGTTTTGAAGTTAGTGATGTTGAGGGGGCCTCAAGGGGGGTTGTGACTTGTTGGAACCCTTCTAGGCTTGCTGGAAGGTTAAATTTTTCCAATAAGAATTGTCTCATAGTTTCTATGGAAGATAATATAACCTCAGTCAAGTGGAATATGGTCAATATATTGCTAACTCAAGATTGGATGGGCTTGATATATGGAACCTGATGGAGGGTATCATTATTAATAGAAGGGAAGAGTTATGGATTCTTGGTGGAGATTTTAATTCCCCTTTGTATCCCTTAGAAAAGAGTGGAGGTCCTACTGATTTCTCAAATAACATGATGGACTTATTGTGGTTTCTTAACTCGGTGGGGTTAATGGACATTCCTTTGAATGGATCTCTTTTTACTTTTACAAATAGGAGGCAAGGTATTCATCTGATCTAGGTTAACTTGGATAGGTTTCTTGTTTCTTCCAATTGGAACATTTTGCAGAATCTCACACTTACTGCCTTCCCCATAATAGGTTTTGATCATAGTGCTCTCCTTCTAGAGTGGGATGATAAAATGGTTAAAGGACCCTTTACTTTCAGATATGAAATAATGTGGTATCTTCATCCGGACTTCAAATACCTAGTTGAAGAGTGGTGGAAAGTGCCTTGTGATGGTACTCCCATGTATAGATTAGCTCAAAAGTTGAAAATGGTCAAAGAGAAGGTCAAGGGGTGGAATAAGTATTCATTTGGGAACATCTTTACCACCAAAAAAGATATAAGCTTAAAACTAAAGGAGATTCCAGATCTGATGGAGCTAGGAATTATGGATGAAGAGACTTGTAACCGAGAAAGGGATCTTAGATCTCAATGGTATAAAATAAATAAAAAGGAAGAAATCTTCTGGAAATAAATATCAAGAATCCAATGGTTGAGGGAAGGAGACAAAAATACAATTTTTTTCCACCAACCTACCTTAAAGCATAGAGGAAGAAACAAGATTATATTTTTAGTTACTTCTACTGGGACTAGACTTGATGGGGAGGAGGACATTGCTAAGGAGGTTGTTTCCTTCTTTTTAAAAATTCCCAAACTAGGCCAATGGTTGATAATTCTAAATTGGATGACTTCTTGCAAGTGATTCCAAACGTTATCACGGATTAGGATTTAAAAAAAATGTCTAAAGTTGTTTCTATGAATGAAGTTAAAGAGGTTGTTTTCTCATTTGGTGCTTTCAAAACGCCAGGGTCAGATGGCTTCCCTCCAAGTTTTTTCCAGATCTATTGGGACATTGTCTCTTCTAACCTGTTCAATGCAGTCAGGGATTTCTTCAGTTTGAGAAGGCTTTTAAATCAGATGAACACTAATTTTATTTCACTTATCCCTGAGACTAATGAAGTTGCTTCTATGAATGACTATAGACCTATTAGTTTGTGTAACACCACCTATAAGATCTACTCTAAGATTATGGTTAATAGATTGAAATTAGTTTTGAATAAAATGATTATTGTTAATTAGAAAGGGTTTGTCCAAGAAAGATAAATATTGGATGCAACTATTTACACTCATGAGGCATTAAATTCTATGGATCACAATAAAAAATAGGGTATGGCTTTAAAACTAGATATTTCTAAAGCTTATGATTGGGTCTCTTGGAATTTCCTTTTTGTTGTTCTTGAAAAATTTGTCTTTAAAGGTAAATTTCTCAACTTAATCAGATCATGTGTCACTACTCCTAAGTATTGTATCTTGATTAATGGGGTTCCTCAAGGCCTCTTGTCTTCTAGTCATGGCCTAAGACAAGGGGACCCATTGTCACCTTATTTCTTTGTCATTGTTGTTAAAGCTTTGGGTTGCAATATCCAAAAGTAGCTTGAAAATAAAGCTTTGAAAGGTTTTTGTGTTTCTTCTTCCCTTCCCCCTGCTTCACATCAACAGTTTGTTGATGACACTATCCTCTTGGGGGAAGCCTCTATTTTGGAAGTGAAACAATGGAAAGCAATCCTTGATAAATATGCTAAGGTTTTTGTCCAATATATCAATTACCAGAAGAGTAAAATATATTTTTCACACCAACTAGATAGTTAAGGAAAAAGTGATAAATATATTAGAATGTTAAGAGGCTAATTTTCTTGCTACCTATCTGGGGTTACTGCTAATCTCAAGAAAACCCAATAGTAACTACTAGAATTATATTTTGGAAAATATTTAGAAGAAGTCACTAGGGTGGAAAGAAAAATTGTTAAGTTTTGTTGGGAAGGTTCAACTCTTAAAATATTCTTTACAAAACATACATGTCTATCATCCCTCTCTCTTCAACATTTCTACCTATATTGCTGAGAAAATTGAAATGATTCAAAGGAGGTTCTTATGGTCAGGTGCGGAAGAAAGGAAAAGAATGGTGCTTGTTAGATGGGAAAATGTTTGCACTTCGAAGAGGGAAGGAGGATTGGGAATAAGAAGAATTAAAAGGTTCAATAAAGCTCTTGTGGAAAAAATGGGTTGGTTTCTTTTGGAAGGATAAAAAGATTGGGTGCAGATTCTACGAGCTAAATACTTGGGTAACAAGGATGCTTGTTGTTTCCTTGGGAATAAGGAACTCTTCTATGGATCGGTCTTCTAGAATAATTTTCTAAAGGTGAGAGGCACTCTAACAAAAGGAGCGAAATTGAGAATTGGAAATGGGTTTAGAGCTGACTTTTGGGAGGATGCTTGGTCTACCTGTGCTCCTTTGTTAGCTAGTGACAACCTCCAACAAATTAGAATAAGATTGAAGAGAAGCATCAAAAAGAAGGTCTCAAATTATTTAAACTGGGATGGTTTGAGACCAAAATGGATAGACTTGAGGAACTATTTGAATAATATTGTTCTTAGGGGTGGTAGACAACTGCATTGGGATGTTTCTTTTGCCTCCCTCTTGAGGTAGATTGGGAACCCTGATGTCTTCTCAAGAAATAGGAATGATGAGTGGATTTGGACAAAATGGCTTCTGGGCTATTTTTAGTTAAATCATCTTATCAAACTATGGATTTGCAGCCTCTCCATTTAGGGGTCTTTAACTAGAATACTTTGTGGAGCAAGAAATTAATCCCCAAGATTAACTGCTTTTGGTGGACAATGATGCATGGAAATATTTTTACAATTGACAACCTTAAGAAAAGGGGATGGTACTTGGTTAATAAATGTTACCTTTGTAGGGAAGAGGAAGAAACAATTATGCATCTATTATTTCAATGTTCTTATGCTCAAGAAGTTTGGGATTTTTTTCTAAAGAGTCTAATGGTTGATTAGGTTTTCCCTCCTTTAGTTAAAATGTTTGTAGAATTGTTGAAGTATATGCCCCTATTCTCACAATATAATTCTTGACCTTCGGAGACAAGTTCCCTCGTTCCTCACTTGGGGTTTGTGGAAAGAGAGGAATAATAGGGTCTTTAGGGATACTGCTAAAAGCAATAAAGAGCTATGTATGTCTATCAAGAAATAAATTCAAGAGAACATAGAAAGTTGTAAGTATGCTTCAGATCAAAGAAAGGGCCTTCATATTAAGAGATGAGAATCAAGAAACAATGAGGTCTTTCTCATTATCTTAATAATGTTAATTGGTCTAAACTGATTATTAGGAAAAGCACTATTTGTATCCCCCCAGACATTGTGTGGGTTAAGTGTAATTTTGATGGATGTTCAAAAGGGAATCCAGGCCTAGCGGGGGTAGGTGAGGTTGTTAGAAATGATCGTGACATCTATGTGGTTGGATACAACAAGGACCTAGGAATATAAACAAATAATTTTGTGGAGGCTTATGCTATTTGGATAGGAATATTTTATCTTAAGGATAATGGCTATGCAAAGTTAAATTTGGAGGGTGATTCCAAGTTAATAATTGATTATTTAAATAATAAAGCAGAGGCACCTTGAGAGATAAAAGATCTTCTAGATGACTACAAAAATATGTTACAATATTTCAAAAGTTGCAATAAATGCCACATCTTTAGAGAAGGCAACAAGGTTGTCGATGACTTGGAAAATTATGGCTTTAGGCAGGAGGTGTTAAAATATTAGGATTTTTCCAATTTATCAAACCAAATTTTAAAGAAATAATTGCTAAGGATAAAGTGGGAGATTTTATTAATCATGGACATAATGGTAATAATTAAAAATAGTGGCTCACAATGTCATCCAGCTGCCAAGTTGGTTGTCATCTTTCTTTGATGGCAATTGGGCGTGCTGATTAGATGGATTGGGAGGTACGATATTAAAGGCAATGGTACGCCAGATTTGAAAGATTTAAAAAGAAAGGGGTGGAAAGGACAGATTGTTTTGGAAACCTCATGTGTTAAAAAGAAAGATGTTAATGAGGTTATATGGATCATTATTCACATCTTTAACAATCTTGTGATTGATTTTGGAAAAGACATTTTCACATGTGTTATCACTGATGTGAAGGAG
Source organism: Sequoiadendron giganteum (assembly GCA_007115665.2). Taxonomy (NCBI): domain Eukaryota; kingdom Viridiplantae; phylum Streptophyta; class Pinopsida; order Cupressales; family Cupressaceae; genus Sequoiadendron; species Sequoiadendron giganteum. The sequence continues at coordinate 955,515,299 of CM021100.1, forward strand.
GGTAATAAAAAAAGAGTAATAATGACTCATAAAGGTGGTGGAGCTGTCAGTTATCATAATGACAAGATTTGAAAATATGATATTTGGCTTTGCATTCAAATTGATTATTTTAATCAAACTTCCAGAAGGTTCGAGTTGTTATTCTTGCAAATGAAAAATCACCAAGTCTCTATCAAAACTAAAGTTTTTAATTTACCTGTTATTACTATTGTGAATGAGGACGGCCAAAGAGACAAGTTTTTCCTTCTTCCTAAGAATTATTCTACCAAGGATAAAACCATGGAAGGCCCTAGAAAGAGGATGGAGCCAAGTAAATACGACTCCTTGAGAAAGAATGTAGAGTTTTGGGGTTTGTTTGAGCAGGTTGAGTTTACCCCTTACTTTACCTTCATGGAAGGTTATAGAGAACAACTAAGCTAAAAATTTATGAATGCCTGGAAAGATAGGGAAGTTGAGTTGGGTGGCCTTCATTTTATAGTTGATGCTAAGCTCATAGCCAAAGCGATGAGGCTTGTGTATGAAGTGAAGAAGGTGGTTAAGGTAAGCACTAGAAAATATCAAACTTATATTGATAAGTTTTTTGAGGCTAAAGAAAAAGTTCAGAGATTTCAAAATGATTACTCTAGGGTTATGCTTCTTCCATTGTACGATAATGTTTTCTTCTTTGTAATGAAGTACTTTATGTTGGAAGGTTGTCATCCAGTCGATGTGCCATGAGTTTTCTTCTTTGTAATGAAGTACTTTATGTTGGAAGGTTGTTTTCAGTCTGTCCATGGTTATCACTTCCCGATTCTGAACCACATCTGCCATCTTGAGAAAATATATCTTTCATTTTTCCTCTTTTCTTCTTTGAGCCAAAGCCTTACCAATGGCACTAACCATCATTTACACTAGGGCTTGATTCATGCAATATGTAAATATGTCCTTGCTACTTCCCCGCAAAAAATATTTTCCTAAATTTTCTTGAAAATCCTACTCCCAAGCGTTCTGTTAAAATTGAGCTTATAGAATGTCAACCCCACTCCCAGACCAAAGACTCTACTAAATCCTCCCCTTATCTTGTGGACACCTCTTGGTTGGACCTACTCAAGATTACTCCAAAAAAGCATAATGTTGCTCCCATTGCTCCCACTCTAAACAAGAAGAGAAAAATGTTGATCTTCGTGAGTTGCCTAGGGGTTAACCCCAACAGTATAACGATACCTGACGACAATTTCAACAACCCTGAATGTTCCACTCTGGAGGGTTGAAGATCGACTCGGCTTGCTTTGGCTGTGTTGAAGGGGTTTGACAATAGTAAAAAATCTAAAAGTTCAGAAGAAAAGAATGGAAAAGAGTCTCTGTAGAGTAAGGGGAAGAAGGTGATAAGGGAGGAAAAGGCTTCATCATCTGAGGAAGTGTCAGATAGACTTGGTGGTGGTGAGTCTCCTAAGGAGGAGGAGTCGTAGTCAGAGGAAGTGGAAGAATCTAGCCATGAGGAGGATGGGGATTCACAACAAGAGGATGGGCAGGATGTTGAAGAGGACACTAATATGGCTATTGAAAAAGGTGACGCTACCAATGACCCGAAGGATATGGAGATTACTAACCTTGGTAATGAAGATTTAAAATAAAATATGTTGGGTTTTGGTACTGTTAGAATTCAAAGGGTGAAGGAAAGGATGGAGTTGCTGGAAAAAATGATGCAAAAGGATGATAATGCCAGTAAGTTCCAGGCACTTGAAAGTGCGATGAAGATTTTGTGCAAGGTTGTGGATGTGATCATGAAAAAAGAAGTCATGGACACTATCTCTGGACAAGGAAAAGAAACAAACAAAAGAGGAAAAAGGCGAATGACAACAAGGTCGATTTGTTTGGAAAGATGGAGCTCAAAGAGAATTTTGAAGATTCTGTTGAGGATCTGGTCAAGGCTTGGAGCCTAATTGAGGATGCTTAATCCTCGGCTCATGTTCCTCTTGATTTTTGTTAATTTTTGTCATGAATTTCTTTTTCTATTCTATAAGATGTTTAGTTGGTATAGGTCATAGGTGCCTGGTCCAAGTTATATTTGTAGTTTTATTTATGTTAAGAACTTTGGTTATCAGTTGGATACTCTTTTAAGTTTATGCTATTATAACCTATTTTTATGGGTGGATATTAAGATGAATTGGTTATATCTCTCAGGGATTATTGATAGGATTATAAAGTTTGATGCGGTGGGTATAGGCTAATGTTTTTTAACTGATTGGGATTGGGGGAAGTGGTTCTCTTTTGGTTATGCTTCCTTTGTTGTGATGTTTTGTCATGATGTTGGTCTCTTGATTATTATTTCTTGCAAGGGTCAAGCCCCTTTCTTTTGATCGTACACTTATACCTAATTATAAGTATCTTGAAGTGTGTCTTTTGTGCATAGTGCATAATTTGGATTAGTTGGTGGTTGGATAAGTTTGTTATATTTTATTTGTAGTGGATGATGCAAGTTGTAAAGTTAGATCTATCCTACCAACACACACAATGAAAGCCTTTGCATTTCTTAGATCAAGACCAAATAAATTTCTAAGATAACTTCTCTAAATTGCAATAAGAGGCCTTAGAAGGACCCTAGCAAGAGATGTAGTAAATGTGTGTGCTTGAGAAGACTTTGAATTAAATCTATAATTATTGATAATAGAAAGTGACTTTGTTATGTAATGGGATATTTTTTGTATTTTCTCAATGGTGTGTTACCACAAAGAGGACAAAGAAGCATTATATATTGGATGAATACCCATGAATCTAAAAATAAATTGATGGATAATCCACTTTTACTTTTAGGTTTGAATCCAAGCTAGAAGAGTTAAGAAATATTTCCTATAACGCAAGGTATTGTGTCACTAAATTATGTTGGGAAAAGGTGTTACAACCTTGCATTCCTAATGCTCAATTTAAATAATATTTTTTATGTATTCACTATTTCATCTTTTATGTATTTTTTCTTCATGTAGGAGAGTTGGTATCCCATTTGGAGGTTACATAGAATTAATCTTTAGTGGAATTTTTCCTCCCATGAGGAGGTGGGCATCCCACATTGAGGCGAAATCCATTGGACATGTGTCAATATCTTGTGGTGTATGTAATGTCATCATGTTGGGAGTTACATATTAAAATTTCTTATTACATGTTAGAACATGTAAGAGGGAGGTTAAATTAGAATCTTAACTAGCACTATCGAAAGGTTGGACACTTGTTACTAAGCATTTTTAAATGGGTTGAATGAGGATGAATTAGGGCACCCAATTTTGGGTGGTCAAATATGATGGGTTATGGCAATATAAGAGTGTATGGAATATGCTAAAAATAGCTAGGAGGAACAAGGCCAAAGAGCGGTGTTGGAATTTGGACCCATGTTACCATACCTCTTATGGTTTTGAAAATGGTTTTCAATTTGAACCTTGCCTATTTATTGGTGGTTGGAGATGTAGTTTGTATGGTTAATTTTGTAGGTATCATTATTCTATCTAAATCAGTCTAAAGTTTTATGTTGATGATACTCCTATAAGATGCACATCCTTGATTTTATTGTAACCATAGTTACTGCTAAATAGTATAAGTGCTTATGCTTTTGGAGTGTGGGGTTTTTCTTAAGAGATGGCTTCCCCATGTAAACCCTTGAGTTGTATATCTTTTATAAGTGTTTCTCTTTCTATAATTGCAAAGATCTTAAATTTGCATAATAATCACCTTTATGGTTAGTTTAGGGAAAAAAATGTATATTGCTTTCTTTCAAATTATACTAAAACTTGAAGCTAATAAGTAAGTTTTAAGACACATCAAAGATTTTTGTATCCTTTTCATCCTCAATCAAAGTGAGGAAAGAATCATTATAAAATGGCCTTTGAGAAGTTATTGTGAGCTATTGCAAAGAAGGGAAATACCATCAACCAACTTCTAAGAAATATAATTTTCTAGGATATTGCCAAATCTTTCAATGATAAGAGCATAAAGCATTAGAGCTAAGGGACGTCCTTTTCTAATAGAAGTAAAAGGTCCAAATTTCTCTGATTCGGTGTCATTTATAGTCAAACAAGAAAAAAAATTATCAAAAACATTTGCATAGACTAGAGAAAGATAGCATCAAAGCCAAGTTATCATACCATAACATGAATGAAAGGTCATTCAATCCTATCATATTCATTCTTGAAGTCAATCTTGAGGAAATGAGCTTGTTGGTTTGGGTTCTTTTCCCATTCCATACCTTCTTAGGCTATAACTATATTGTCTAAAATGAATATACTTTTGATAAAAAAAAATCTAGTTAGGTTAAGCAAAAAGTGGTCGTAGACTGTGGATGTAAAACATGAAGACTTTGGCAATAATATTATAGAAGACATTGAGCAAGGTGATAGATCTCCAATTGTAGATTAATTCAAGATCATCTAGATCTTAGGTATGAATTTCATATTTCCTTTATTGGTAGTCCTACCCAGAGATTCTGAGTTCCACACAAACCTAGAGCAAGTCATGTTTAGCAATGTTTAAAAGCGATTTGTAAAAATTGCAAGCAAAGTCATCACAACTTGATTCTTTGTCATTGGTTACTACTTAGTAAGGCATTGCTTCTAGATTATTCCATAAAGATTATTCAAGAAAAACAAATAGTCACAACTCACTCATTAAGTGTCAAATAGATAGTAAGACATTGCTTCTATACCAAAGAAAACTCTTGAACATTAAAAACTTTCTTAAATAATTTTATAAAGACTTACAACACTTAATATACTTCAACAAAAGATCTATTAACCTTATAAATTCCTTTCATTCTTAACATGCAGAAATGAAAAAATCTTATCCCTAAAATTATCAAAGCAATATATAACACTCGTAAAATTAATCTTTCATATCAACTAACCAAAATCGACATCAAACACCTCTTCAATATCAATCATCACCGTGTGCTCATTAAACACACTACAACAATTCATTATTACCTTGGTTTTGCTTTCCATGTTACTTATTTTATACGACAAGGTTACTAGTACTATAATAACAAACCTATTCACACTATCATTAATCATATGCGTTTTCATGCATTTTATGCCACAATATCACAAGTACTATAACATTACTATTCACACTACCGTCGTATGAACAATCATAAGTCATTACATCTCAACAAACCACATTTTCATCTAACACCACCAGTTATTGTGCACGAGGTGGGTGTCTTAAAGTAAGAGAGACTCAAAGAAGCTTTTATAGAACGTTGGTATTGGCTTTACTTTATAGTCGCAGTGATTGGATTCGATAGCAAATGCATTTTAAGGGCTCTCCACATCGATAATGTTTTTTTTTGTGTGTGTTAGAGCATGCAAAAGACAAACTTCTGATTTCGAGCTTCAGAAAATCTTTTACTAAGTAGTACCTCCCTAGTTCCTACTTGTCATCATAATCGTTTTCTATACAATTAGGTAACTTAGTCAATTATTTTTATTTCTTCATTTTTTCACCCATTTAAATATTTTTGTTTCTATGTTAATTCAAAATTTTAACTTTTAATCAGCAACATTTTTCTCTTTTTATTCTTCACCGTCATATAAATCCGGAGAAAGCTAATTCGTAGACAAAAAGCACCTATGTATGTAACATGATATTGTCCCCCCATACCCCATGTCACGTGATGGACAAAAAACACCGCCGAAAAGGCTTGACAGACAGCTAGCCGCGTGTTGTCAGGTGGTGTCACCAGAAAAGGACACGTGACCGGCGGGAAACTAAAAAAGCTAGACAAAACGCACCTACCATCGCCATTTTCCACATTTGCATTTTCCAATTTGGTGGGTGTGGATGCATGGGAGGAAAATGGGGTTGTGGGCCAAACGCGCGGAGGAAAATGGAGTTGTAGGTAGCAATGTGCGATAGGAAAATGGAGTTGCAGGCGGCGACGCACGGGAGGAAAATGGAGTTGTAGGTGGCCACACATGGGAGGAAAATGGAGTTGCAGGCAACGATGTGTGGGAGGAAAATGCAGTTGCAGGCGACTGAACCACATTGTCATTTTGCAGTAAACCCATGAAACGCATTCGACAACTGCAGCGCCAACAAGTATGTATCTGCCATTTTATATGCCATTTGCCATTTTGTAGGGACTATGAGGTACTGTGAAGCACGACTGTTAAATGGGTTTCTATGAAGCACGATTGTTAAATGTGTTTTTGAATGTAGAGGTGTTTTGTTTGTTTTTGTGGGGTTTTGTGTTGGCATTGAATTTTTTTATTTTGACTGTTCTTTGTGAAGATGGGTTTTCATTGACGGGAAGATTAGTGGAATTAAAAATGTGGGTTATTGTGTTGTGAAGATGGGTTTTGAAAAAACATTATGTGGGTTGCAAATTGGAAAAAACATTATGAGTCGACGGGTTTTCAAAATGAGAATTTGGAATGGAGAGAAAGCCCAAAACCGTACACGCAAACAAAATCTTTTATTTTCCCATTGACATTATCATTTGAACAACTCTTTGCTACAATCAAAATGGCATTTAACTTTCTTCATCTAATTGGAACAAATAAAATACTTGCATTATTTGTAGTGTTGGAAAACACACTGTCTCATCTCAGTTTAAATGTAGAGGGTTGTCTCACAGTGGGTTTCTTGCTTCTTAAAACATAATTGCAACATGGAATGTTACAAAATAGTATGAATGTCATCAAAATCACACCTTCCATTATTATGTTTAAATTTTGGATGATTCAAAAAAAAAGTGCACAAAATAATTGTAATTTGGAAAACACAATGTTGGCTTTCAGTTATTTGAATCTCCATGTTTAAATGTAAAGGGTTGTCTCACAGTGGGTTGATTGCTTCTAAACACGTATGGTTTTGCAACATTGAATGTTACAAAACAATATGAATGTCTTCAAAATCACACCTTCCATTGTTGTGTTTAAATAAAATGTTTGCATTATTTGCAATGTTGGAAAACACACTATCTTGCTTCTTAACACCTACGGTTTTGCAACATGGAATGTTACAAAAAAATATGAATGTCTTCAAAATCACACCTTCCATTGTTGTGTTTAAATTTTGCATGATTGAAAAGAAAAAGTGCACAAAATAATTATAATTTGGAAAACACAAGTTGGGTTTCAGTTATTTGAATCTCCTTGTTTAAATGTAAAGGGTTGTCTCACGGTGGGTTGCTTTCTTCTTAACACGTACGGTTTTGTAACATGGAATGTTACAAAACAGTATGAATTTCTTCAAAACGACACCTTCCATTTTTGTGTTTAAATAAAATGCTCGCATTATTTGCAGTGTTGAAAAACACACTGTCTCCTATCAGTTGTTCCCTCAAATATTGGTATATTATATGAATCATCCTTTAATACTCGTATAGTATATCGTTAGGGGAGAAGCTAAAGTGTAGACAAAATGAACCTATGTATGGGTATGTGCACCAATTTGTGACACAATTTTGGCTCTTAAGATGCCACTTTTTTTTTCTTGAAATCAAGAAAATTTGATTTGCACGAGAAAATGAAGATAGTTACGCTCAAAATTTCAAGATGCGGCAAGAACAAAAGTTGAAGTGCTCCAAGTCTAGTTTCTAAGCTACTATTGTTTTTTGAAATTAATGAAGATTAAGGGTCTCAAAAAGGGGGGGGGGGGTGCAAAACAGGTCATGTTTTTATAAAAAAAAATAGCATAGCGCTTGAGGGCTCCCCCCTTTTTGGTTAACTTTTTTTTAGAATTTCAAAAATCCCAATAGTGAGAAATTATCTAACACCATGTAGTTTATCCTCCTTCTTTCGGATAATTTTTTTAATGAATATGTAATATTTTATGAATTTTCAAAGTGGACACATCCTGAAAAGTTGAAATTTGAGCGTGCTCCCCCCCAATTTTTTTGCAAACTAATTGAAAATTGATTTATTTTTTTCATCATGTTTAGAATGGAGTCTAGTTTCAAAAAAAATAATTGGTTTCACGTTCCGATGAACGTGTAAAAATCTATCCTAAACCTAGCACATGCTGGTTTTTGACCAAAAACGAAGGCATTTACAATAGAAGCCATGGATCAAAACCTTAACTAAATCAAAATGAAAAAATAATTATATATTTAGATAGCTGAGACAGAGGTTAACGCTATCATGGTTTTTTTATAAACTTGCATTGAAAGATGTGCAAATGAGACGGGGAGCACAGACGAAAATATGAGAAAATTCAGCAAATCCTGTTAATTAACACGTCTAAAGCAGGCCTTTTGGCGAGCGCCAAATGACTCATCACATTTGGCATGTGCCAAATGTGATGAGTCATTTGGCATGTGCCAAATGTGATGCTCGTCATTTGGCGAGCACCAAATGGCCTGCTTTGCACAAAACTAAATTTTTGCTTTCTCTGTCAGGGAAACTATATACATGAAATAAACATTTAAGTATAAGTTGAAATTTATATATGGACATTTACTTTCTTATACTTTAATTTATATTTCATTTATATATAGCCAAGATGTTTGAGAGTGGTTTCAGATCTCTAAGAGTTATAATGCAAATTCTAGTTTTTGGAAGATCTTAAAAATTTCAGACTTAGTCAAATTTCAGTAATCAACATGTCAAATTTCAGTAATCAGGAGGTCAAATTTTAGTACTCAAGAGGTCAAATTTCATCTTTCTCTCTCTATCTCACTCATTTTCATCTCTTATTCTCTAGACCTCTCTATCTCACTGTCTCCGTCCCTTTATCTAACAATATCTTCCTTAAGCTCAAGAACTATGTCTCTACATGTCCATCTCTCTCTCCTTCCCTCTCCAATATCTATCTCTCTCCCTCCTTCCCTCTCTACATTTTTCTATCTCCCATCCCTCTCCTTTTATCTCTATATCTCTCTCTCT